>OZ005648.1:294852212-295452212 GCA_963930645.1 Salticus scenicus
ACAACGGAATTGACCCCGATAAAATAAATTAATAGATTAGAATAAGATAAATATATCGAAGTGAACGGTGGATAGCCTATTAGGGGGGATTTCATTCTGTCACTGTATGAAGCTTTGGTCAAATTGATTTCTTTTAACATTATTGCCGAAACGTCAGTGGAGGTTCTCTGTTGAGACTCAAAACGGTTTTGGGCTGTGTCTGTCTGTCTGTCTGTCGCGCGATAGCGGCCGCCAAAAAAGCGCTATTTACTTGAAATTTGGTACACATGTTCATGAGCCCCACGAAATCAGCTGTATAGGTTTTGGTATGTATTCCATTTGTAGTTCGTATACAGGGACACGCCAAAGTTTTTCTTATCATTACGGCCTATGGGAGAAAAATTTATATGTATCACGATAGCGGCCACAAAAATCACGCTATTGACTTGCAATTTGGTACACGTGTTCATGTGCCCCGCGAAATCTGCTGTATAGTTTTGGGTGTGTATTCCATTTGTAATTTGTGTACAGGACACGCCAAAGTTTTTCTTATCATTAGGGCCTATGGGAGGAATTTGTATGTACCGCGATAGCGGCCACAAAAATCACGCTATTGACTTGCAATTTGGTACACGTGTTCATGAGCCCAACGGAATCAGCTGTATAGTTTTAGGTGTGTATTCCATTTGTAGTTCGTGTACAGGGACACGCCAAAGATTTTTTATGATTACGGCCTATGGGAAGAATCTGTATGTACCGCGATAGCCACCGCAAAAATCAAGCTATTGACTTCCAATTTTTGCCGAAATGTGAATGGAGGCCCTCTGTTGAGACTCAAAAGGATTTTGGATTCCGTCTGTCTGTCTGTCTGTCATGCGATAGCGGCCGCAAAAAACACGCTATTGACTTGAAATTTTGTACACATGTTCATGATGCCCACTAAATTAGCTGTATAGTTTTTGGTGTGCATTCCATTTGTAAGTTCGTGTACAGGGACACGCCAAAGTTTTTTTTACCATTACGGCCTATGGGAAGAATTTGTATGGACCGCGATAGCGGCCCCCAAAATAACGCTATTGACCTGCAATTTGGTACACATATTCATGAGCCCATTGAGCAAGCATTTGACGAAACTGATATAGATCTGAGACTGACCGCCTTGGCGAAAATAATGCTCATTTATACTTTTCTATCGAATTTTCCAGAACAGACTGTTCTGGAAAATTCTCGTATCACATCAGCCAATGAGATTAGAGCTTCCATATTTGGTATATCCCTAATAAGGATTTTCTCGCCAAGATCGCCAAAAAAATCGCCAAGGAGGGAAATAGTCGCCAAATTTGGCGCCAAATTTATTTCTTCCCTTATAGGAGCTTTTTAATGCGTTTTTAAAGGAAAATTTGGCTATTTTAATGCTAAAACGACTATAAAGGTACAAAATTAGCATTTTATCAACTTACTAAACCTCTTTGAAAGAATTTATACAAAAATAAATGCAATTATTTACAATTTCGTAACACTTTATATCATATACAAATAGGTATACAAAGAGAGATACAACGGGGGGTTGAGGGGGGCTGCAGCCCCCCTCAGGAATGTATTTGATTTTGGTAATAAGTCGATCGAATCAATATATACTATTATATAATAAGGAATAAATAAAAATGACCTATTGAATAATGTCTGATGCAAATAGGACTTTGAGGCTCCTGATCTGCAAATCCACTAGTAATATGTCTCGCACTAGAAATTTCTGAGAACATAAATATGATGGGGAACTGAGCAGAGTCCACCTATGCCAACTAGTTGAATTTGGTAGTCAAACATACTAAGTTTAAGGGACCAGCGGAATAATCTTCCTCTTAAATTTTTAAAATTTTTTAGCCAAGTGAGAGCCGCATGATCGGTATTGTATGACAAATTTTTGACCGTGCAAATAATGATAAAATTTTTCTTAAGCATCAATAATTGCTAAATATTCTAATTAAGTAATGGCATTTTTTTTCATAATTACGTAAGTTTCTAGAATGATATGCTACTGGATGTAAAGTGCCATTCTCATCTGCCTGCTTAACAACACATCCCACACCATGACTCAAGGCATCAACAAATAAATGACAGGGACTCTTGGGATCATAGAGTCTTAAAATGGGTTTACTTATTTAATTTTTTAATTTTTGGAAGGAATTTTCGCATTTTTCGTCCGAAACGTAGGGGACATTTTTCTTTAACAAATTATTTAATGGAGCTGTAGTTTTTGCATATTCTGGAGTAAATCAAGCATAGACATTTACTGATCCCAAAACTCTTCGTAATTCCTTGACATTTTATGGCGGTTTCAAATTTTTTATGACATCAATATTAGGATTATCGGACGTAATAAGTCCATTAATAATTTCATATTCTAAAATATAAATTTTTGTTTTGACAAAATTACATTTTGATAATTTTAATTTTAAGTTTTCTTTAACACAGATTTCAAAAAGTTGCTCTAAGTGATGGAAATGTTCTTCTTCTGATTGTGAAAATACAATATCATCAAAATAATTACAGGCAAAATCTATTTTGCATTTATTTAAGATCCTTCTAATTTTTCGATTGAAGATAGCGGGGGGCATTTTTAAGGCCAAATGGCAGGTATTTCCATTCATATAATCCAAAAGTTGAAACAATGGCAAATTTTTCAGTATCTCTTGGGTGGATAGGAATGTGCCAATATCCACTTGCCAAGTCAAGGGTGGAAAAGAATTTTGCTTTAGCTAATTTATCTAATAAAGTATCTATTCGAGGAAGTGGTTCAGCATCGATTTTTGTTATAGAATTAAGTTTACGGAAGTCGATACATGAACAACTCTTTTTTCCTTCTTCCCTCTTATACACCAATGTTACAGGTGCCGAATAAGGGGAACAACTTTCTTTTTTTATACCTGCTTGTAATAAATTTTGAATTTGGGTTTTAATTTCTTCTTCTTCCTTAGGGGAAGTTCCATAGGCTCTGAGTGAAATAGGTAAATCAGAAGTTAAATAAATTCTCTGGGGTTCCATGCGAATTCTTAAAACGTTGTATTTTGATTTAGCAAAAATTTTGACATATTTTGATAATAAGGTAGGAAGTTTTCCTTCTCTAGCAGACTGAGGATTTACATGATTTTCTTCAGTGACAGGAGTGTACTCTATCTCCTCTACCCTATTATTTGACTGAACATTAACATTTTCATTTTTAATTGTATTTTCACTTTCAGGAATTAAATGTAAAGTTTGAGTGCAAATTGATATATTTTTTAACAATGGTAGAATATTGTTATTTTGTGTTACAAATTATTTAGCACAATCAAGATTTAATTCAAATAGTCCACAATGATGTAAGCTAAGGAGAGCAAAAGGTAAGTTATTATTCAAAATAAACATATCAATATTTTTTGTAATACAGTGAAACTTGAGTAATTCGAACTTGTTTAATTCGAAATTTTGGATAATTTGAATATTTTACACGGTCCCTTGAATTTTGTATTAAAATAATGTTAAAAAATCGTGGCTAATTCGAATTTTTCATACGATTACCTTTAAAATATTACAGTAAAAATTGTTCCCGAGATTTTACTCATCTGAAGTGCATTATCAATTCTTATAGTCTTTCAAAAGAAGGATAAGGAAATACAATAGAAGCCCCTAGCTAGTGCACCAGAAGATATGGTGCATATGTATAAACTTCGAGGTTTTTGTGAATTGAAAGTCATGTGTAACGTAGAAGATTCTATTTTTGTATCAGGTCATATGCTATGATACAAAGATTCTACTTAAAAAAGAAATAAAAAATATTTGACTATTTTTTTAAATGTGTTGAATAATTAAGCTCGTAAAAAATATTGATTTAATGGGGGGGGGAGGTGAAAGGGGTAATGTAGCGGTATTCTTAGATGTAAAGTTTATGTGTTAAATTTCTGATCGTAGAGTTTTATTTTATCACTTTTTTTGACAAAATAGTATATGTAATTCGAATTTTTGGATATTTCGAATTTTTTTCTGGTCCTTTCAACTTCGAATTATCAAAGATCTACTTCTTCAATATTCCTTGTGTTTGTACAACATTTATTGGTGAGATATTTCTTTTTTTTTTTTTTTTTTTTTTTTTTTTTTTTGGTAGGCGATAATTCCGAACAAAATGCTGAGGGAGAATACTTAAGCTGCTGCCTGTATCGAATATTACAGGAACGGGATTAGAGTACGATTTTGGTTTTATAACTTTGACTTGTTTGCTGATTCTTTCTCTGGGTACCCTTGTTTTGAATGATGCGACCGGTCGCGGCAAACTGTCAATATGTGTTATTTACACCTTCTGTCGTACTGTTTCCTACTGTGGACTCCTCTGTGATATGAGTCGGGGGTTCCTGTTTAAAAGGGCATTCTCTATGCCAATGCAAAGCGTTAGGGATGTTAATTTTAGTACAATGTTTAGATGGAAAAGGGGGTAAAGGTCCTTGAAAATCTATTCGTGCATTTGCGTTTGACTGCAGGGGTCTAGGCCCTCATAGACTGGTTCGGGGATCATTAGTCCTAGTGGGTTGGTTCTGATTGGAGTATCCCATATGGGGTCTGTTTACATTAGGAAACCGATAACTCCAAAGTTGTGGACGGGGATTGTATTGCACCAGGGCCCTATTGAATGCTTGTGAGTAGTTATATTTTGGATACTGATCTGGCGACTTAGGTGGGAGGGGGGTCAGCTAATTTTTCAGATATTTGCAATTTATTTAACCAATGAACCAAATCCCTACATTCATTTAGATTTTTTAGGGAATTTACCTCACTGTTATTCTCTTCTGTCGTGTTAATTACAGTCATGAAATAGTTGGTTCCACCTTCAACAGTCACATTCTGAAATACTCGATTGGGTAGGTTTCTTCTTCTACGCTGTCTTCTGAAATTTTGGTAATTGGCCATCTGTAAGAGAAAAAAAAATTTCATAATTAATACATATTTGAAAGTTTTGTTGATTTTGAATAGAAATAGAAACTACTACCACCAGATGACGCTGTAATATTTTTAAATTTCAGATTCTAATTATGATTAAGGCTATTCAGGAAGTTAGCTAAAAATCAATTGCCAACTTTGTACTAGTAACGCTGCCGAAAGCAGCAGGGACCCGAAGCAGTTGGCTAAATCTATTAAAAAAATGTATTGCCACCGTATTCTGATCAATCCCGAAAATTTCAAATTTCTAGCTAGTCGGGAAGTTAGTTAAAAATCGATTGCAAGATTTGTACAAGATATATATAGGTAGGGTGTGAACTAATAGTAGGAACTGAAAAGGAGCTATCTTCATATAATCCATCCTACTCATTTTAAATAAGAAAAAAAAATCTTTACATTAAAAATAGTTATTCTTTATATACATATATATAAAGGAACGCGGTAGCGTCCCGCCACGCTAAGCTAAAACAAACATTAAGAGAAAAACAAATGAAATTTACAAAGTAGGAAAGTCAATGTTGAACTCTACAAGTGTATATTATGTCGACAAGCATCTCAGACTTTTCGACTACCTGTATCTCAGCTCCCTGATCCCCAAGACCTATGACTTTTTGCACAGACCTTAAGCATACCATTAAGACAAAACATACAAATTTGCATGTCGCTCCGAATTAAAGGGTCTGAGTTATATAACTATGTAAACACGAAATTTACGGGTTAGATTCTTCTTCTTCTTGTAATTGTTAAGACACGACGTCTTAACAATTAAAAAACGTCTTAACACGAATTAAAAAAGCACATACATAACCTGCAAAAAGAAGCGATAATTCATAAAAAAACAATACTATTGTAAAAGTCACCCCGCCCAGCAAAAACTCTTACCTTTCTTATGCATTCGTATCTATATTAACAAAATCAGACTTTTGTCTGTAAATTTGTCAGAATCGAAAAATTTTGCGATATCTTCGCGTTTCACACCCCATGAAAGCCGAAAATGACTTCAGAAAATTTTGCCTGTGTGTGTGTGTGTGTGATCGTGTCTGTATGTCGCTTTTTTTGTCCGGGAAACACTTGAGAACGGCTGGACGGAATTCAATGGCGCTTGGCAGGAATTTAGGTCTTCACCCAACTTAAAATTATATCTATCAACTTTTCAGAAATTTACCCCCGTTCCCCCTGGGGGGTAAAAGACTAAAACACGTTTGTCCGGGCATCACTTGAGAACGGCTGGACGGAATTCAACAGCGCTTGGCAGAAACTTAGGTCTTCACGCAACTTAAAATTATATCTATAGAAATTTTCAAAATTATGATTAGTGTTTAAATTGTGGGTAAAAAACGCCCGCGCATGCGCCATAAATAATTTTTCACTAAAACGCTTTGAATGGAAAAATAAAATATAACTAGTATGTTGTGGCCACCACAGGACTTTCTTCTATATTTTTCTATATACATATTCAATCTGTAACAATATTTAAAAAAATAAAAAATAATTAGGATTTTTTTTTTTTTTTTTTTTTTTTTGTTAAAAGTAAAAAAAAATCGATAACTTTGTTTTAAATTATCACAGATTTATAGTTCAACCATTCGTTTTAAAGGTATTGACGAGTTCTTTCGCAAGATACCCATCTTGAAAATTTACCCCCCCGGGGGGGGGGGGGGGTACTTCCCCCGCAGGGGGGAAGCGATGCCCCCACATGCACAAAATTTTTTTCGTAGTTAATTACGACTATTATCAATAATTCATATTAATTTTACAATCACAAGTTTAAAATAACGCTCATTATGTACATTTATACGAAATTTTGTCCTATGCTGCCATGTTAAAAGTTTACATAAAATGCGATCACAGCGCCATCTGCTGGGCAATTGATCCCAAAATCTAATCAGACCCTTTCCATGTCAGGGTCCAACTATACACCAAGTTTGGTTCAATTTCATTCATCGGTTCGTGAGATACTGTGAAAAATACGAAATTTTGCGATCACAGCGCCACCTGATGGGCGATTGATCCCCAAATCTAATCAGCACCATGCCCCGTCAGGTTCCAACTATATACCAAGTTTGGTTGAATTTCATTCATTGGTTCGTGAGATACGGTGAAAAATACGAAAATTTGTCCTATACTGCCATGTTAAAAATTTACATAAAATGCGATCACAGCGCCACCTGTTGGGCTATTGATCCCCAAATATAATCAGCACAATGCTCCGCCAGGGTTCAACTATATACCAAGTTTGGTTGAATTTCATTCATTGGTTTGTGAGATACGGTGAAAACACTAAACCACAGACACACACACAGACAGACAGACATTTTTTTAAAGCTATCAATTCGTGTTCAGGACATCCCAAAACGCGTAGATCCGTCAAAAAACGGAGGTCGAAAATATTCGCGAATCCAGTACTTTCTCTATATTACATATAGAAGAAAGTAAAAATAAATTTTTAAGATAACGACTTTTTTATTCGCGTCATTCGCACTACAAATTATGAAAAGATTGAAATGAAGTGTTGCTATCTAAATTCCATACTTTAGTTAATTTTAAAAAATTTATATCGGAAAACTGTTACACCCCAGGATTCAGAAAAATCACTCCTTTCATTTGGTACTAAATTTGTAACGAGAGGTCTGATATTTCTAATTCATTTGTCCCTTTTACCGTTTTTCCGTTGCCACTTAAATTTCATACTTTAGTTATTTTTTAAAAATCTAATTATTGCATCGAAAAACTGTTTGCACCCCTGGATTCAGAAAAATCACCCCTTTCATTTGGTATCAAATTTATAAATATAGGTCTGATATTTATAATTTATTTTACCCTTTTTCTGTTTTTCCGTTTTTACCCAGATCCGTAGAAGGTTTTATATTTTTATTTTCCAGAAATAAAATGAAGTATTTTTAATTTCAAGTGAATTATAATAAAAATTAAAGAGAAAAATATCTACAGAAGTTGGTGTTTTTTTTTTTTTTAATCAGGAATTTGTATATGGATAAATATTTTCATAGATATATTTGGCATTAGTTTAATATTTTTATTTAATTAAGCAGTACTTTTCTTTCCTGCAGTAAAACAAAATTTTTTGTGTTTATTATGTACCTTATAAGGTTCTTTTATGTTCTCCCCTTAATTGTAAATGATTATAATTTGGATTTTATTAAGATTTTTTATTTTTATTTTGTAAATATCAGAAAAGAATTTTTATTTTATTTTATTTTATTTATTTATTTATTTTGTGTATGGAACAGCTTTAGTATCGGATCCCTTTGGCAAGATTTGAAATTTGGCACCAAAATAGCTCGGACGTTTCTCGCAAAGATCTTTAACTGCACAATTGAGATAGCCAGTTCAGTTCATCGCAAAAATGGCTTAAAATATTTAAAGTCACCAAAGGGGTCCCATACTAAAGCTGCTTTTTGTATTTATTTATTTATAATATTTTTTATTAAAGACTTCTGTGGTCACGAAATTTGGTGCGTAAATTGTTTTATGCATCCGGCACTTATTGTAACTGGATTTCACGAAATTCGAAATCCCCCCCCACACCCCACCCCTTCTCGGAGTTGGAGGGCAATAAACATATGTGTAATTATATTGTATATATATATATATATATATTCTATATTGAACTTGGATTCGTAAAAATTTTCGACTTCCGGTTTTCGGCGGATTTACACGTTTTGAGAGATCTGGAACAAGATTTTACCATTTTTAGAAAATGTCCGTCTGTTGGTCTGTCTGTGTTTATGTATGCAACAAAAATTTTGTGGCAATTGTATCTCCTAAACTACTGCTCAGAATTGTATATAAATATATATATAGATACACCTTGACCTAAACTAGTGCCTACCAACTTTTGGTGACAAACGCTCAACAGGTGTCGCTGCTATACAGCGATTTCTGCAGTTTAAGGGGAGACTATATGTCAGGTTCTATTGCGTACAATCGAACAAAATTTGATATATTAGAAGGTCATTATAAGCCATTATACTGATTCAATTTGAATGCTTATCGGCCGGCAGGTGGCGCTGCTAGACAGAGATTTCCGTAATTTAAGGGAAGGCTATATCTCAGGAACTACTGCACAGAATTGTATATACATTTATATGTAGATGCAACTTTACATAAATTAGTACCTATCACTGTTTGGTGTCAACTGCTCAACAGGTGGTGTTGCTACACAGTGATTTCTGCAATTTAAGGAAAGGCTATATCTCAGGTTCTACTGCGTATCATAAAACAAAACTTGATATGTGAGAAGGCCATTATGCTGCTTCAAGTTGGATGCTTGTCGGCCAATATATGGAGCTGCTATACTGGAAATTTTCTCGATAACGGGAAGGCTATATTTCACCTTGTATGGCATATAACTGTACGAAACTTGATATGTGACATAATCAATATAAAAACGCATTTTTTAAGATGTTATTTTTAGGCAATAAAACTGTCTTTCTTTGGATATTTAGTGTTAGTTTCTCTAAGATGAAAATAATTTTCATTCATCATGTTAGATAGCATTAATAAATAAAAGTTTTAATAAATTATTTGCCCTCAGTGAATTTGTACAGGAAAATATAGGAGAAAGTATTGTGGTGGCCACAACATACTAGTTTTTTAATTAAAATAAATGCATTACAGTAATCTACATCAAAAAAGAAGATCTCCTGACTGACTTGCTTGCTCACTCAGAAATGCCCAGTCAAACTAATGGAGATACAGATGTGGAATTTTATGAGATCATTTCTTTAGTGACGTGATTTAAGAAGATATTTTTTTTTTTTAAGTTTTCCCCCAAACGGAGGAGCAAAAGTTTTTTCTCACATTTCCCACCATATCTCAACCAAAGAAAACACGTAAAAAGAAAAAAAGAGAAAAAAAACACAGATATTCAAAAGCCGGATATCCGGCAAATTAACCGGATATCCGGTGGTTTTGATCCGGATATCCGATGATATTTCGGATATTGAAAAACCAGCCGGATATGCCGGATACCGGATATTTACCGGATATCCGGTCCATCCCTAATTTTTGCCTTACGTTTTGATCGCCAAATCAAAAAGCCATCAAGGATGATAGTTATCAAAGTTATACGAAATTTGCAAAGGAAACTCTAACTTCGTAGAAACATAAATACCGCATTGTGAAGAATGTTCATTGTTCTATGTAGATGCTACTAATGGACCACTTGTATACAGTGACAAATAAATAATAAAGGAAACATGAAAATGGATCATTCGAGACAACAGCATTTGTTGCTACCGATCTAAAAACAAAACTTTAAAAACTAATTAAATTTTATTTAATTTTGCGCCGACTTCAAAAGTTATGATTAATTGTATTGTTTGGCGAAGGAAATTGTTTTATACTTTTAGGCGCAATTTACAATTTCATTTCATACCAATTTTTTTTTTTTTCTTTTTTAGTTGTTTGAATAGTAGTTGCTTTTTGGAGTCGGTTCTATTTTTTGTACAAAAAGATTTTATCTGATAAAAAAGCGACAAACATTTTTTTTTTTTTTTTTTTTTTTTTATCGTCTTACGTTACTTTAGAGTAACTTGTTGTACTTTCATAATTTTAGCTAAGTAAACAATGATATGGAAGTTTGTTTAGCGATAAACTGCTATAATCATTCAAGAAGTGAATGTAAAGTGTTCACAGACCTTCTATTATTGTGTATTTGAGTTTTGGCGACATTTTTTAAAAGAAACAGAGGAACAACTTCAGTGTAACCCCACAACGATATTTGGCGATTTATTTGTTGGCGATTATGGCTAAACCATAAATCGAAAAATGATAAAATCATAATCTAAATCATAAATCATAAAATCATAAATCCAAAATAAACAACATATAGGCTGCCATATTTTATCGCAAATAGTCCAGAACGACATCGTTATCGTTCAAAACGGCGCCAAAGAAAAATCGCCAAATATCGCTGTGGGTTATATTGAAGTTATACCTCAGTGGCATATAAATTCTAATAATTTTTTTTAGTTTTAAAAACAAGTGGATTTAATTTTTAAAAACATTTTTAATATTTAAATAAATAAAAAATTCGATATAAAATAATTTAATAATACTACTTTTTAAAAAATTAAGTATTAGAATTATTATTTAAAAGAAAGTAAGAGTACCTTTCTATCCAAATTTTGTGGAATTATTGTAGAAATTTTTTTAGAAAATTAAGTAGGTAAACTGAAATAATAATCTTTATTAATTTTAATTTATAATTTCTGTAAAGTAAATTTTTCTAAAAAATTGTAGAATTTCTAAAATTGAGTGTGTGATTAAATGTTTAAAAAGAGAAAAACTTTTAATTAATTTATTTAAAATCTCGTGAAGTTAAATTTCATTACAATTTGTGGAGTTGAGTATTCCACTAAAAAACAATTAAAAATAAATAAATAATAATAATAATAATAAATACTAAATCTTTATATATATATATGTTACCGTTAAAGCATGAAATCCGTTATTTCATAGAATAACTAGGTATTTCATGAAAAAACTGGACAAGTCAGTTAAAGTATATAATCTTCTTATATATTAAAAAAAATTATGAAAACTAAAGTCAGTCCGTCTGGCCGTTCTACCCGGCCGATTTCCTTCATTTTTTTTTTTAAATAAAAGGTATTTAGACACAGATATGTCATCAGTCATTGAAATTTACTCAACTCCCACCTTACTCAAGTTATACTCAAACGCGATTCTTCCCTGTACATTTCTTATGGGACACATTCACTCAAGCAATTCGAATTCTCATAGCTCCTCTTCTAATGAACAGATCTCGATTGTTTCACTCTCAGAACACTCAGTGGATCAAGCTCTTTCTTTTGAGCCATTAACTGCTTAAATTCGTTGAGTTTGAGGAAAGTTATGCGTGCACAATTAACTTTACATTCAATTTTTTCAAGAATTTTTCAAGATTTTCCTTCACTCAAACCTCTATAACTAGAGTTCTAATTAATGTAGGCTGTTGACACAAGTCTAAGAACACTCAGTGGATCAAGCTCTTTCTTTTGAGCCATTAACTGCTTAAATTCGTTGAGTTTGAGGAAAGTTATGCGTGCACAATTAACTTTACATTCAATTTTTTCAAGAATGTTTCAAGATTTTCCTTCACTCAAACCTCTATAACTAGAGTTCTAATTAATGTAGGCTGTTGACACAAGTCTAAGAACACTCAGTGGATCAAGCTCTTTCTTTTGAGCTATTAACTGCTTAAATTCGTTGAGTTTGAGGAAAGTTATGCGTGCACAATCAACTTTACATTCAATTTTTTCAAGAATTTTTCAAGATTTTCCTGCGTCTGGTGTAAATCAATTATTTGAAAAAAAAAAAAAAAAAATCTATATATTAATTTGAAACATGATATTGTCTATCTCCACTATATTGAGAGAACTACTTGGTGTAAAAATTTGGTTGAGGTGTCTAAAAATAGATCTTGGTCTGTAGATGTGCTATGAAAAGAGAAAAAGAAATAAAAGTCGAAAGGTTCCCCCCCCCGGGGGGGAAACGGGTTAAAAACACGTTCATGAGCTTAACTAAGCTCCAAATTACTTCACGGTGAAGAAATTGTACATATGGGGACTATAGTCGAATACTAAAAAATCACTTTCTGCAAATTTGGAATTTTCGATTTTAAAGGGGGAAAGTAGATTTGGAAGGGGGGAAAGTAGATTTGGAAGGGGGGAAATTAGTTTGGGAGGAAAATCCGTTCTAGACCCACACATGTAGCACCTCATTTTAAAGGTCTTGAAATTTCATGTCAATTGGGGATGTTCGTATACAATATAGTGCGATCCTTGGTGGTGAAAAATGGAACTAGGTGATTTTGCTGTAGACCCTATCATGTCACATCTTATTTTAAAGGTCTTGGTATTTCCTGACCGTTGGTGATGTTCGTACAGAACACACTGTGTCCCCTGGTGGTGGAAAGTGCAACTAAAGGATTTGCAGTTGACACCACCATGTGACACCTTATTTGAAAAGTCTTGGAAATTCAAGGCGATTGTTGATAAAGGTCTTGAAATTTCATGTTGATTGAAGATGTTGGTATACAATATAGTGCGCCCCCCGGGTGTTAAAAATGGAACTAGGTGATTTTGAAGCAGACCCTATCATGTTACAACTTATTTTAAAGGTCTTGGTATTTCTTGACCGTTGGTGTTGTTCGTATAGAACACGCTGTGCCCCTTGGCGGTGGAAAGTGCAACTAAAGAATTTTGCAGTTGACACCACCATGTGACACCTTATTTGAAAGGTCTTGGAAATTCAAGGCGGTTGGTGATGTTCGTATTCAACATACAGCGCTCCCTGGTGGAGGAAAGTGGATTTTGCAGCGCGTGCGTAGCATGCCTGCTATACGGTGTCGCAGCCATAGGCAGCGGTAACACGAGTCAGAGGTTCGTTCGGTTCAAGATTAATTTTTGAGAATATTTTCATGTTATTAGCGGCCTGCATATACGTGCCGCAGGCACTGGGTCAAGAACCCGAGTTCCGTTCTGTTTGAGGTCATTTTTTTTTTTTTTTTTTTTTTTTTGTAACAGATTATTATTATTATTATTATTATTATTATTATTATTATTATTATTATTTTTTTTTTTTTTTTTTTCGATGTTTTCATTTAAAAATAGAAATTCAAACAAAATCGAGTTAAAGATATAAAACCATACACATTTAAGGTACATTTTTGGTTATTATCACGGGCCCAGGCAATGCCGGGCGGGTTCGTTCCGTTCCAGGTTAATTTTGGGGAATTTTTTCATGGTATTAGCGGCCCGCGTCTGCGCTGCCGCAGGCACCGGGATCACAAGGCAGAGTTTCATTCGGTTCGAGATAATTGTTTTGTTACAGCTGATTATTATTATTTTTTTTTTTTTCGTAATGCTTTTATTTAAAAATAGAAATTCAAACAAAATCGAGTTAAAAATATAAAATCATACAAATTTAAGGTTATTATCACGGGCCCGGGCATTGCCGGGCGGGTTCGTTCAGTTCCAAGTTAATTTTTGGGAATTTTTTTTATGTTGTTAGTGGCCTGTGTATGAGCTGCCGCAAGCACCGCGGTTACAAGGCAGAGTTTCGTTCGGTTCGAGGTAATTGTTTTGTTACAGATAATTACTTTTTTCGTGATGCTTTCATTTTAAAAACAGAAATTCAAACAAAATCGAGTTAAAGGTATAAAATAATACAAATTTAAGGTTCATTTAAGGTATCATGGGGCCTGGCAACGCCGGATGGGTCAGCTGACATATAGTCTTAGTATTAAACGAAATAGAAAATAAAATATAGCATCTGTTTTTTTGGGCTCAGTTTGACGTCACACTGACAGTACTTTGTAGAAAGTGATGTCATATTAGTATTCCATTTATAAGCATTTTTCCGACTTTCGTTTTTTTAAGTGAAATGTCGTAAATTATATTAGATGTTTTAACATGAAATATTACATTTAAATAATGATGTGACGATTTTTGAAATATTACGGTCAATAAAGTGATCGTCGAATTCGACGGGTTCCAGCTAGTATTATTGAATTCTAAGATTTAACTAGGTATTCTATAGAATAACGATTACTTGATTGTTAAAGTATGAAATGAATATGCATAATCCCCGCTAAATTTTGGGGAATGTGATTAATTATTCAATATTTACCACATTTACCGGTTATTTTAGCAGTGCTGCAGCACAAAATTTTGCATATTTTTGCACACATGCATTTTGCACACATGCATTTTGAGATAGGAGTACACACAGTGATTTTTTTTTTCATGTACGCAAAGCGTACAGACGTTCGAAATACTGGCTGCTGCAATACAAAATTGTACATACGATACGTTTCAGATTCATGCATCTTGAGATAAGGGTATCCAGAGATTTTTTTTTGCTTTTGGTTTTCATGTACGCAAAGTGTACAGACGTTCGAAATACTGGCTACTGCAGTACAAATTTGTGCATACGTTTCAGATTCATGCATCTTGAGATAGGGGTATCCAGTGATTTGTTTTTGGTTTTCATGTACGCAAAGCGTACAGACGTTCAAAATACTGCCTGCTGCAGTACAAAATTGTGCATATGTTTCAGATTCATGCATTTTGAGATACAAAAGTTTACTTAAAATGCATTAAAAAAATGCAAAATTTTGTACTGCAACAGCCAGTATCACGCACGTCTGTACGCTTCGCGTACATGAAAACCAAAAAAAAAAAAAAAAAAAACACTGGATACCCCGATCTCAAGATGCATCAATCTGAAACATACGCACAATTTTGAACTGCAGCAGCCAATATTGCGAACGTCTGTACGCTTTGCGTGCATGAAAACAAAAAAAAATCACTGGATACCCCAATCTCAAGATGCAAGAATCTGAAACATACGCACAATTTTGAACTGCAGCAGCCAATATTGCGAACGTCTGTACGCTTTGCGTGCATGAAAACAAAAAAAAAAAAAAACATCACTGGATACCCCTATCTCAAGATGCATGAATCTGAAACATATGCACAATTTTGTACTGCAGCAGCCTGTATTTCGCTCGTCTGTACGCTTTGCGTACATGAAAAAAAAATCACTGGATACTCCTATCTCAAGATGCATGAATCTGAAACATACGCACAATTTTGTACTGCAGCAGCCAATATTGCGAACGTCTGTACGCTTTGCGTACATGAAAACAAAAAAAATCACTGGATACCCCAATCTCAAGATGCAAGAATCTGAAACATACGCACAATTTTGTACTGCAGCAGCCAATATTGCGAACGTCTGTACGCTTTGCGTACATGAAAACCAAAAAAAAAAAATCACTGGATACCCCTATCTCAAAATGCATGAATCTGAAACATATGCCCAATTTTGAACTGCAACAGCCTGTATTTCGAACGTCTGTACGCTTTGCGTACATGAAAACAAAAGAAAAATCACTGGATACCCCAATCTCAAGATGCATGAATCTGAAACATACGCACAATTTTGAACTGCAACAGCTAATATTGCGAACGTCTGTACGCTTTGCGTACATGAAAACCGAAAAAAAAATCACTGGATACCCCTATCTCAAAATGCATGAATCTGAAACGTATGCACAATTTCGAACTGCAGCAGCCAGTATTTCGAACGTCTGTACGCTTTGCGTACATGAAAACCAAAAAAAACCATCACTGGGTACTCCTACCTCAATATGCATGAATCTGAAACCTATGCACAATTTTGTACTGCAGCAGTCAGTAATTTTAACGTCTGTACGCTTTCCGTACATGAAAACCAAAAAAAAAAAATCACTGGATACCCCTATATCAAGATGCATGAATCTAAAACATATGCACAATTTTGTACTGCAGCAGCCAGTATTTCGAACGTCTGTACGCTTTGCGTACATGAAAACCAAAAAAATCATCACTGGATACCCCTATCTCAAGATGCATGAATCTGAAACATATGCACAATTTTGTACTGCAGCAGCCAGTATTTTCAACGTCAGTACGCTTTGCGTACATGAAAAGAAAAAAAAAAAAAAACATCACTGGATACCCCTATATCAAAATGCATGAATCTGAAACATATGCGAGATTTTGTTCTGCAACAGCCAGTATTGCGAACGCCTGTATGCTTTGCGTACATGAATTTATATGATCAATTAATATATAAAATAATTTTGAAATTGTTTATTTTATACTTTAATGGTCTGTGATTAGTTATTTGATAGAATAACTAGTTATTTCATAGAATAACTAGGTAAATTATGAAATTTTTTATCTATTATATACTTTAACTGACTTGTCTAGTTATTTCATGAAAGACCTAGTTATTCTATGAAATAACTGAATTATATACTTTAACGGTAACATATACACTCTCAGAAATAAAACACTCATTTTTGACGATTCAGCAATCCTCGAGCTTTGTTTCGTCAATTTTGACAATAATTTCGTGAAAAGATCATATGATCTTTGATGAAATGCAGGTCCTCAAAAATATGACGAAATCTTTTCCTTAAATAGTTTCCGAAAAACTAAGGCTTCCGTAAAAACCAAGGATAAACTAGATCCGACGCTCCACCGCAACGCGGATCGGCGCGAGGGAACGTCGGATCTAGTTTAGCCTTGATACAGGCTAGTACCCTTTATAGTACGTTGGGTACACACACAAAAAAAAACTGCACTTTTTGATTGGAATATACCACTTTCTGCGACCATAGTAGATGCGAAAAGATAATTTTCTGGATATGGAGCCACTTAAAATAGGAGTGGATCAAGACAGTACATTTGCTCCTTTGAAATAGACATCTAAATTTTTAATTGTTGCCTTTATTTTAATTTTTTCAACCGTAATATAAAATATGCTTTCACGTGAAAAAAAAAAAAAAAAATAAATAAAATATCAAATTTGTTCATGCATGTATTTACGGATAATTCGTAAGTATCGTAATTTCGTTCAGTTTTGCGATTCAAACACATCAAGGTAGGGGTATCCATTTTTTATTTTATTTTATTTTTTTTTTTTTTTTTTTTTTTTTGGGGGGGGGGAGTTGTGTGCACGATAGTGATTTCAGCGAAAAAAAGTTGCATGCGTTTTCAGATTCATGCACAGAGAGACAGGGGTGTCCAGTGATGTTTTTTTTTGGTTTTCATGTGAGGGAAGCGAACATACGTGCGTGATAGTGCTGGCTTCAAAAACAAGTTACATGCGTTCTCAGATTCATGCACAGCTAGGTTGTGGTGTCCAGTGATGTTTTTTTTTTTTTTTTTTTTGGTTTTCATGTGAGCGAAGCTAACATACGTGCGTGATAGTGATGGCTACGAAAACGAGTTACATGCGCTCTCAGATTCATGCACAGCGAAATAGGGGGTGTCCAGTGATAATTATATATGTATATGTGTATATATATATATTTATTTACGTGCGCGAAGCGTATAAACGTGCATGATACAACACAAGTTTACGTGTTTTCCAATTATATCTTTCGTTTTCTATTTCCTTACTTTTAGTGGAAGGGTCTAAATTCATAACGGGGGTTTCAGGTAGCAGGAGGCTTTCTTACAAAAGAAAAATATCTAATCAGTATTTTAAAGCATTTGAATGTCAAAAAAAATATTAATATTTTATTTTTTATTTTATTTATTTTACTTTTTTCAAGTGAAAGCATATTTTATATTACGGTTGAAAAAATTAAAATAAAGGCAACAATTAAAAATTTAGATGTCTATTTCAAAGGAGCAAATGTGCTGTCTCGATCCACTCCTCTTAAAATACGTGCAGAACACTCCGATGGCGGCCATTAAAGATGGCCGCCGTCAGCTGCTATATAGGGGCGCTAATTGTTTTGTATTTGAACTCCAATTGTTTTGTATTTGACCCGTTTTCAATTTTCTTTTTTTTTAATACCTTGTGAATAAGATAATTTTTAAATTCTATACATTTATCTATGTATATTATATGGTGTGACACCCACACTATTTATAGTACGACAAAAAAAAAAAAAGACTATACATATAGTACACGACAAAAAAAAAGCTAAAAAGCTGCACTTTTGATTGGAATATGCCACCTTCTGTTGTCATAAGTCATGCCAAAATATAAATTTCCAGATAAGGAGCCACTTGAAAATCTGTGCAGAACACTCCTGTCAACTGCCATATAAAGGCGCTAATTGTTTTTGTATCTGAACTCCTAATGGTCCGATTTCGATTTTCATTTTTTACATAGCTTGTGAATAAGGTACTTTTTAATTCCAATACATTTATCTATGTATATTTTATGGTGGGACATTCACACTACTTATGAAAACTTCTTTTTAAATCATCCATTTCATCTTGAAACTTTCTTTGATAAGCAGCATGCTGTTCATGGTGAACAGACACCTGTCAGTACTGTTAATTATGCTTGTAGACTAAAACACGTAAGTAATTTTAACTAATTGTGACCCAGAGAGCATCCATTTCCTCAACATGGCTGTATCTTGCAAAAGACCAACAGCACCACTATTTCCTTTTACAAGGGAATAGTCTTGCTCATGAGCTTGATCTACAGCGAACACAGAAAAAGGATTGTTTCTTTTATGGATAACAAACTGACCTCTGCAAAAGTAATCATATACACTGGGTCAATCATATATATTGGCTATATCTTTACGTTCTACTAAGTTTTTTATATAGACAGGCAACCAGCGAACATAGTTGGTATGGTCTATAAAAAGAAAAAAAAAACAATGTGCGTTTATTTAAACAATTCGTATTTACCATCCCTGATTGACCGAATAAAGAGAGAAGTATCTTTAGGTTTAACACTAGAAGCTAGAATCGAAAAGTTGGACAGTTTGAACGTTTTTCATCAATCTATTTTTCAAGTGAAATCTTTGGATTTTGTTGTATAAACACTTCTTTAAGTAGCATGTTCAAAACCACAACAGTCTTCTGATAAATGGTTCTTACTTTTGTGATATGTTTAACTTAAAGAGATGCTTTTGTTCTTTTCTGTCTTGATTCTAGAATTTGAAACAAAGTAGTCCAACTATTATCTTCCAGAATCTGGCCAAGTACTTTCAAAAAAGACCTGTACTTCAAAAAAGCTCCAATTGTGACTACAATCTTGGAATCAACGTAAAAATCAGGTCAGTTCCACTGGACATATTTTGTCAAAGCTAATAGAGGCTGATTCACACATATGGCAGGAGTTTACCCTGGATTTAAAAATGTAGTAATTTTTTTATTTGTTCCATTGTATGCTGCAGGATTGCCAGAAAAAAAAAATACGTGTGGCACTCGGGGACTGCCGCGGTAAAGCTATTGCATAGCATTTTTTATCAACTTATGCAATTATAACTATTCATTTATTTTATTTATGCAGTATTTTTTTTTTTTTTGATATTAATTCAGGTTTTTTGTTTGACATTAATTCAAGTTACACTTTTTGAGCGTGGTGACCGATAAGAAAACATTTTTTTTTCTTTTATTAAATAAATGAGAAGTTAATATTGTTTAAAATATTTTTATTATCTTACAATACATGTAGGTTATTCAGGAATTTTTATCATTGAAACTATAGGTTTATGGTAGCTGAAATAAGAAACATAAGTTTGAGACTTGATATACAGGCCGCTAATAACATGAAAAATTTCTCAAAAATTAACCTTGAACTGAGCGAACCTCTGACTCGTGTTACCTCTGCCTGTGACTGCTGCACTGTATAGCAGGCATGCATGCTACACACGCGTTGCAAATTCCACTTTCCTCCATCAGGGGGTGCAGTATGTTGTATACGAACATCACCAATCGCCTTCAAATTCCAAGAGTTTTCAAATAAGGTGTCACTGGTGGTGTCAACTGCAAAATCCTTTAGTTGCCCTTTCCACCGCCATGGGGCACAGCGTGTTCTATACGAACAACACCAACGGTAAGGAAATACCAAGACCTTTAAAATAAGGTATAACATGATAGGGTCGACTGCAAAATCACCTAGTTCCATTTTTAACCACCAGGGGGCGCACGATATTGTATACAAACATCCCCAATCAACATGAAATTTTAAGACCTCTAACACCAATCGCCTTGGATTTCCAAGACCTTTTAAATAAGGTGTCAGCTACAAAATCCTTTAGTTGCACTTTCCACCGCCAGGGTGCGCAGTGTGTTCTGTACGAACATCACCAACGGTCAGGATACACCAAGACTTTTAAAATAAGATATAACATGATAGGGTCTGCAGCAAAATCACCTAGTTCCATTTTTCACCACCAGGGGTCAAACTATATTGTATGCAAACATCACCAACTGTCAGGAAATACCAAGACCTTTAAAATAAGATATAACATGATAGGGTCTACTACAAAATCACCTAGTTCCATTTTTCACCACCAGGGGGCGCACTATATTGTATACAAATATCCCCAATCAACATGAAATTTCAACACCTCTATCACCAATCGCCTTGGATTTCCAAGACCTTTTAAATAAGGTGTCACATGGTGGTGTCAGCTGCAAAATCCTTTAGTGGCACTTTCCACCGCCAGGGGGCGCAGTGTGTTCTGTACGAACATCACCAACGGTCAGGATAAACCAAGACCTTTAAAATAAGATATAACATGATAGGGTCGGCAGCAAAATCACCTAGTTCCATTTTTCACCACCAGAGGTCACACTATATTGTATATGAACATCCCCAATCAACATGAAATTTCAAGACCTCTATCACCAATCGCCTTGGATTTCCAAGACCTTTTAAATAAGGTGTCACATGGTGGTGTCAGCTGCAAAATCCTTTAGTTGCACTTTCCACCGCCAGGGGGCGCAGTGTGTTTTGTACGAACATCACCAACGGTCAGAAAATACCAAGACCTTTAAAATAAGATGTAACATGATAGGGTCTGCAGCAAAATCACCTAGTTCCATTTTTAACCACCAGGGGTCGCACTATATTGTATGCAAACATCACCAACGGTCAGGAAATACCAAGACCTTTAAAATAAGATATAACATGATAGGGTTTACCACAAAATCACCTAGTTCCATTTCTCACCACCTGGGGGCGCACTATATTGTATACAAACATCCCCAATCAACATGAAATTTCAAGACCTCTATCACCAAGACCTCTATCACTCTTTTTTATGTTAAACGAGGACCCCTCAAATTGATTAAACATAGCTTTTACAGTCATTTGCAAAAATTTAAGACCAGTAGCCGATTTCAGTATTTTAACACATTGCACCATTTGCGCAGATTATTGCATCATCTCATGTTCTTATTGCATCAGACGCATTCTGATTCTACTGCTATACATAAAGGTGCCCGGAACGTTTACCGCCAGTTGTTTATTGGATTTTGTCGTAGACAGTGCTGTTGTATAATTAATGGGTAAAAAACCTTCACTTACTGTTACAAAAAGGTTAGAAATATTGACCTTCCATAGAATTGGATTTTCTGAACGTCAAATAAGTTCGAGGATAAATATCAGCAAGACAGCTGTGCCTCAAGCTATTAGTAAATTTAAAATTTCGGGAAAATTTGTGGACCTTAAGAGAAGCGGTCGGCCTAGAAAAACAAGTACACGTGATGACCATGTGATAAGGCTGGTCATACGAGATCCAAGAACCTCCTGCAATACGATTAGACATTCTCTAGTTGCAAAAGGCACCAACGTCAGTTTGAGTACTATTTCAAGACGCTTGGCCAAAGATTTTGGTTTATCATTTCATAAACCTGCAAGGAAACTTCGACATACTCCAAGTATGAAAAACAAACGACTCTCAAGGTCCACAAATTTTTCCGAAATTTTAAATTTACTAACAGCTTGATGCACGGCTGTCTTGCTCACATTTACCCTCTACAGAGTCTACGGCAAAATCCAATAAACAACTCGCGAGAAACGTGCTGGGCACCTTTATTTACAGCAGTAGAATGCGTCTGATCATAGGCGTAGCGTGAGTGAAAAAAATGTTTTTTTTTTTTTTTTTTTTTTTTTTTTTCTTGGGGGGGGGGGGGACATATAATTTAAGTGAGCGAGTGAGTTTTATGTCTTACTAGCCTTGCGTGCGCTAGGGGCGAATGTCGACAGTCTAAGACACACCGCTTAGCACGTTGAGTGCCATGTCATCCATTGGTGGCTGACAGTGTCAATATGATATAAAGCCGCGTCAACCATCGGTGGTTGACAGTGTAAAATATGATATAAAACTAAAAATATTACGTTGTTTTAAGTAATTATTGAAAATTTATTGAAAATTTACTTAAATTTTATTTATAACAGGTTAATATCATTAAGGAATTTTAATGAATTTTATTACGAATTCGCGTGGCGCTCAACGTGTTAAGGTGGTCTGGAGGCATGCCATCACAATTTTAATCTTTCGTGGAGGAGATAGCTCACCCACTTCGGTAACTGCGAGAGGTATAATTTGGTTAATTATAAAAACGTTGGACTAGTTTTAAAACACCATTCATGTTACCGGAGAATCCTATTAAACTTTAACGTTCTTCTTAAATTTTGAATAGCTTATGAAATTTTCAAAAATTTTTTAAACGTGACCAAAAAAGTAAGATATGTTTTAGTATAAATGTACAATATCATGATTATATTAGGTGTACAAATTAATTCGGTCCGTTTTTTAGCAATAAAAAAAGTATTTATTATTAAACCAAAACAAACAATACATTATTCAAAGTATTGTCCATTATTTTCTACTATTTTTTCCCATCTCTCCGGCAATCGTCTGATTCCATCTCGATAAAACAACTCATCTCTTTCGCTCATCCATGTTTCGAGCCATTTTTGTATTTCTTCGTAAGAAGTGAACCGCTGACCGGTTAGATAATGCTGCATTCGCCGGAACAACAAGTAGTCGGAAGGGGCGATGTCCGGAGAATACGGCGGGTGCGGTAGGACGTCCCACTTTAGCGTCTCCAAGTATTGTCGCTGCTCGCAAGTGCATAATCGCCTTTCAACGTCTCTGGGTTTCAGTTCATAAGGAACCTATGTTCCTTCTTTTTGGATCATTCCCATCGTTTTTAGTCTCACCGATAGTGCTTGCTGAGTCACTTCCAGTTGTTCTGCAAGCTGTTCTTGTGTTTGAGTCGGATCTTCATTCAGTAATTCCTCTAATTCGTTATCTTCAAATTTTTTCGGTTGTCCAGAGCGACGCCTGTCATCAACGCTAAAATCTCCATCATTAAATCGTCGAAACCATTTCCTGCATATTTTGTCAGTCGGAGCACTATCGCCGTATACTTCTACGAGCGTTCGATGCGCTTCGGCGGCACTTTTCTTCCAATGAAAGAAAAAAATCAACACTTCCCGCAAATGCTGCTTATTGACTTCAAAACCTGACATGTTTAATGCAATGCTGATCAGGCTATTTCAAGCAAGCGAAAGAGTTGTACACTGAAAATTCTTAACAAATATATAACCTCTCTGAAACCACTGAAAACAGCTGTCATAGTCTAGCATTTGTGGCAGCTAGCGCCATCTTTCGAAAACGGACCGAATTAATTTGTACACCTAATATTACATTGTAAAGTAATCGGACTCTCGGACTAATTTTAAAATATCATTTAAGATACTGGTATGAAGACTATCAACACTACTTTAAAAACTTTGTAGGTTATCTGAAATTGAAGATTTTCATAACATGACTGAATATAGGACAATATTTCGCATTATATTTATACAGTGTGTCAGTGGCGGATCCAGAACTTGACTTTTGGGGGGGGCTAAGATTTTTCAAAGTGTTATTCTAGACCAATAAAAAATTTACAATTGTAATATTCAATTGTGAATGTCAGTGTTTTGGGGGGGGGCTTCAGCCCCCTAGCCCCCCCCCTTAAATCCGCCACTGCAGTGTGTCCTAAAAGTTCCAGTACTCCAACTTAAAGAACTCATTGTGTCCATGATTTTTTTTTTAAATATTAAATTTTATCGTCTGCTTATTATTGCATCAATTCTTTAATTATTTTCGTTTGTTTCTTTTCTCGCTCAAGTTTTGTGAGAATAAGTTTTATGTTATTTTGTTCTTCACAGTGAAATGAATTTATCACGTATTCAGAGAATTACACTGTTTGAAGCTTATTTTGAATGTAAATCATATGAAAGATGCAAAGATGTTTGGCGATATAAATATCCAGATGATGCAATACTGAGTAAAAATATGCTATATCAGCTCATTCGACAATTTCGTAATACAGGTTCTGTGCAGGTGTGTACACGTACAGGTTTCTCTACAAGAAGTCACTCCCAGCATGTTAAAACGCGTTTCTAAACACATGCGCATGCGCAAACGAGTTCAGCTTTGCCTCTTAGAAAAAGGTGGACATTTTGAACATTTATTATAAATGTAAGTTCTGTATTTTTTCCTCCATTATTTTAAATGTGCCTTTTATAATTAGCATAAAAATAATCGTTTTAAGGTTTGTTGTTTTGTAAATAAAAAATACATTAGCGTCAATACTGGAACTTTTAGGACACTCTGTATTATAGAGATTATTGCATGGAAAATAACATGAAAGTAGATAAAGATTAATGTATAAAACTGGCAACTATAAAATTACGTGGTAACTTAGATAAAGTAAATGTATGGACTGGGGTATTAAACTAAAGTGTGGGGCATTTCAATCCCCGACCGAGCCTGTCCATCAACCAAATTCATTGTTCTTGGCTTAAATATAGTATGACTAATTTCAGTTCGATTAAGGTAAAGCAAATAACTAATGTGATTGTTTAGATGAGGGAAACAGAAAAGTATCAGCTGTTAATAAAACAATATATTGTGTAGAGAAGCAGTTAACAAAACTAAAGAAAAGCCTGAGAAATATTCTAGGGATTCCGTCTCATTACAAATATGATTTGCAAGTGATTGAAAGGATATTCCTTTGTGTTTGTTTGAGGACAAAATGAAACAACCTTCTAGTCCTTCATTAGAGGCAACAACTAAAAATGATAAAGAATTTTTCGTTGCTTCCCTGTAAAAACCTATAAATGCTAGATTCACCAAAATGCTTATAGTTAGTGCAACAGTGATTTATAATGTTAATATAAATTTTCAGCTGAATTGAATAAAGCGTTTAGATGCTATCGCACTTTTAAAAATTTGGTCCCATAGGCCATAATGATAAAGAATTTTTCTTTGTGTCCCTATAAAAAAAACTGTAAGTACTAAATTCACCAAAATCTATACAGTTGGTGCAACTGTGACCTATAATATGTGTACAAATTTTTTGCTCAGATTAATAAAGCGTTTAGACGCTATCGCACTTTTAAAAATTTGGTCCCATCGGCTATAATGATAAAGAATTTTTCCTGGTGTCCCTGTAAAAAAACTATAAGTGTTAGATTCACCAAAATCTATAGGGTTCGTACTATGGTGACTTACAATGTACGTACCAACTTTTAGTTTATTTGAACAAAACGTTTAGACGCTAGCGTGTTCACTCACAGACATACACACACACATACATCATCGTAAAAATAGTGGAAACGGACTCAGGGGACCTCGAAACGTATAGAAACATCAAAATCTCCAATTCGGATTTTTGACATGATTACAATACTTTCCTCACTATAGTGTTCGGAAATTAAAAAGGGAACATCTCAAGTGAGCATGCATTTAATATCCTGCGTTAGCATTTGTGTATGAAAATGACACATAAAACTCACTCACAGGAACCAGTTACATACCAGGGGCACTGAGGCATTTAAGACGATAAATCCTATTAACTTTAAAAGATTTTTTTTCTCCTTAACAAACTCACTATACATGCTAATAGAAATATCGTTTAAAATAACATACAAATACTAACCGTCCCCACTCCTCCTTAATATAATATTTCTCATAGTACCAGGAGGATTCAAAATTTACAGTGGCATAGAAAGATTCACACTTTGAAATCTTGAAATCTACCGCAAATGAAAATCACAATATAAAACCTTCCATTCTAAAAAATTTCTGTTTATTTTATTTTATTTTCAGTAATAATTTACAAGAAGTAATTCTATAATAGTTATAAAATTCTGAGTTTAGTGAAATGTGTATAAGAAAGGAAATTTGCTGTCCCTCTTAAATAATTCTACTCCCTCTCATATAAAAATGGTTTTACAAATATTTCCTCTCTCCCAGAAAAACATACACACACAATAAAGATTAAGAAAGAAAAGAAAAAATAAATAAATCTTGATGAGTACTATGAATGGCAATTTAAATTACATTGACTTCATGTAATACCTAAGTTTCAAAAGAAGTATATTTTTACATATACCGAAGAAAAATGTAAAATGTGTTAACATAAATCAGTCCCTGCCGCCTCACTCATCTACTAATATCAGAGTTGATCAATTAAGCGAATTCGCATAACCATTTCAAAGTAATGTTTAGACAAATTTAAGCGAAATTCAGTTATTGTTTTGCGGCATTACCTTACTGTTAATGAAACTTGTATACATTACTATACACTGAAAATGGAAGAATAATCTAAATAGCGGATTTCTCTTAGCGAACGTGCGCCGAAGACAAAACTATCGACCGGAAATATTATGGTCCACCTATATTACACTAATTTATTAGACAATGTCAAAGCAAAATTAGACGAATAGCGACTTTATTTGTTAAAGTAAAAAACTTTGCTTTATCAAGATATCACCTGTTTATATACATACCCGATCGCAATCACTAAATTATTTGGATCACGATATGAATTGCTTCCTCATCCAACATACTCTATAGATCTGACCCCTGTGATTTTCTGTTTAAAAAATAATAGCGTAATATAAATAGTAAATCCCAAATTTCTATAATTCAAGATTTATCCTTAATGAATGGCAATAATGGTGCCTTGCCTAAAACGGTGCCTGGAGGCAAGGTTTAATCTAAGCAAAAGATTTAACCCATAAATGCCTGATTATTTTTCAGGCATGAGAGTGCAGAAAATTAAAAAAAGAGGAAACACGCGTGTTCATAAAATTAATTTTAAAAGAAAAGTAACGCGTGCGGGGAAAACTATACAAATGTATGTTCATAAAATTTATTTCAAATGAAAAATAATGCTCACAGGAAAAACTATAATATAAAATATTATAAAAGTGACAAGTTAAACTAAAAGAATAATGCACATCAACACAATGAAACATGTGTAAAAAAAAAAAAAAAAAAAAAAAAAAAAAAAAGCTATTAATCAACATTTAATCATTGGCTGGTGGTGGAAAATGGGAAAAGGAGAGGGGGGGGAGGGGAGGGGTAAAAAGTAGTTCATGAGAGAAATATAAAACACAATTCTACTTTTTTATGGGCTCTAGAATATCATAAAGTAAGTTTAAAATTAATATTGTGGATGGATAAATATTCAAAAATAAAAGGCTTCCCGTAGAACGTTTGATCGGCAATGGTTAGAGATGAAAAAGGGGGAGGGGGGGGGGAAGACAAAAAAAAATTACATAAGTAAGAAATATTGAATAATTCTGTTCTTTAATATGTTATAGAATCTGATAAAGCATGTTTAAAATTAATATTGACATTAATACTTTGGATGGAAAAAGATTGAGAATCTAGTTTTTTGTGGAGCGTTTGAACACTGATCGTTATTGGAGTTTGATTTTAACAAAATAAAAAACCACGGAATTAACGAAAATTGCAAAAAAGCGGAAAATCGCGGATATGCGGAAAATTCTCATGCCTGATTTTTAAATCAATTTAAAAATGTTTTGCTTCTTTCCTCTCTTAAATAAATCACAGGAAAAATACTTAAAAAAAAAAAAAAAAAACCACTTTATTTTAACTATGATTTACAGCTATAAAGAAATTTGTTGTCAATCGGCAAATATGAAGCATTAGAGTTTTAATATTATTCTAATAATACTTTAGAAGACACATTTAAGGGATTTATTTTGGTTATGTCACTAAAGGTTACATGTTTTTATTTATTTATCTATTTATTTATTTAGTTATTTTTTTAACCTTTTTAATGAAAATATATTCTTGTTATATTACTGAGCAAGATTAATTTTGAACGTCTTACAAAATCGTCTTTTTTGTGCTGCTGTGCTACACGGATTCATACTAGCAAATTCAAACACCAAACACTTTACTTTACAGAAAGCAAGCATATTATCCATTTCATTGAATGAGCTCATAAAAAATGAAGAAATGAAAACTGAAACTAAAAGTGCATATTTACTTTGATAAATTTAATTTTGAATCTGCTATTGAAACCACATTTCTCAAGAAAATTAAATTAAATAACCCTGGCAAGAAAAGTGACACAACTCAAAAATGTATTTTTTGAGAAAAATCATCTGAAAGGTAACAATAAAGCATTGATTAACCTAGAATAAAACTGACAAAACTGCTTCTCACACGGATAAATTGCGAGATAGAGTAGTGATATGACGCTTTACGTGTACGTTGGGGTACTTCATATACATTTTTTAATTATATAAACTCAAAATTGCCATTTTTGTCTTGTGTCACTTTTTTTACCGGATGCGATATGACAATTCTTCATTGACTTTATGGTCAAACACTTTTTCATGCTAAGAAAGAGTGGAGGGGCACGTGCCCCCTCGTGTCCCCCCGACGCTATGCCTATGCGTTTGATGCAATCAGCACATGAGATGACGCAATAATCTGCGCAAATGATGCAATGTGTTAAAATACTGAAAATCGGCTACTGGTCTTAAACTTTTGCAAATGACTGTACAGTTTTTAGAAATTTCTACATGTTCCTACAGGGAATAGAATGTGACTTTTAATTATATATGCCCCCTTATACATATATAATTGTTAACTTAGGTACATGATATTTTGAAAAAAATTATTATTATTATTTTTTTTTAGATAATAATAATGGTAATAATAATAAAAGAATTTTATTATCATGCATCATCAGTAGGGCACAAAATTGACTCTCTTTCAGCATTTAGTGTTACACATCGCCAAGATGAAAATTGTCTGTATTCATCATGGAAAATAATTTTAATAAATGAAAATTTTAGTGTGTGAATTGTGTACTAATGAATTTTATTAATTTTATTTACAAAGTTCTTACTTATTCTCTTGCAACACCAGTTTTTCGATGCTTTTAATGCAATAAAGCTGGTTTAAGAAGGTTGGCTGAAACATGCATGGAACATTTTAACGTAGAATACAGAAAACTGATCCATATTTCTTTGCTCTTGACCATTGTAACTATGCATGATGGCTTGCAGCGCATATTAGATATTTAGAAATTCTCCTACACACTTGTCCAAATATCTACACAGACTTCTTAGCTGAAAATTTCACCATTTCTAATACTGGTAACCAATTTTCATGTTTATCATTTGATCAAGCCAACTACTGTAATATAAACAAAATCAAAAGTTGTGGAAAATTTAGTAAATTGACAATCTGCGGTTGAATACTTCATAGAGTTATAACATCTATCATTCAAAGCTATGTAGATAGCTTTTGGAAAAGGTAACACTTTTCCCTATATTAATGTAAAAACAAGGGCTTAACATATTGGTTCATTACATTCTAATGCATTGCTGTATTTTCATGAATTCAAAGGTTGTGGCAAACTGACAGCAAATGCTTGGAGTGGAAAAACATGTGCATGGAAAACGAGTTAAATGTTTCCAACAATAACCAATACATTCAAGTTTCCCCACCAAACAGGGAATTAACTGAGGCATATGTTCGTAATATCAAACAATTTGTTACAAACATGCATAATAAGAGTAGCAGAGAAACTGAAACCAACAAAGTTTGAAAGCATTTATTTAAAAAAATGGAGTAATGGTCAGACTTCTAGAGGTAAGGATGCTTTGTACCAACGTGTTTTGATAGCTTATTTACAGTCACATCTGTAGTTGACAAGGTACTTACCATACCTTTCAAACATTAACACCACCAGATTTGGTGTGTGTGCTTTTATCAACTGAACAATTGTTCAACATACTCACCCTACTATTAAAGGTAACGTGTGGGACCCTGCTTTTCTACATGATTCTGATTCCTAATGATATTTTCTACCTTCCCCCCAAGTTTGTATGTGGAGTTCAGAAACACTCTGGATTCGTGAAGATGTTTAACTACTGATTTTTGATAAATTAACATGTTTTGATGCATCCTGAACATTATTTGGCTACAATTAGAAAATATCTGCCTGTCTCTCTGTAAATGTGTGTGTGTTAGCAAAATTTTGAAACTCTATACCTTAGGAATCAATGGGCAAAATATTGGGCGCTACGTGACCGAGTGGTTATGTCACCACACCACTGATTGCCTTTGAGCATAGGAGAGTGGGTTCAATTCCCCTGCTGTGTTTTTCCAATATTTCGTGTTGTAATTATGTCATGTGCTATCGTCTTTATCTGAGGAAGATTTACAAGTAGACTTCGAGTCAAGCATACAAATCTGATGTATATGTGTTATCAATAAAATAGCAAAATATTGTAATTTTTAATTATAAGGTAAGACAAACAATAGTTTTCTCTGACATTGCAGACATTAGCTAAGCAAGTAAAAACAAGATAATTCGAAATCTGTCGAAGAAGAAATTTAACACTATCATTTATAGAAACATTTGAAGATTACTAAAAATCATCGGGATAACAAAGAATAAAACAGAACCCTTTTTAAAAAAAATGCTTTATAGCATTTGAATAAAATGTCTTTCAAACATTTGTCTCGCTTAATAAAATTATAATTAAAGCCCTTGTACTACAACAACAGTGTACCCCCCAAGTTTCAGGCTGAAAAAAGTATTGCACTTGAAAAGGCAACGATTATTTTTAATTAACTACTTACAGTACAATGAAAGTTCATTTTTTAACCACAGAATGCAAATAAGAAAAAATATTTTTATCTTTATATTCTGTGGACATTAGTTTTCCTAGATATTTTTCAGCTTCCCCACTCTACAAACAGACATTAAGCAAATCATTTAAAAAGTTAAGTTAAAAATAGTGATTTTTTTACAATTTGCATTGGGCAATTTCTTTTAGGACTTTGTATTTCTATACACATATTCTTCACTATTTATTTGATAAAGATTTCTTTTGAATATAATAATGCAACACTGAAGAACATAAAATAATGTTTACAATTTTAAAGATATTCTGACATTTACATCTAAAATAGCCTTTAATATGACAAACTACAGCAAAATAATTTTAAAACTATGCTAAATTTGTTATATATAAAATAATAAATATAAAATATAAAAGTATAGAATTCCATTTTCCTTTTTTCTCCTCTCTCCTTTTTTTAATACTTTTTAACGAAATTTAAAAAGATTTATAACTTTAATTTTTTCTCTGTCTGTCTGTCAGTTCACATTCTAAAGTAAATGTTTTTAGAATGCCTTGAAATTGATATATGTTATTCAGGTTTACTGTAGCATGATCCTAATTCAAAATGATATGAATAGTTCTATTCTTTTGTATACAGGGATTCGCAAAACAATTCCAAAGAATTATTTATTACAGCCATGAGAGGCATTTCTTTTAAACATATTTTAATACCTTTATAAAGAACATAACATGAATTGTCTACACTACAGTCTTAGGACTTATCTTTCTAAGAGGTTTTAGTCCATATCCACATGTTTTGGAGAAAAACCACAGAAAAACTCTGAACAGCTAAGCCAACGAGCATGAACTAGTATAGAACCCAGAAATTCTTATACCAGCTTCGAGAGCAGAGCCTCCCATCCACTGGTAAGTCTATATTAGGGGATATAAGTTGAAAATGTTCGAAGTAAATATCAACTTATATGTATAGTATGCACAACAAAGTCATACTACACATTACATGGTCCTGATGATGACTAGGGCCCTGACCAGAAGGTTTCTGAGTGAACTTCCTAAGGTATTTTTTATTTTTATATGATAAATTACATATAAAGAAATATATATATATATAATTGAACCTCGTTATCGTGAGCACATGCTTAACGTAAGTTACATTTAACATGAACTGTTTCCACAATCACCATGAAAATGAAGATTAGTTACTGATAGAGTGAACTATTGATAACATAAAAAAAATTTTCTTCTATGAGATTCATACTAACGAGGTTCGACTGTATATATATATATATATATATACAATCGAACCTTGTTAGTATGTATATGTAATTCTCTCTGAAACAGAATTTAATTTTTAATAAAAACATACATACACTCATGTCCAAGATTAAAGTCACAACCTGTTTTCTCGTTTCCTTCTTTTAAACATAATTTTTAAACAAATGAATGAATGAACATAAAATTTAGGTGTGATGCTTTTTAGCAAACCATTAATCGAATTTTATAGAATTTTAACATAAGCAATAATTTTAAAACTGATATTAAATTCATTTTTTATTAAAAGTAAGCTTTTGAAAATATAAAAATTTTACACAATTTTAGAAAAGAAAATTATTTAGGAAGTGGTGTTAAAGATGCATGACAGATAGGTGTAGAAACACAGGCCTTCAAATGTTAAATTAAAACTCTGTTTTCCTTCCTGTATTCACTTTCCTTCTTTTTCCCCTCTTCTTCTGTGATTTTAAAAATATACAAATGAACATGAAAATTGGATGAGATATTCATTGACATTTTTATTATTCTGGGCACGTTCATAGTTCACAAATTAATAATTATAATTTTTCAAAAAGTCTGTTATGGAAGAAAAAGAAAAGTAAATACAGGGTGAAAAATCAGATTTTAATTTAACGTTTGAGGCATGTGCATCTTCATCTATCTGTAAGGCAGCCTTAAATTTTTTTTTCATTTCTTCCAAAGTTTACTTTTGAGAAAATTTCAATTGATATCAAAAATTCCTTGCTTATGTTAAAGTTCTATAAAGTTCGATTAATGGTTTGGTAAAGTTTCCTATTTTATGTTCATAAATCATCCAAATTTTGTGTTCATACATTCATTTGTTTAAAAATTATGAACAGAAAACAAAAACAGATTATGATTTTAATTCTGGACATGAGTGTAATTGCTTAACTTTTTAAATAATTTAATAATTTCTAAAAGGAGAGGTTCTCAATTCAAACAGTTTCTTTTTCTTTTTTTTTTTTTGGTTAACTCATAATTTTTTAACCGGATGCTCCAATTTTGATACTTTTTTTTACTTTCTCTTACCCATAAGGTAGAGAAAGTATTGTTATTATTGTTGTTGTAAAGGTCTTGGACTCAAATAGGTCTAATTGTGATATTTTTAAGATATATATAAAATACAGAGTGTAACTTTGTCCATTGTAACTTTTTCAACAGCTGAACAGCCACAGCTATAGTCATAAAAGTGATATGTAGGCATAGGTACAATAAAGTGGCTATGCGCTAATAAAGGCACCGGCTTACAACGCTGCCTGGTGTTAAAAAAAAAAAAAAAAAGAGGAGTTAGCGTACCTATCTCAAAGCAAGATAGGGAGAAAATCTGAATTACAAAGTTGTAGAGCATTGATATAGCATGAAAAGACACTTTGTAGACATGAATGTTAAAAATAGAATGCTTAAAACTTGTACTTATTTCTTCAAAATTTCCTACACTGTGATGTGCCAAAACAATCTCGGAAAGAAAAAATAATTATCCATCGTCAAATACCTTTATTTTCAATGTTCAAAACTTCTGTCTGTCAGCTGCAATTCACATTTGTACCTTCGTTTGAACTTTACGCTGCACACGTTGTATCCTAGAGGGAGGCACGTACACTATTTAAAGTTCAAAGTATGGTCATTGTAAGCGGTCACATTGGTAAAGGCATAATCACTTTCTATACCTAGAAGTACTTTTATTAATATAGCTGCAACCATTCAGCATTTAAAATGGTGTCTACAGGAAGGTCATAGCCTGTAACAAGTTTTTGTGCACATTGGGACAATTCATACATATTTTTCAGTGACATAAACTCAAATTTGCCATTCTTTTTAGTTGGGCCACTTTTCTTGCCAGAGTATCGATAAATGAAGCCACCTTCGAACGTCTTCCCATATTCTACAACATGAATATAATTTCACTGAAAAGAAAAATAAATAAATAAAAACTTTTTTGGAAAAAGATAGAACCAACTTAAAAAAAAAAAAATTAATATTCAAACTACTAAAAATAAATTGAAAATTGTCATAAAACGGAATTGCAAATTGCACCTAAAAGTATAAAATAAATTCCTTCTCCTGACAACATAAACACTATTAGTAATCATAACCTTTGAAGTCGGCACAAAATTAAATAAAAATTGATACTTCTGATTCAATAAACAAATTAAATTTAATTCAAAATACACATCTCACTATCTCACTTTGGCATCTGCAAAACACAACAGAAAACTACTTAGATTCAAATGAAATAATTAAAATTTCGCAAACAGAAAAAGTTTGTAATGAAAACTCTAGTAAATTCGTAGAAACATAAATCCCAAATTGCAAAGGATATTCACAACTCTACGAGGATTTTACTAATGAATCAATTTTATACAGTAATAAAACAATAAAGGAAAACGCTAAAGATGGATCATTTGAGAATTATTGGCCTCAACAAACATACATAAATTTTTATTTAATTTTGTGCCAACATCAAAGGATATGATTAATAGTAGTGTTTATGTTGTCTGGTGAAGGAATTTATTTTATACTTTTAAGAACAATTTACAATTCCATTTTATGCCAATTTTCAATTTATTTTCAGCAGCTTAAATATTAATTGATTTTTGCAGTCGATTCTATGTTTTTCCAAAAAAATTTTATTCTTTTTTTAATCAATTACGTATATTGATTCCAAAGGGGAAAAAACTGTTTTCATTTGGTCCATTTTGTATGTGTCAGAGAGAAAAAACAATTTATGTTTTCACAGTAATGAATAGAATCAGAAATATTCATGTAATGAAATTCTCTCCGAGGTTCCTGCAGAAAGCTTCCTACTTATACAAAATTTTTATATTAATTATTCACTGCTATTTATTAAACAATATGCCTGCTAAAATCCTTCTTACCTAACCTTAACATAAGAACTAATATAGCTATTGCCTTAATCATTGTGTCTAGGTACAGTAAAATGGCTATGTGTTATAAGTTCAGATCCATTACAATGTCACCTAGCAGCAAACGTCAAAACATCCCTAAATTGGAAATGGTAAGAGATACAGAAAAAATATCAATTACAAAGTTGTAGAGCATCTTTGATTTAATGCTAGAAGATGCACAATGGAGTGCACCTGGTGCATAATAGCACTGAGGATAGAATATGAAATGTGCATTTGTTTGGTCAACATTTCTCTAATCCATGATATTGAAAAGAAAAGTATTTAAACCACAGTCCTTATGAACATGAATAATGCACCGTATCACTAAATTATGACTCCAGCTAAATTTTGGTTAAAAAGATGATAGTTTTTGCATTCATCTATGCTTTTTAACATCACAGATTAGCGAAATCTCGGCAAACTAAATGTATATTTTACACATTTTGTTGTCAGAATATTATGTGAAAAGTGTCTTTCCATACTAAATTGAGGATATTCAACAGCTCTGTAAATGATTTTCTTTCCCCATATGTCTTACCATTTCCGATTTAGGAACACTAATTCCATTGTCTGAAACTAGGTGGCACTGTAATTAATCTCAAATTGCAGCGCATAGCTACTTTACGGTTCTTAGACACCATGTTTAATGCAATATCTATATATGTATCACCTGAGTTAAGGTGGTGTTCAGGACTTTACCTAGATTCTATATGGAAAATAGCCCAGAAAAACAATGCTGGGCATCAGCATTCTAGATTGAAAGTCAGCCACTTTTAATAAAAACTGATGAATTTAAAAGAATACTTTACAGATGCTACATTTATTGAAAAAATTCTCAAAACTTAATATTTCGTGTGAACACAAAATACATCAAATTGTTAGTTTTCAAAATATTAGCTTCAAAGTTTATAGTTTAATACTTATATTCTGAAAAAAAAAAAAAAAAAAAATTAAATTAAATAAATAAAATAAAATGTATTATTCTTTAATACTTTCGTTTGATGTAGATGTTTACTTTACAATAGTAATTTGGGTAGCATGTATTTGATTCGTGATTAAACATCTGCTTTAAACATCACTTTAAATTCACACGATCAGCAAATTAGCTTCCTCCGGTTGCAGTTTTGGTGCAGTGTTTATTTGTTCTAGAGAAGACAAAGAATATAATCTGCCTTGATGGAATTTGTTTCCTAAATGTGTTTATTTTCTTTTTTTAATTAAATCACAAGTATTTCCTCTGTATTTGCTGTACATAAAAGTATAGATGGAAGAAAATTCAAAATTTCGTTAATACAAAAGCGAGGATTATAATTCATTGAAAATAAAGGTATCTTAATGTAAATTGAGACATAATTTAAATTCCCAGAACATAAAAGTGAGGTTATATTGTATTTCTGTTATATATACATTAATAATAGTCAATAAAGATTTATAGTACTTTCTAATTTTCATATAGTTTCTACAAAAGATCCGTATGAGATTTGTTGAAAAAAAAAGTATATGGATTTTTTTTTCATGCTCATATACCAGATATGAATATGGAACTTTTTTTTCAGGTGGATATCTGCGGATACGGATAGGAATACAGAGCTCAGACACATGTCTAAAATCAGTTATAGAGCTATAATTATGTCTACAAATTTTTGCTTACAATTGTAAAATTTTTTTGAAAGATGTTCACAAGTCGAATCGACTCATAAAAAACTAAACCCAACCTGAACCTGAACCGCAAGAAAAAAATAATAGCCAACCCCAGGTAAAATAGGGTTACCCAACCCGATGCAAAAACACAGATACTTGTCTTTATTATATAGATTTTTTGTATATGAATGGTAGTTTTACAAAAGAGTTTAATTAAACAAAATTACTAAGTACTCACACTTCAAAAAACAACAAACACACAATTTCATAAATATTTTGTAACTTATAGTTTTATTGTAACAATATAACAGAATATGAAACAAATGCAATTATACAATTTATGCTTTCTATATTTACATTAAAAATCTATTTACATAAGAAATAAATTACACTAAATATGCTACAAAGGGTAATCAAATATACATATTCATTTACAATTTTTTTAAGTAAAAAAAAAAAAAGAAGAAGGAAAACTTAGGTTATACATATTTATTTTTTACTCATTTATTTTTATTTAGGCAGGGCTGCCAACCTCTGGGAGTGCTAAAGTGTAGTTAAAAAGCAAAAAAAGTGTAGTTTTAAGCTACAAAGTGTAGTCGCTAAAAAATTAGAAAATACTTAAAATATAAATAAGCATAAAATCTTTTGTTTACATTATGACTTACTTTCTGAAATTTATTGATTTTTAATAATCAAACATTCAAAAATAATAGAAATTTTATCCAAATTTACTTTTTATATTAACATGGATACATGAAAATACACTAATTCTAATATAATACACTAATATGCAGGGTTGCCAACTTTTCAAAAACAGTTTGAGGAGTATTCAGAGAAATTTTGAGGAGCATTTCGGCTACTTTGAGGAGCAATATTAAAAAAGAAAAAGAAAGAAAGAAACTACTAACAAAAATAAATTAGCAATAATCATATGAAATTAAGTAAAGAAAAAAAAAAAAAAGGTAAGATGTAGGTATGCATCAAATTTTTAGTTATTCAGTATACTGAATATTCATTATTCAGTGATAATCAAACATTTAGTGCATGCCTATTCAAAAGAAACTTGTTTAATTACAAGAACAAGACGATGTGAAAATAATTTCAATGCTATACTTCAAACAGATACAAAAATTGGATTTTTTTAAACAAAATCTGAAATTTTTGGAGTAACAAAAGTCAAAATAATGAACAATTTTAATAGTTTAGATATTAGAAAATGTAATAAAACTGAATCTACAATAAAATAATCATTGTTATTAAGGATGGAAAAGGATTGAAATTGTACAACATTAAATTCAATTTCAGTGCAAACTGACAGTCATCAACTTTTCTGAAACTTTTTTTCCCCCTTGAGATTATTGCTAAATATACCTAAAAAATCGAGTTTCCGTAGAGGGGGGGGGGTAGAATTACGTTTTTATCATTAATTAAATAAATATGCTATTCTTCTCGTATTTGACAGAATTCGCAATATTTTTACGACCGATTGCCGAAATTCGTAATTATCTCACTGCAAATTTACAAAATCTACGTTTAATAGCAAATAATTGCTAATATATACTATAATTTTGCTCTAATTGATAATTTAAAATTAATTCTCTTCTTTAAAGGTAAATCCTAAAATACGCGGCGGCCGAGCGGTTCTGCGCTCAAAGCTGGTAGATGGGAGGTGCCGGGTTCGATCCCAGGTCGCGCTCATCGACCTAGCCGTTCGGAGTTTTCCGTGGTTTCCTCCGAAACTCGCGTAAATACGGGCTAGGACCCCTTAGAAAGACCCTCACGGAGGGCATTCCCCCTATAGGCCTAGGACACATAAGGAGTCAATCGGCCTTAATTCTCCAACCAACCAACCAACCTAAAATACGCGATTATTATGCGGCCGATTGCCGAAACACGCTATTATTTAGCTACTAATTTGTGCAAAATACGTTCATCTGAAAGCTGAATCTTAAATACTCAACTATTTTGCCACTAATCAGTGAAATTTGCATTTTTTTTTTTTTTTTTCAAAGTGTAATCTTGGAAATCGGGAATAATTTTGAAGTAGTTTTCGCTAATACGGGATCGCTTACCCACTAATAATCAAAAATTTACGTTTTATATGCTATCATTTGGCTGCTAGCCAATAAAGGTTTTTTTTTTTTTTTTTTTTTCCCCAGTTGATTTCAGTAAATCGCGATATTTTTGTAGCCGATGACGGAAATACGCAATCATTCCGCCGCTAATTAACAAAATTTATGTTTAATCGCTGAAAAAGGCTTTATTTTGATGCTAATCGATGAATTTCTTGATTTTTTCAAACATGATTTACATTATAAGTATAATTTTGTGGCTTTTTATAGAAATACGGAATTATTTTACAGCTAATTTTCAAAATTACGTAATCGTAAACTAACTGCTAAAATAGATGTTATTTTTCTAAAAATGTCTAATTATTTAGTCATAAATCAGCTTTTTTTTTATTACTTAAATGTCATTTTTTGCGGCTGATTTATAAAATACGCAATTTTCTTGTGCTATTTTTGTGATGAATCCATTTTAAATCCGGCGATTTTTGTGAAAGTCCCATTTTCAGATATGAAAATTTCTTAGAATCACCCAATAAAAACTAAGTTATCGCGTATTCAGTTATCCTAAGAAAAAGCACAGAAAATATTCTTTTTCTTTCTCCAACGGTAGATACTTCGTACGATAAAGTTCGAAATTTTCCATGATTTTCTCAGAAACTTGTATATTAAAACACTTAAGAAAGTTTCCTATTACAGAGGACAATTCCTCCGTTAAAGTCCGACTTTATACTGTTTTCTCCAAAACTCGCGTGATTACGGCTTCAGACACTTTAGAAAGTCTCCCACGGAAGATAGCTCTTCCTGGTCTTAGTTTCCTTGCGTTGTCAATCGTACTTAAAGTTCAGTAACTTTGAATCCATTATTTTTATCGATAAATAATTAAAATAAACAATTTTTTTCGTTAGAAAGTATTATTTTTTAGCGACTTATTAAGCATTAAGTTAACTGAAACATTGATAGAGTTTAAATGAAAATCAAAATACAGCATAATCATAGCCATGAAGATAATCATAGCATTCGGTTTCTTTCTCCCCCCCCCCCTTTCAGCTTGCGGTGTCTGTGCTTGCGGTTTTAATTAAGCACACTCTCAGCTAATGTAAACAAATATGTGTTCCCGTTCTGAGTCAGCAATATTTCGATTACGCAATGCCTAGCACTAGAATGTGTTTTTTTTTTTCTTTTTCTTTACTATTTATTTATGAGTATTTACGATGAAGCATGTGGTTCTTCAACTAGATTGTAAAAGTTAGTTTTGTTATTTTTATATTTTCAAGAAGCACTTTCATAGATAAAAAATAAAATTCAAAGAATAATGTTTTATGCGGCAACTGTTGGAAATGCAAAATTAAAAGTTGATAAGGATTGGATTGGGATTTCTGTCTAGATGCGTGCAAGGAAAAAAGAAAAGAAAAAGAAAGAAAGTGCGTGCAAGGAAAAAAAAAAAGAAAAAGAAAGAAAGAAAAAAGATAGTAGTTTTTTTTATTTTTTTTTCAGTGTCTGCCACTATTTAGTTTTATATTATACTTTTTTAATCCGTGGTGAAATCGGAGTTCGCTCGTTGTAAACAAGATGACGATGGGGAAAGGAAAAGCGTAGCTTTAAGTATACGATGCGTAGAGTGTAGTAGAAGCAGGCTAAAGCGTAGTTACTACGCCAATTGCGTTGTTGTTGGCAGCCCTGTTTAGGAAGTATTCTCACCAGATCATGACCAGCACTTATAATTTCAATAAGTCTATGCTTAAACACAAGCACACATAGAAAAAAGAGTGTTTGTTAAGAAAATATACCAGACATATAATTGTGTGTAACTCAAAAATAAATTCTACAGAACCATATTCGATAAGAGATGTAATTAATACGAAATATTCTATGAATGGAATATTTTTGACACAATATTGATTCTAAAACAACTTTCGATATTTTACACATAAGGAGTCAATATATGTACTGAACAATTTAAGTATGTTAAATGCATTCATGAAAATATGCAAGCAGATATGTTATAGAGCCATAATTCATTTGGAATCTTTGATTATTTCAATAATATATCAATTAAAAAATATATGTTTTTTTTAATCATTAAAAGCTAAAGACAAATATGTAATAATTTTAATAAATTTCTACTTATATAGATTTTTTTCTTTTTAATATATTTTTAGTTAGCTAAAAATATAGAGGTTCTGTACTTTGTTTTAATTATTTTATATAATATATTTTATTATTATTAGTTTTTACTTGTTATATAGTTAATCTATTATTAATAAGTAATAAATGAGATAAACTTAACTAGATAAATTTACCGTAAACCATATCCTTTAAAAGCTTAGCATATATATTTCGGGTAGCATCGTACCAATCATCAGTGCCAAGTGAAGAGTCTGTTCTTCTGAGGTGGTTACTTTGAGGTGTCGTGGAAAACATGGTCTTGCTTCATTTCGTTTCTTTTTTCATTTCTCTTGAGGATCTGTTGCCACACTGCAGGAAAAATGCAGTGCTCCTGGTTGTTACCAGCATTATTGTTAGTAATTATTTCTATGGCCTCCCGTTTTAGTGCGTAGTGGTGATTATTGTACAGGGCTATTTTATCAATATTGATGGAGTTTAAATTATTAGGGTTAGTATTGTGGGTGGACGAGAAAGCTGTGGAAGATTTACCATATTTTAAGTCTGTGCGATGTTCTTTTTCGCGATCTATTATTCTGCGTTTTGTCATACCTATATAACATGCTTTTTTACCGTTAGTGTGTTCAAAATTTATTTTATAGATGCCTGTGGTGGATTTGTAGTTGATAATATCTGTTTCATTTCGGATGTGCTGAAATGAAAAAGATTCTGGACATTAAACTTATAAAAACCCCTCGTTTGTTCCAATAAAAAATTATTCAAAGCTGAACTCAACTACATTAAAAAAAAAAAAAAAAATCGCCCTTAACGCTAATTACTCTAAAAATCTCATTGACAACCTTTATAAAAAACACATTAAGACCTTAAACAGAATTGGCAATGCTCAAAAATCCAAATCCAATTTTACTATTTCCATCCCCTTCTGTAACGGTGCTAGCATAAAAATAAAAAACAAAGCCAAAAATCTAAATGTAAATATTCCGATTAAACCAAATAAAAATATTTTTCAGCACATCCGAAATGAAAAAGATATTATCAACTACAAATTCACTGCAGGCATCTATAAAATAAATTTTGAACACACTAACGGTAAAAAAGCATGTTATATAGGTATGACAAAACACAGAATAAACGATCGTGAAAAAGAACATCGCACAGACTTAAAGTATGGTAAATCTTCCCCAGCTTTCTCGTCCACCCACAATACTAACCTTATTAATTTAAACTTCATCAATATTGATAAAATAGCCCCGTACAATAATCACTACTACGCACTAAAATAGGAGGCCATAGAAATAATTACTAACAATCATGCTGTTAATGACCGGGAGCACTGCATTATTCCTGCAGTGTGGCAACAGATCCTCAAGAGAAATGAAAAAAGAAACGAAGTGAAGCAAGACCATGTTTTCCACGACATCACAAAGTAACCACCTCAGAAGAACAGACTCTTCACTTGGCACTGATGATGGGTACGATGCTACCCGTAATATATATGCTAAGACTTTTAAAGGATATGGTTTAAGGTAAATTTATCAAGTTAAGATTATAAATATAATCCTTTTTTAAACAATATAATTAAATGAGATAAATTTAAATATCTATTAATCCTCTTCGGCAAAAAATTAAATTATTAAATTAAATAATAACTTCATGGAAAAAAGGATGATTTTTTTTTTTTTTTTTTGTCATCATGATAAAATGTTTCAATCTTTTATTTTAATATTGTAAACTAACTGTGTTCAGCAACCACCCGTTTCGTAACCTTGAAAATTCTGACTATGTCGACAGTGCTCTCTTCTCATTTTAGACACATACAACCTGTTCACTCGCCATGAAAACACGACTCACTATGCTGGGTTTTGAGTCCCCACTATCTGTGGTAACATCTTACCTGTGCATGCTGTATATGCACAGAAAGAGATAAATTCACAAATGCTCTATGTTTAAATGATTTTATATATAAAATATTGTACATATTATATATATATTGTAGCTTTTATAATATCAACTGTTATTATTAAAACTTGGCCACAACTTATGTCATTTATAGTCTTTTGAATAAATTAAAATAATTAAACTTTTAACTTTATCATTAGAAATGACCTGGCTAGCTACTGACAAATTCTGATACATAGAAAAGACTAGAAATGAAAAAATAAAGGAATGGGGAACTATTCAGAATGTACATTAAAGTTCGTAGAAAATAATTTATTTCATTATAAAATGACAAATATAAATTCAAAAAGAATTTTACAATAAATTCATTTTTTGATGCTTTTATTTCATTTATTTATTGGAGGGCGAAGGAGGTAGAGATACAGATTGGTTTCTTAGCCTATTAAATTCACAAATTAAATATATAATATATTAATAAATAAAAAAATTAAATGGCTATGGCTTTATGAAAATATTTAACAGCTAAACTCCCCATTGCTAATGTTATAGCAATGAAGATGAAATATGCAAAATGATAACAAGATTAGTAATAAGAAATTAAAAATTACAAATAAATTCATGAAAATAACTTATGAACACACAAATTTACATTTTTACATTTTAACTATACAGAATACTAGGAAAAATAAATTAAATAAATAATTTTAAGTTCCAATTTACATACATAAAGTTTACATCTGTACAAAAATAAAACATTTACATTAATAATTGCAATTTCATTTTTTCAACCTATCATGACTTGCTAAAATGTTCTTTTTTATCTTGAATATATGTAGATCGTGAGTTTCTGACATCATTGAGCTGACAAGATTCTCCACTAGAAAAATATATAAGCAAATAAGTAAACAAATAAAGAATACACTATCAAACTGTAAGATAAATTTGGCAAACAATCTTAAATTAATTTAAAAGCTTAATTTAAAGGTAAACTCAAAAAACATATTAAAAACATTAAAACCTCAAAAAGTTACCCCGTACTAGCGCTTTCAGCCGCTATCCACAACTTTCTTCAGGTATGCTGTTTTCGGGAACCGATGCACTCGGCAGAGGTGGCACGCTATGCTGGAGGATGAGTGGAAGAGAAGACAAATAGCAAGACCGCTGAGTGCATCGGTTCACGAAAACAGCGTACCTGAAGAAAGCCGCAGATAGCAGCTGAAAGCACTAGTATGAGGTAACTATTTGAGTTTTTAATAAATCTTAAATAAGTTTCAAATTATTTTCTGAAACAAACATCTAAAATAAAGGTGGGGGGGAGGGGAATTTAGTGCAGTACTTACACTACATTTTTTTTACCTAACTATAGAAACAATTTTACTTGGCATATATATTACTATGTGAGGTCAACCAAGGTTGTCACTGAATTTAAAAATTTATAATCAAAGAACATTTACTCATACCACTCTTTGAAATTTAATGAATTTAATCAAAAATTTCAAGTAGCATTTCCATATCTTCAATTCAAAATACAACATTTCAATTTCCTCCATTTATCTGTTTTTAAGTTCTGTTGATAACAGGCACAAAGACCAACCACTTGAAACCTTATGCCTGTATTTAGAGGGCTTCAGATGAAGATAGTTATTAGTTCAAAACTAAAAAACTTGTATGATAGCACTCAGTTATTTCTCTTATCAATATTGACTAAAACACTGCACAGCCTAACAGCAGTACAACCTGAGGTTCATATCATCTCCATGAAAAATTTTAATGATGATCTAAGTCAGGGCCCGAAATTTCAACTCAGATTACACTCGCCAAAAAAAGTTTTACTCGCCACAAAATAGGGTCGTCATTTTTTTTTTTTTTTTTTTTTTTTTTTTTTCTTCTCTCTCTCTTTTATGCATTTTGGGTTTTTTTTATTTTTCCTAACAAATCATATATATTAAAAGTGTGTCCTATATCATCATGTCTTATAATCAGGGCTGGTCAACCTGCAGCTCGTAGTGGTCCACCGTGAAAGGTTCTGCTGCCCGCGACAGAATTTAGGGAATTTCTAGTATGACATCTTCGGTTAGAATTTCTATAATTAATAAATTGTTTCTGACTTTTTTAATGAAAATACGGATTAAGCTAGCTAAATAAACAAATATTGCGCTTATTGATGTTAATAGAATATTATCATATTAATAATTGATTCTTACTATTGTACTTATGAATATATAACCATAAGTTTTTGACTGTTTTATAGTTATTTTATAAATAAAAATATTTAATATGCATATTTTCTGTTTTAAATGCTCACGAGGCCACCAGAAAAAGAATTATATGTATATGGTTAATGCATTTGCACCTTCCGGCCCGCCTACGTAAAATATATTTCCAATGCGGCCCGCCAAAAGTTTTGAGTTAGACAGGCCTGCTCTTAATCATTTATAATTAAAAATCCTTATAATGTATTTGAAATTTCAAAAGGTTTAAAATATCTGATAACATAAACGCAAAGAGACATTAAAGAAAAAAAAAAAAACTCTTAAGAAACAATATCCTAATAAATCATTTTATTGTGAAAGATTAAGCTTCATCATTTACCTATTATTTATTTATTTATTTATTTTTTAAATCAGAAATGTCTTTTTCGTCTGTTTTATTTTTGTAATCAGACGGAATGTCGATGTGTATAACTTGTTCGTTGTTGTCATTTGAAATAGCCATTTCGGGATAATTTTTTCAATAAAATCGTTGCTTTCAAATCATTACAAGCGCAAATCCTTGTCGTTTCAGTAAAAAACTAGAAAATGTGAAATGTGTTTTCATTATTATTCAACAAAATAAACACAGTATCTTTAAAAGAGCTCAGGCTTATTTTCATGCGCCAATATAGCATATGCAAGCTTTCGCATTTCTCTTTTCTCGGACAGTGAGGCTCTCTGCTCGTCTATTTTCAATCTGCTTTTAGAAATCACAGTGCCAGAAACGAAACTGCCGAAGAGATTAAAACTTTGATATGCATGCACTAAGCATTTTTCCTTTCTCAGGCTGGGGCGATCGCCGGACAGCGCTCACACAGACTCGGCACTCCAAGAAGAGAAAAAGGAGAGGTTAAATATGAAGTTATAAGATAGCAAGATTTTACCATATTTAAATCTATAAAAAGAAGGTTTTCTGTCACCATATCGTGTAAGAATTCTATTTATAACTAGACCAAATTTTTACTCGCCAAAGTAAAAATTCTACTCGCCAATGGCGAGCTGGCGAGCGGAAATTTCGCGCCCTGATCTAAGTATATAGATATCATATTGTTATATAATACAATGTGCCTTACTTCTTAAAAAAGAATGGCTACAGAAATTCACAAAGAAAAAGTTCCCTAACTTTCCTGACTAATTTTGACAGGATCTATAATTTCCATTACCAATTACATATATTACATAATTTTGTGTATACAGCATCCTTGTGTAATATGCTCACTGCAATTAAAAAAAACTATACTTATGGGCAAAAATATCTCAATCTTTCTTTAATTTGTTGACTTAGTTAATATATACAAAAAGAAAAAGAAATTGCAAATAAAAAGTTCACAATTTTGAAAAAATTGAGAAAACAAAAAATTGTTTAATTAATTAAACAACATATTAACATCAGAACATAAAATTATTTCACAAGTTGTTTGTTTCATTAAGAATATTTATTATTTACATATATCTATATCTATCTATCTATATATATATATACCAGAATGGTTATATATATATATATAGCCACTTTGGAATCATTTAGGGATACATCTTTATTCTACCATAGGAGCAGATCAGGGCTTCACTGAAGGCAATGGAGGCTTGGCCGAGGTTCTGCTGATATTTGGCCGGCAATGGCACATTTGAAAACTGTGGCAAAACTCGCTCTGATATTTATGATTCAGCTTTTTAAATATGATTTCTGAGCTCATCATTGGGCGATTGGTTGCTTGGGGCTTCTAAAAGAATTTCTGAGCTTAATTTTTATGCAGGATATTGCAAATTGAATTGCAAATGATCAGCAGAATTTGACTTATAATTTCGCTCATTTTTTTTTTTTATCTCTGCATGATAAAATCTTTAAAGGGGTGATGACAAATTATTAGTGATTTTCACAATTTTAAATTGGGTTTTTAATCACTTAAACTTGCCTGTTTTTATACTTTTCTTTTCATACACACACACACAATAATAATAATAATAACAATAATGATAATAATAATAACGTTAACTCAGCAAAATTCAACTAGAAAGTGGCCAATCCTGTGCAATCATGCCTAAGATATAGCCTGTTTGGCAATCTTTCAGTCATGTTTGCAAGGCAAAAATGTAAAGTTCCATGATTTTGGGGTATTTTTGCAATTTTCTTGAGTATTTTTTGTATATTTTTCCTGATTATAGGCACCCTGTAAAATGAATAATTATACCTTTCAATTTGCCATATGTAATGGAAAATATAGCTATTCATTTTGCCATTTGAAGCTGAAACTTGACGATCCTCTCAATGGATTGTGAAATAACACTGAAAAGTTTTGGTACATTAAAAATTTGCAACATTTTTTTATTGTAATTAATAAGAGTATAAATTTTCAGATTCTTTCAAAGGCAGAAAAAAGCTTTAAACATCATATAATGTTTTGTGTAATTTTGATAAAAAAAAAAAAAAAAAAAAAAAAAAACTGAGATCAATTGGTACAGACTTACTTTTAGCATGTACAATAATTTTTTTAAAAGTTATAAAACACCTTTAAGGCCAGTTTTTCCCAAATCTAAATTTTCCCCATATGAAATAATACAAATTTACCTCCATTAAAAGTTCATGTACAGTTGAGGGGAGGGGGAATGCAACAATTGTTATTTCATTACTAATTAGCACATATAATTGCACAAAGCACCATTCAAAGGGAAATTATGAGTACTTTTAGAAAACAAAGTGAAATTTTGGATTAGGGGTCACCTGCATATTATAAACTGTGCCAGCTTTTTTTCCCTCCAATACCAAAAACCTATTTTGACATTGTATTTAAATTGCTGGGATCGTGGCAATGCAAATCAGTATATTGATAGTATATTTTACTTATAGTTTTATAGAGTTATAAGAGGATAAAGTTTTAGGGTGTAAATATCAAATTCATATCTTAAACTTTCATCTATATGTTCACAAAAAAAAAAAATCACCCAATTGATAAAACTTTTCTTTTACCAGATACAATTAACAAAAACAAACATATATCATGAAAAAAATTTTTTTTTTTTGTCTTTCTGTAAGAATGTATCTACCGTGTTGACTCACATAATAGTCGTACTTTATTTTGCCAATTTTTTATTGTGAAAGTCGAGCTGTGACTAATATGCGAGGAAATGTATTACACAATTGTTAAAACATTACTGATATATAAAAACATTTTATAATAAAATTAGTTACTTACCAAATGTTTGCAGTTTATGTACTGTTTATGAAACAGTCTTTTCATCAGTTGCACTCACACACAAAAAAGCATTTTTTATAGTAAATTTATTTCATAAACATAAATGTCAAAATTTCTAATAACAAATTGCACATGAAAATAAATAAATCACGCATCGGTATCACTGTTAGTGTCATATGCATCAATGTCTGGTGAATTTGAGTCATTCCATAAAATATCATCTTCAGTTCCATCCAAAGCATTGAAAATAAATTTTTTTGTAAAAATCTTAAAACTTTTTGTAGTAATATCATTTGTTATTAAAGTCCAGCTTTGTAAAAAATCCAACTACACATAAGTTCCAGAGATGGATGCCTTACTTTTCCACTGGGAGTTTTTTCTTTGTTTCCATTCACCATCCAATCTCCATACTTATGTGGGGAAAGTATTTTGACAATTTTTTCTGCTTCAAAACAGAGACATGACTATTATGCGAATAAACACGGTAATTTTTTGTTGGATTTTACAACAGGCAAAACTCATGAGACAAGCAGGGTCATGAACTTTAATTTATATTATATATTATGAACAGGGTTCATACTCATTTTCAGAAAAAAAATTCCCTGAGTTAGTTCACACAATTAATTTTTCCATATCGACAACTAGTGATGTTTGTTTTAATCCACCCTTCCCCCCTTTTCTAAAATGGAAAAAAGAAAAAAGTAGCAAACTAATTGCCTAGAATGCTTTGGATCTGAATAATTTATTTTAAAATCCTTTTCAGACAAAACAAAATATTAATCAGAATTGGAAATGTGTATATATATAACAAGAAACACTTGGAAACTTAATTACTTTACATACAAATTTGCCCTTAAACGGAATGCTTCAAAAAATTTGATTAGCCAATGATTATTAAACGACATTGTGCTTTGTAAGGGTCACTATCTAGTATCTACCCTTTCGACCCAAAATGCAAACTGTGGATTTAAGTTTTTATCTGCCCAGTCCAGATTAAACGATGTTTTCCAACTCACGATAATAATTACTTTTTAATTATAATTCAAACCATCTCACAAAGAAATGAAATAAAATGCCTAAGCTAATAAAATAACTAAGTTAAGCAAGTGCACATTGCATCAGTAAGACTGAATAACAAACGAAATATTTAAAGCTGCTGTCAGATGCCAATTATCGAATGAAAACAAATTAACCATGGAGAAAAATCAAGTTAAAGAATCTCTTAGAGACAGGAAAGGTGTGTCTAATTTCAGGATTTGATTGTTCATTATGCAAAAAGCGTGCCCAGTTTTTCATTGGATCAGCATGATGTTAGTAGGCGTGTCTTATCGGATTTCCATAATGACGTCACGGAAATGTACGAGTATCAGCTTTTTCCAGAGTAGATCCCTGTTTTTCCAGGTTTTGGTGCTTGTTTTGAAAGTTTCCCTGAGATTTTATGACCAATTTTTTTCCCCTGAGTTTTCCCTGATTGTCAGGTTCTCCCTGAGGCGTATGAACCCTGATGAAATTACTTACAGTGAAAATAAACTCCTCTTCGAAGAAGTGAATTAAAATAAGATGACAAGAAGGTGCTATATTTGCTGAATTGTATTTCCACATCAGCCAATTCTTCAAGACTAAAAAATGTAAATATATATATATTAAAAAAAAAAAGAGTATTAATTAAAAAAAAAAAAAAAAACTATTAGTAAAGAGAAATATACAGTCAGTATATATATATATATATATATATTTTTTTTTTTTTTTAAGATAACCCCATAAAAATGAAAAAATGAAAAAAATAATCATTAAACATTTGATTGTCTAAATAGATTTCCTTTAAAATTAAATTCTCTCAATATTTCTACAAAATCAATAGTCAGCCTTGTTGTCCACTAACAAATAAATTTACCAAATGAAATAGATGATAAATGAATAATATAAATAGAAAAAAGAAAGAAAAAAATTACCTTGTGAAGCAAATTTTTACCTTTATTATTATTATTATTATTATTATTAAATATGTAAATAAATGTTATAAAATTTATTTATTTTTTAATACGTAAACAGTTCTAGTGATTAAAAAATATAATATAATAATTAAGAATAAAATATTTTAAATGATAAAATGTATTATCACATCACTTATAGTTTTAACCTGCCAGTGCACAGGTGGGAAAAAGACACATTTTTCTTTCAATATTTGAATGGTTACAATATAACACCTGCAAAAAAAAAAAAAATCACACACACACAAAAAAAAAAAAAAAAAAAAAAAAAATATGAAGTATAAATTTTACGTTTCTTATAACTTTTTTTCACAGAATATATAAAATGTTTCTCTCACATTGCATTCTAGTAAATAAACTGGGTCTCAAAAACCCAACCCATGCACTGACGGGTTAAAATAAATTTAAAAAGAAAAAAGTAAATATTGCAGAAATTCTCTTCTAATTTATCTTAATATAATAAATTTAAAGTTTCATTTTATGTACTTTTGGACATTATTACTAAGAGCTATGCAATTTTGCTATTATGTATAAAGCTGAATTTATTTTGTTAAAGAAAATAAATTCAGTTTTACAAATAAAATATGTTACATTCACAATTTTTGTATCAACAATAAGGCAAAAGTACTTAGGGATAAGATTTACAGCAGTGTGGAGATTTAATAATAACTGTTGCCAATTCATTAAATAATGTCACTAAAGTTTAACATCAAAATGACAATTTTTTTGTCTAAAATATTTTTATAGATTTATTTATTTGTATTTTACAAAATGATAACAAATACGTTTTCTTACTTGCAAAATGTCTGCAAAAAAATCCTTTTAGAATTCAAAATTCATGTGTTTAAAATAAGTTTCTAACTTAATTTATATTATTGTCTGGTACAAATCATTACTAGATCAATAGCTGACATCAGGCTTTTCTGTCTTTGAAATTCTGCACCAATGTTATTTTCAGTGAGCTATACTGTGTTGCTGGCTTCTGGACTACACCCAGAATTTTATTTTTTTTCTAACAAAGGGTCATGCTTAACTATTTTGACTGGAAACAATTGAAAATTTATGGTATTGTCTTGCATTCTTCTTCTTTCAACACTAGTTTTTTGGCTCATCTTACAGCAATTTCTTAAAAACCTATCTCACAGAATTCCAATATTTAAATTAATTCTGATATTAAAATTTTCTACCTTCATGAAAATAAGGATAAATAGAATAAAAACATATAGAGATTTTGTGTTAAAATTAAAAGGTTTGTGCCTAAAAGCATTGTAAATGCACTAAAAGTATATATAAAAAATGTGAATGTATATATTATCTACCATTATTCTTGGACCACTAACCTGGGTGGTCTTTATGAACCACTAAATTTTCATTGTTGGTGCAAAATCTACTAGGGCAAACCATGTAAACATATATGCAGTTTTAAATAGTTACCTGACAGAATCAACTCCTCTCAACCACAACTGTTGAAATGAATAACACAGATTCAAAACTTGAAATATCTGTTCTCGCAAATGAGGTAGACGGCGGTCTAAGAAACACCTCTCATGCAGAGATTTAAGATAACTATTGTGAGCATCTATCATATCCTCCACTGTTTGAGCATTTTCCAGTATTGCATTGAATTCCAAGCCAAAACTATAAAGAATCTGTAAGATAAAAATATATTTTCATAGACAGATCATACAATAGCATATAAAACAAACAATAAATATAAAATGTAAAAGTTCAGGCATTTTTGACTTACTCGAGCCATAATGTAGTTGTGTAGACCATTAACAAAATACATAAGTCTAGTTCGAATAATATACATGCCATGAATTTTCTGTTCTCTGGAGAAGACTGATTTGGATGCTAATGCAGAGAGTTTAGTTTTGGGTGCTTTACCAGAATCATTTAATCCTAAAGATAAATAAAATAAAAACATGTTAATAAAAATATTTAATTATAATACATATTCTTTTTTGACTCTTTAATTTATTATTTTTACTTCAATTACCCGACTACCATAGGTAATGGAAGTATTGTTTTCAGTCCAAAAGTTCGATATCGAGATTTTACATGTTTTAAGGTCTCCTGAGTCCAAAAAAGTGGTTTTTGGCAATTGGTCAGTGTGTGTGTATGTGTGTGTGTATGTGTGTGAGGAATCTTCTGACTATCATATCTCTGAAACTAATAAAGATACAGCTACGAAACTTCAAAATTAAGACACAACTGGTGCACAGATAAACTTTCCATATTTTGGTGAAAATTAAAAAAAACGGAAGTCGGACATCTGAAACCAGAAGTTGGACCATAAGTCCGTATCTCAAAAACGGCTATAACGATTTTCTTCAAAGTTGCTATATAGATACTCTATTAGATGGCCTTTCGAATGATATAGTTCAGTAAAATTGATATGCGTCCTGTATAAAATAGCTGAATTTCAGGTACTGTGAGTGGATTCCTTTCAAAACGGCAGTATGGATTTTTTCAAACTTGCAATATTAACCCTCTTTTAAATATACTTTCGTATGTAATTGTTGTTTTCTGGTCAACAACTGAATATGCCAAGTTTTGGTAAAAAACGGTGTCTCAAAAATGGCTCTAACAATTTTCTTGAAAACTGTTACATAAACCCATTTTAGATATCCTTTCTCATGCTTTACGTTGTTATTACAGGAAAATTAATAGTCATCCTGATCAGATAGATCAGTTTTAGATCTCGGAAATTGGTGTATCAAATTAAAAAAAGAAAAACCTCTACCTTTTTTTTTCCCTTGCTATGTAAACTCTATTTTATGTCTTTACTGCAAATGTGTATTAACTTTCTCTTACTGGAAAATTTTTAGCTGTCTATTTCATTAGCTCAATTCTATGTCTTCGGATCACATTATCTCCAAAAAGTGCATATAATATGTATAATAGTGGGTAACAGAAGTCGTGTGGTTGTTTCACACCAGGATTTTCAATTTATTATTATTAGATACCAATTTTTCAACACAATAAAATGCATTGAAAAATTGGAATCTAATAATTTAGCAGTGTCAAACACTGCTAACACTAACTAGCAGTGTCAAACACTGAAACATAGGGGGCAAATTACAGATAAAATGAAAAACTGGCAGTGCCAATTACTGGAACGCTGAGTGGGTGTCAAATAAAAATTCATAAAAAAAAAAAAATAATTGTTATCAAATGTATATATTTTAACATATATGTGGTTCTGAATGTCTCTCATATCATATGTACTAACTTAAGACTTCTAAAAATATTTTCTGATGATCAGAACATTAAAAACATCAGAGATTGCTCTAAAAGTGTCAATCACTAGTGCACTTACCCATTGAAAATATAGTACTAAATTTGAAACTTTTGGTTATGTTTAACTTATTCAGAAGAGTATATTGCTGCTTTTATGTGATACCTGTGCCTACATTTTCATTTAATTAAGGGCCTTTTTTAATAATTTTGATTCAAAATTTGTTGCTTGCTTTCGCATTTGCTATATATATATTTTTAATCATTATTTTTTAGCATAAACACATACTTAAATATACTTACAAAGTAAACAAAAATACAAATATAAATAAAATAAACAATTTCTTAATTTTAAGAGAAAAAATACGTGCAAATACTACATAAATTTAAATATCTATATTCATTCTTTATAACCTCACTTATGTTATCAATTTGTATGTAACTTACTAATGAAATGTAATTCATCTAACAAGTATTTTGCAGCTTTTATCTGTAGAAGGAATGAAAATATCTGACAATACTGATTCTGATCAGAAACGCCAAGCATAATACTCACTGGCCATTCCACCTATTAAAAAGAAAAAGAAAAAAAAAGTAAATTAAAAGTGAATTAAGAAAGAAATTAAAAGAAAAATCTGTCCATTGACCAGTGGCAAGGCATGAGATTTCGTCGAGGTCATCGCTGTTTCTCACCCCCCCCCCTCCCGAATACACACAACATCTAAATTATTCCAACATTCTCTTTATTATATGACACATTTTGTAAGAAATTGTAAATTACACACACACACACACACACACACACAAAAAAAAAAAAAAAAAGCAATTTTTTTTTTTTTTTTTTTTTTAATCTTAAAAACATTATTTTTAATAATTGATTATAATTAAATATATGAATGCATGTAAATTCGGAGAAATATTGTGTTATCAGCATGAAAGTACTTGTGTGTATGTGTTTGGGGGGGGGGGTGAAATAAGATGATCTTTAATACTTTGTTATGAAAAGAAATAAATTAAATAAAAATAAATCTTGCAGTAAGAGAGAATTTGTTTTCATTCTTGGAGCAACAGAGAGGAAAAAGTAAAAAAGCATTTTTTCATAATATAACTAGAGAAAAATTGATTTTGTTGTTAAGTGTTAAAAATAGATGATTAAATTATACACAGGTGTTTGTTGGAACACTTTTAAAAAAATCAATTAAAAAATTAAGAAGATATTTTTCACATTGTCTTCTAATACTGAATAAAAAATATTTTATTGTTGGACTTTTTTTTAACGAAGTACATGAAGATCACAAAGTAATATTTTAATAATATTGCTTGATTTATTAATAAAATAACATGATCTTTACTACTTTGTTATGAAAAGAAATAAATTAAATAAAAATAAATCTTGCAGTAAGAGAGAATTTGTTTTCATTCTTGGAGCAACGGAGAGGAAAAAGTAAAGAAGCATTTTTTCATAATATAACTAGAGAAAAATTGATTTTGTTGTTAAGGGTTAAAACTAGATGATTTAAATTATACACACATGTTTGTTGGAATATTTAAAAAAAAATCAATAAAAAAATTAAGAAGATATTTTTCACATTGTCTTCAAATATTGAATAAAAAATGTTTTATTGTTGGATTTTTTTTAACGAAGAACATGAAGATCACAAAGTAATATTTTAATAATTCAATATTTTAAAGATTTAATGCTGGCTCAATTTGGAATTAAGGTGCATTAAATACAATAATTTTATGAAAGCTTTTTCATTTCAAACATTTAATTAAATAAATAAATAATAATAACAACGATTATAATTGTTATTATTTTGTTTATATTTTATGGAAAAGAAAAGAAATAAAGTTATTCTAACAATAAATAAAAGGATTTCCATTAACTCTGGTACAAAATAAAATTTTTGTGTTCGACTTCACAAAAAAAAAAAAAGACGACACAGATTCTCAAATTAAAAATTCTTTATTAAAGCCATAATCTAACCTACTGAAATATCCTAAATTATTAAATGAAATTTCATAAAATTATTTTGAAACTAAATATTCCCTATTCTCCATACACAGAGCACAAAATATCTTTAAATTAAGGGCAAAAGTCCTTACTTAAATGAAAAGTCACACATAAAATAAAATAAAATTATGGAAAATCCCTGATACTTACATAAGACCCCAAAAAGCCCCTACAAAGTAAAAACCAGTCCCTACATACTGAAGGAAACTTCTGTAAGTTGTTATACGTAGGGATAAATCCCTACAGTTCACAACACTGCTCATTTTCCTGACACTAGAATCGTTAAAAATATAGATGACTAGCACCCGATTTTTAAGCTATTTGATACGTTGCAGACAAAAAATGTTTGTGCGTGCAGGCTTGCGCAGACGTAAAACAGATTCACTCCAAGAAATGGGGACTCAAAACGTTTTTGGATGGTTCTTTGTAGAACCGATAGATAGCAGCACCAGATAACTATATCATACGCAGGAAATTAGAAAAACTCCCCCCCCCCCCCAAAAAAAAAGATATTTTAAAATATTATATAGATTTAAATTGACTTATGTTATTTCATTTTTTTATGGTCATCTATCGATGACCGGACGCCTCACCACTGCCACTGACAGATCTCAATTTAGTGTTAGAGGCTGACAGACAGACAGACAGATATTCAGATTGTTATGAGCACATTTGTTAACACTTGGAAAAAGAATATTACAGAATTTTATCAGAAAACATTTGACGCATTTTGCTGTTTGTGATAATTTTTCCTGTTCAAAGAGTAAGTTTTCTGTGAAAAATCATTTTATTGAAAATAAACCCAGTTAGATTAACGTAACATCTTCCATTTAAACCTCATGTTCAAACTCTCAAATTTGCTATTATATTATTTCGGTTAATCTAATAAAAGAGATATCTGCATGTGTGCGTGCATGGCTGTTCAGACTTCTGTGCAAGCCGAAAGAGCTCCGCAGGTTTTCATGGTCATGTGATCATAGCAAGATCTCAGTTGTAGTTTGGTTTAAGGCTGCAATGGCAGTCAACTTTGCACAGCAGGTCTATCCCCATAATGTATCAGCGGGTTTTATCCCTAAGAAGATTAATTAGGCGATTTATCCCCATAATGTATCAGCGGGCTTTGCCGTATCTTTCTTTTAAGTAAACTGTGTGTAGCATGTTTTGTTTTGTAGAGTGGCATACCAAGAGGGGACGGAGAGGGCAGGCCACCCCGGGCCTCTGGTGAGGGGCCTCTAAAGAAACTAAACCTTTAAGTAGATATATCTAATGAATTTGTCATGCCATTATTTTAAACTGAAACATTCCCTGTAATTCCACTTTAAGCCATGGGTTCCTGTCTAAAGAGCCTTAATGTATGAAAATGAAACATAATCAAAAACAACTCAAAAAAAAAAAAAAAAAAAAAATTATGCAAAGTCTGACTATGGCAGGACAAGTGGGGCCAATGCAACTGGCCTTCTTGTTTGGTTTGGCTCCCAAATCAATCTTAAAACTTGTTTCAATGCCTTTTTTATAGTAAAAAATGTAAGTGAAGAAGTGCAAGGGGCCTCAATTTAGGAGGGGTTCTGATTAGGGCCCCTCCTTGCTAGTGAGATTTTCATTCCGGGCCTCAAGAGTTATGTCTGCTACTGTTTTTGTACTATGATGACTATTAACGATATAGAAAAGAATTAGCATCTATAGTCTCTCAAATAAAACACACACACCCTCCAACAACAACTATGCATTCACATTAAGGGTTTACACGTTTACACGTTTACAGTTTAGCATTAATTTTACGTAATATGTTGAAAATTCCAGCAGTCAATATCCAAAGCAAAACTTGTAGCTAAATAACATTGATAAATTGAATCCTTTGTAATTTATTTTTATAAAAGAAAACAGTTTTAGAAATTTCTCTTACAGAATGTATAACTGGCATGAAAAGAAATAAAATAAAAATAGTAATCAATATTACAAGAACCATTTCCTTTTTTTAAATTAAAATTTTATTTTATTTAAAATGATTTTTATTTATTTATTTATTTATTTTTAACAAAACATTTTGTCCTTTTAATTAGATTCTAATTTATGCTATGAATTTTCTTACTGAAATGAATTTAAGTACACTATCTGTTGATAATTTGTCGATTTTTTTTTTTTTTTCATATAATTTACAGGGCATCTCAAAACTAATCAAATAAATTTCAATGAGTGCAGTGTGTTCTCTGAATAATTTTAAATTATTTTATTTTAACTTAATAGAAACCTGAAATGTTTTATGAATGTAGTTACAATATGCAAATGGGAGTTTGAAAGGAGAGGGAGGGTGGTAGTTCCCCCTCACACAAAAATGCATGCCAAATAAAACAGTTTTCAAAATTAATTTTTATTGTTGTTTAAAGTACACTAGAAATATTCAAATACAGTAACTCATACCTTACACTGCCAAAATTTAAATGTTATAAGGTTTAGTGTTAATTTTATCTTAAATTATCAATCAAGGATTTGTCAGAAAAAGCCCATATCCCCGATATCTATTTTATTTTATATATAATGTGACATCCTAAAGAACTAAGAACATACTTCCATCATTTTATCATTGTCCAGTCTTCCTTCTTACAATCTATTAAATGATGCATTGCATTTTTTAAAAAGGGGAAAATTTTTAATTAAATTTTTTCAAGTAGAAATCACTGTTAAAGAAGAATAGTGCATGCATATATTCAAGCATCATATTTAATCTCAGACAGGATTCATACTCAAATGTGATGAAAGAATTCTCTGAGTTTTCCTAGATCATTTTCAAAAAATTATTGGTAATGCATTATGTAACCAGACATTCAGTATACCCTCCCTTTGAAGCACAGAATCATTTTAGCCTGATATTAATTTTCTAACTTCTATTCCCTTTCAAATAAGACATGATCAATTACACTGCTCGGCATGAAAATTGCCCCAACACCATTTTGGCAAATTCTTATGTAAAATGACCTCCTGAATTTGAATATGACGCCCATTTTGCCCTATCACCCACTATTTTTTTTTTTTTTGGGGGGGGGGGGGAGGGGGGACGACCCCCTATTTTTATCACTTTTCTGTAATTTTATGGCTATAAATTTGATTTTTTGGGTGGAGGGGGGGGGGATTATTTTAACTGTTAAATATCTTCTGAGGGGCTACAGAGATGAAAAAATCTAAAACATCAACATTTGCGGAAAAGGAAAAATTTAGGGGGATTTTCCACTAAAATTATGTATTACATTTCTTATGTTTATTATTCTATTATTAATGTTATTTATTAAACATTTTATATATATATATATATATTTTTTTTTTTAAGTGTTAAATTAATTCTTTTTCATCCTCCAAATCAAATTCATGGCCATAAAATTACCAAACAGTGATAAAAATTACGGGAGGGGTGGTGTCCTGAGGAAACGGTGGGTGACTGGACAAAATGGTTGTCATATTCGGATTCAGGATGTAATTTTACATAAGAATCAGCAAGAATGGTATCAGGGATCAATATTTTTTTTTTTTTTTCAGCGCAGTGTTACTGGTACTGTGTTTTTATACTTTTTGCAAAGTTATTACAGATTGTACGATGCTATGTTAGTATTTATCACAGTAGTGAGAGTTTTTGCACATTTTTTGCAGTGCTTTATAGACTAAATTTAGAAAAAAAAAAAAAAAATGTACTAGCCCGAAGAAAAAATTCATTTTTCAACATTTTACAGTAAGTTTTTAATTTTAAGGAAAATTTTCATTTTCTATGAGATTTCCCTGAAATTTGGAACCCAAATCCTAATCCTCTGAGTATTCCAGGTTCTTTATGTTTTCCCTGAGGTACATGAAACCCTGTTAGGTGCATCTCCACTAAAAAATAAGTAAATAAATCCATGTTTACCTCCTGTATTTAAAATTTTTTATGCTGTTTAGACTTATGCATAACTTAACACAGTGAGCGCCATGTCAGCCATTCTAGATTCTAGACAATTTGTCATATATCTCTAAGTACTGAAGGAATCATCTTGAAACTTTAGGAGTGTGCAGAACATGTTATACTTCAAACATTTCAGTGAAAGTTTTACCCCAAATGTAAAAGCAGTACCAATAAAAAATTAACACGTTGAACACCATGTCAGCCATCGGTGGCTGACAACGTCAAATATGATATAAAACCGCGTCAACCATCGGTGGCTGATGTAAAACTAAAAATATTACATTTAATGATTGAAAATTTATTAAAAATTTGCATAGTTTTTATTTATTACAGGAGGAATCCTTATGGAATTTTAATGGATTTTAAGAATTTGTGTGGTGCTCAATGTGTTAATAGTTCTACATTTTCATGTTAGAGATTAATACAAAGTATATGTTGTATAGATATACTGACATGATTACACTTAACAGTATTAGAACATATATAAATAAGTGATCAGCTTAAATAATAATAATAATAATAATAAATGACTTCAGTTAAGACATTGAAATTATATAAGAAAAATAACAAAATTAAACAAAAAATTAATAAAATATAACAGGAAATAAATAAATAAAAATAGATGACATATACAAAAAGTTACATTAACATAAATTCATATTTACCATAAAACAACTTTTATAAATAAACATTATAGTAATTAAATAATAATTATCAATATTTATTAATAACAGAAAAGAATAAAAATAAAATATTACAATAAAAATGTATTTTGCAGGATACGATATAATACTTTTCTTACATTATTTATATCTAAAACTAAAAGCAAGCATACTTTACAGAAGAAATGAAAAATATTAAACCTCTAAAAGTAAATTACTAACCTCATATGATAATTGTAAACAATTCAGACGACTAAGTGGTTGTTGTAACATTTGTAAATCAGAATTTGAAGTGTCCAGGAAAACACATAATCTAAAATTCAAAAAATAATACAATAGATAATTAAAAAATTATTAATAAAATTTCATATTATTATATCTAGATATCTCAGAATAGTCATGATGTAAATAATATGTATTGTTACAAGTATAGATATATTATTTGTTACATTTATTGGCAGAAATATTTAAAAAATGAATTATTAGATTAATGATTTTACATAAAACATACAGACAAATATTGCTAAAATGAATTTCATTATATAATTAATGCTTCTCTCCCCCTGCTTAATCTCCCTGCTTCTCTCCCAGCTGCTTAATCTGATCAAACTGCTGGGTCTGGAATCAAATCAATAGAAACCGCCGCTTAATAAAATCAGCATCGCCGAATAATAAACTCAAAAGAAAATTTCTTCAACAGTAAAAATGATCATGTATTATGTAAGCTAAACAACAAATTATACTTTTCACCAGATTTTTGAAATGAAAAAAAGAAACAAAACATAGCAAGGCCATCACATTATTACAGTTTGTCAAAAATTTTTGTTGTAGTTATAAATTCAAGGAATGAATTCGCCAAATGATTGGCCAATGAGTATTATTTTTCTGTCTTTAAATATTCAAATAGAGTTTCTACTTCTTATTTTGAAGCAACTTAGCTGCAAGATATGCAAGTCGAAATTTTTTATTTTGAAGGTAAAAATGTAGAATTTTGGTAAAGTATGATCATTTTCTTCAAATGTATAGTCAAACGAAGGCAACATCGAAGCTTGAAATTTCTCAATTTGCTTCATGTAAACATAAGAATAAAGATGATATTAGTGCCTAAATTGTACCAAACGAAGAGTGAACTGCAAGCGAAAATGAATAGGAAAGGCAAAAGTCATCAACGCAGCACTTCTAGATAGGTACAAGAATGCCAGGTCAAAGAAAATTCCCATCTTTTATGTAATTTTGTCCTTAAAAGCTGAAAATTTTACATGAATGATAAATAATGAAAACTCCATTCCTACGGATGGCTAGTTGATAGATGGAAGGGTGAATAAGAATAAAAAAATCAGCCGCTTAATAAAATCACATTTTGATGAAAACAAACATGATTTTATAAAGCGGCGGCTACTGTATATCTATATGGATTAGTTTAATTGGATTAACTGGAATAATAATAATAATAATAAAACATGAAAAATTAAAAGATAAAAATAGGTACAGCTTTTACAGAATTTAAAATAAAGATAGGCAAAAGCATACTTTTCACAGTTTTCTTCATCTTCAGAAATTGCATTTTGTAGCACACTGTATAAAAAGGACACATCTTGCCATGGTTCATTGTAAAACATCTAAATATTTTATTCAATTTTAGATTAAACCAAATGTAAATTTTGAAAATTTAAATGATAATAATTTTAAATCACAGCACAAAGTAAGATATATAAATGTCATAAGAATTTATTAAATAATAAAAACAATAACTAAAAATTTTTGATTGAAAAATTTATAAGTATTTGAAGTAAAATTACCTTCTCAAAAACTTTTGAATAAAAACTAAACATCAAATCACCAGATTCCATTAGAAAATACTTCTAAAAATAAAATATATAAATTATTCATTTGATAAATACAGATTGAAAAATAATTGAAATAAAATATTAATTTTAAATAACTTATTCAAATGTATCAAATGTCTGATAGACAGTAATAATTGAAAATAAAAATAACGCTAGCAGCAATGAACATGCTTAAAATACATAAATCAAGTATAAGTAAAATACATAAAGCAAGTATCGCCATATTTTGTTAGGACAAGCTACAATTATCTTTTACATGAATGATATTAGATAACCACACCACACATAAGTCATAAATGTAATGTACTTAAAAATAGGAATAACAAGAATTTATTTAATTTCTTTAATGATTCTTTTAAGAAATTAGGTATTTCACATTTGTGATTATACAGGGTTTTTCCTTTCCCTTTTTTTTTTTTTAATGCTTTTTTCTTAAATTTGTGACTGCAAAATTTGCAAAAAATATGGTGGTGGCTCATTCACCCATCGCATCCCTGCCAAGTCACATTCAAATTGGTAAACCCTGTAGATGATTCCAGAGCTCCTAGCCCACCTTTCCTGCTTTTCAGAGGCTTTTTCTTAGTTATTTTTCGCGAATTTTCTGACCAGTATCAAATAAACTGTCTTTTCATAATTGTGATTGTGAAGATTTTTCACCCTTTTTTTTTTTTTTACTCCCATGTTTTACCATGCAAGACAGCAATAAGTAAGTAATGTATGTAATATATTAAGTATAAAAATTTATAAATAAAATAGTTTGTTATATGCAATTATGGAGATTTTTAAGTAAATTAATGGTATTTTTTATTATATATAAAAATATACAGGGGTGATTGTGACTCAAAGGTAAAAACCCTGAAATTTAGAGTCTCAAATTAAAAAAACCCCAAAATATCAAATAATACTCAAACTATTTAGGGCAGAAGCCCTCAATCTTTTTACATTTCATTCACATATCACCTGGATGACAAATGAACAACCAATGAAAACAAGAAATAACTTTATAGGAAATAAAATATACACATGGGTTAGAGTAAAAACCCTGAAATCAGGGGTAAACCCTGAACACAAACACCAATGAAAATCACTCAAACCAATCTTTTTGAGGGAAGACCTAGTATAAGCTTTCTAACTTCAGAAGAGTAAATAGGCATTAGTTATTTGTGTTTAATTATAACTGTACAAACTAAATATTTATCACAGTATAAACATTTTTTACAACTGTATTAAAAAATTTACACCACATCAGGAAGAAAACAAAACTATAACATTTGCATAACATATTTATATTTGCACCATTTAGCTTTCATCGTATGCTAAATATGGTTATGAATTCTCAATATTGGATTTATTTTAGCTGTCACAAGAAAAACTTTCATTCAGTAAGAAATATGGCTTGAAATATTCTAAACAATGCCTAACAACAATTCAATGCATTTACAGTGTACAAAAATATAAGATTTTTTTTTTTTTTTTTTTTTATTCATTTATTTATATCACAATAGTTTCTTATACTTTCAAAAGTCCAGAGAGAAAATAATACATGCTTTCTGAAAATCTTCATAATCTGATAAGAATAATAATATTTTAACTCAGTGAAAGAAAAAAAAAAAAAAAAAAAAATTAACATTAAAATCAAGCAATCAACAAAAATAGAATTACAAAATGCTCTTCACTATAACAATATACAAAATAAACATAATTTATACATTACCTGCATTATATTCATATGTGTCATCAAATCATACTTTTCTCTCAACGCTTTTATTAGTCGATGACATGTAGGATAATAAGCATATTGCACACAAATTTCAAATGCTTTTATAATGTCTACAGTAACAGGTTTCAAACTCTTGGGACTAAGAGATTCAATAGCTCTACAAGAAAAAAAAAAAACTTGTTTATTATCATAAAATTAGAACTATAAGTATAATTAGATTTTTTTTTTTTTTTTTAAATAAGAGGAAAGGGCAGATTTGCAAAAATAATTCCACTTTCTAGAATTGATCATCAAAATTTGAAATGTAATTCATAAACATTTTCTATCATAATTTAAATAATAAAAAAAAATTAATGAACATGAAATATGAAAGCTTAACAAAAGAAGATATGTAAAAAACTCATATAGACCACTTGGAATTTCCCTTTTATACACAAAATACTAGCCTGACTTCAAATTTTGAGTTTTTATTTTCGACGGCTTAAAAATAACACAGCATAAACATAAGTTAAAGCTACTGTTAGAATGAGAGAAAAATAGTCTAAATGATAATGTTATTACCAAAATGATGCAACAATTTTTAAAATAAAATTAAAAAAAAAAAAAAAAAAAAAAAACTCATGCTTTTCTTTTTTTTTTATACATCCTTATTCGCTAGTAGTTGGATTATATTTCCCATTCTTCTGACAGGAATGTGATTGTTTTGTATTGACTCAAAAATTTTTAAATGCTTCCATTTCGGTCTTAAAAAACAACCTTTTATTTCAACATATAGGTAACAATTGTTTATATTTTGCTTGATTAAAATCTGAGGAGAAATAAAAAATCTTGGTATAAATAAAATTATTCAATAAAATTTTTAGGAATTGTGGTAAAGGAACAAAAAGTACATTCATCATAATATTGCAAAAGATATTTGGTGACACATATTATCCATGATGAAGAAGGGTTTTCACTCAACAACAAACCCATTTGTTTTATGCAGTCATTTTATTAAAGGCTCTGGGACAGATTACAGTTAAATTTCAAGTCATTAGATCCAAGCACACTGAATCCTTCATCGGCGGCCAAATAAGGACGGTGCCATCGCTTTGACGATCAAATTCCGGAACTGCAGTTCTATATGCCACTCACAGGGTAAGATTTGACGTGGATTCAATTAAACAGGACCAACACACAAAAATGCACCCACTTTTGTGTGCTCTCGCTTAAATACAGCTTATTTTGGTACGAATTTACTCTCCTCCTACATTTTCTTATTGGCGATTAACTTAATGATTGACAGTTTAGTTGAGCCTTGGAGATCCGGGATTAATTAATATGCCTTATTTAACTGCAAGAAATGGAAGAGATTGCACAGATTTAGCAGTTTTTATTCTAAAAGTTGTTCTATTTTCTGACTTTTGCTTTATGAACATGCTTTGTCATGAAACTAACTTTACAGGGGAAACTTTGGAATGCAATTCAAATTAAGAATTCATAATGGGATTTTCTTTAAGGTATCATTCAATATTAAAAATAATAATTTGAAATCTAAATTCTTTTTATACATATTCACATATTGTTAATTTAATGAAAAGAGCTGGAAAAAAAAAAATGCTCTCAAAACTGTTTTTACATTTCATTTTCAATTTCTTTAATACAAAAAACAAAATTTTGTTAAAATTTATACTTTTTTTTTTTTTATAGATATTAAATCCCCCCCCCCCCACCCCTTTTTTCTTAAGATTAAAAAATAAATAAATAAGATGAAAACAGAAAGCATTAGTTATCTTTCACAGATTGAAGGGAGAAAAATGGGGAAAGAATAAATTGTAAGTTTTTTAATTAGTAACTGGTAATAAAATTTACTGTATAATATTTGGAGTACTTAAACAGAAAACTAATACAGTAATTATTTTTATCATTACTTTAAAATATTTAGTACATTTTTCCCAAGAAAAAAAAAATGATAACTAATCTACTTAATAAAGTATTTTATGCTAATGCTAATAAAAAAAAAATTATCAAAAATAGTTCACAAATCAAACTATTACATGTTAATTACAACAAAAGTTTTTTCATGAATAAATAATAATCTTACACATCAAATGAAATGGTGAAAAAGAAAATAATTTCTTTTTATCACATGAAAAAAAAATCTAAATTTTAATCCTTTCGTATTTATTTATATATTTTTAATAAGACCCCTCCCCCACCACCTCCTCCAAAAAAAGGAGGGGCATATGATTTAAAGCAGTAGGATGGAGTCGGGTAAGTGTAACTATAGGTTAAGTGTAATATCACCTTATCAACTGATAAGATGAATTTGGACCAAATAGGGACTTTTGTTTGAACATATCTTTGTTACATTCAGACTTAACGGCACTCTTTACTTACCGTTGCCGGAAGCCCGAGTTAATGTTATTCTATGGAGAAATTTTCTTTACAAATAACTTATTAACTGATACATATTTTTAAATTCTGTTTTCAAATTCAGAAAATTCCCAACTGTTAAATTTACGGACCTTTTTTAAAAATGTATTTTTTTAATTTTTACTATTTTATTTTGAAATTGCAAAATGAAAAACTTTCACATATTGAAAATTCGTATTTTGCAGCTTCAAAATAAAATATAAAAAATTAATTTTTTAAAAAATCCGTCAATTTAACAGCTTGGAATTTTCAGAATGTGAAAACAGAATTAAAAAATATGTATTAGTTAATAAATTATTTGTAAAGAAAAATTTCCCAAAGAATAACATTAGCTTCGGCTTCTGGCGGTGTTGAGTGAAGCGGGCCCTTAAACCCATTAAAGCCTAATTATTTTTTTCTTTTTTAAAATTTTATCTAACAGGCAAAATTGTCCTCATTAATGCTAAAAAAGTGAAAATATAGAATTTTTTTACGTTTCAAATGTCAAACTTTGGAAAAGTAACAAATTACAGTGCAATTTTATATGGGTAAAAAATCAAAAGCACATACATTCATACAGACGAAAAAATGAGAACATTAACTAATACCAATAAAAAAATTCATGAAATATAGTTAAGGTAAAGACAGTGAAGGTTGAGCTCAGGGTTCTGAAGTAGTCAACAGGACTAGCTATTTCCCATCTATTTAGGAAATATGAAATATTAGTCCCATTTCTTTGCCATTTTTGATGCATAAATTTCTTGTATTTTTTACTATCATCTGAAAGAAGACTCGATAGAACGTTAGATTAATAATGCCTTTTAAACTTTTATCAAACTTGAATGAATATAATCTCTACCGATTTTAGAAGCTTTGTCTACAAGAAAAGATAAATGTAAACTAATTTATGCTATGACCATATGGTAACGCTCAGTTTTAATGGATTAAAGAATCCAAATCAAAAGGAAAACAGTAATAGTTTTAGATGTTTGAAAAATTGCTTACTCTCCGACAAAATGTTGATGTCAAAATTTAAAGTTTTGTTACTGCTGTACTTGTGAAGTAATGTCTACAGCTTTTGGTAAAGAAATTGGATTAATTCTATTTCTTAAGTTTTTTGGTTCACTAACTGTGGTTACACTTATCACAGGAATTCCGTATGACAGATAAGTATAACCAGGGTTGTTATACTTTTCCCAGGGTGATTATACTTGCCCTCAACTAAATCATTTATATATATATTTTTTTACTTTGCCTTTTCAGTTTTATTTTCAATAAAAGCAAATAGAGTAGGTGCTCCAGTGATTGGCATGCTCCAGTAATTTACATATATCCCGAAATAATTAATAAATAAGAAAATCATATATTTTACATATAAGAATTTTATCATTTTATGTCAAATACTGGAGCTTAAGGTGCTAATAACTGGTAAAATGAATAACTAGCAGTGCCAAACACTGGAACATAGGGTGCCAATTTCTGATAAAATGAAAAATTGGCAGTGTCAATTACTGGAACATTGAGTGGGTGTCAAATAAAAATTCATAAAAAAAATAATTGTTATCAAATGTCTATATTTTAACATATATGTGGTTCTGAATGTCTTTCATACCATATGTACTAACTTAAGATTTCTAAAAATATTTTCTGATGACTAGAACATTAAAAACATCAGAGATTGCTCTAAAAGTGTCAATCACTGGTGCACTTACCCTATATATAATTTTTTATGCTTTATTGGAGTGTTAAAAGGTTTTAGGTTCATTAATTGGTTGTAGGGTTTAAGGCCAATTGACCACACAAGGGTCCTAGGCCTATGGGTGGAATACCCTTCTAAGGGGTCCTAATCCTTATTTACACGAGTTTTGGAGAAAACCATGAAACATTCTGAACGGCTAGGTCGATGAGTGTGACCTAGGACTGAATCCATCTACCAACTTTGATCGCAGAACCGCTTGGCCACTGGTGGGCTTTAAAAGGTTTTAGGAGTGCAGTTGTGCATGACATAGTGGTGTATGGAAAAATTCAAAATTCCATAATGAGTTCAGATATTTAAAATAATTAAAAAGGTCTCAGATTCATGAAAATTTCCACTATCTAGATACTTTCGCTACATATTTCTTAATGTAATGAAAATGGCTATAGTAATGGATGCAGTTACACTTACTTTAAACCACAAGACAAATAAAACCCCAAAACACAAAATTTTCATTAACATTGTACTTTAAGTGAATACATTGTTCTTTAAGTGACACGGCATAAAAAGTTCATATTTTTTAAAAGCCAGTCAGTTTTAGTTTATAAGTAAAAATTTTTAAAAGCATAAGCAAAGTCGCTACTAAGCAAAATAAGGTAAAAGTCGAACAAAGAAAACACAATGTGGTTACATTTATCCCACTCCATAAAGCTAAGATAAAATATTCTGTGTTTGAAAAGTTAAAAACTATAAAGTTGTTGATTTGAAATTTATATAAACCTCCCTTTATGGGAAAAAAAAGAATTTATATTTTACTATTTCATTTTATTTTTATGTATTTCCTTTTGTTCTTTTCTTTTCTTTTTGATTGGTTAATTAATAATAATAATAATTTATGTCTTATGCATATATTACAAAACATTCCTAATGTATTCTAAAAAGAATAAGCAAACTAATTATGAGAAAAATTCTTATTTTAAATATTATGATTATGTCACTGAACAATGAACAGCTTCAAAAATAGCTTATCATGATTTGATAATTTGAAAATGCAATTTAAGACATATGATTTAATAAGAAATTACATACACTCAAAACAAATTTTAAGATTTGTTTTAATAAGTTTCTTTTATAAAATATACCAATACACAAAAATAAATTTTAAAAACCTATAAATTGTAGTAGTCAGCAATAATATACAATATAAATTATCAGCAGAGAAATTTAGGGAATTGCATGTAATTGCAAATTAACTGATCAAGTTTATTATTTTATTGAAATTATAAAGGATATTTACTTTTTAGTGCAATTTTGTGATTCAGTAAATAACACAACTGGAGGCAATTTGGCAACTGGCATATATACAGGATTTATTTCAGGACGAAAAAACTTTTCAGTGATGGGATGATAACTAAAAATCTTTTGAGTCAATAAAGGATCACAAGGCATAGGTAGAAACTGACTCTCATTATTTGATGGGATATCTAAACTAAGCTTTTCAGATGGTGTTTTATTCATAAGCTTGTGGAGTATTAGAATGAATTTTGAATACAACTCACCTGGAAAGAAAGAATAAAATAATTAAACAAAACATAAAAATACTAAAACTTGAAAATGTTTAAATACTATTTAACAAAAGCATTCAAACACTTTCAGAATATAATGGTTATATATGCAATAACAAAAAGTTTAATGGTGATACAAATATAGTGTTAGTTCTTTAAAGTAAAGTCAATTCGTTTACCTTAATAGTTAAAATGTATAATAAACAAAGTACTCACTCATAAATGTATATATTAAGATTTAAATAAAGACATGTTTCTTTAATATTAATTCCATTAATAGGTTATTTCCTATTTCTTTTATTTGAAATGATTAAGATTTAAAATTTAATTTAACCTTTTATAAGGCCGTGGGAAGTATACTTCCCACCAACTTTATTAATTTTGAAATGTCGAATCCTATACTTCCTAATTGATCTGGCAGTTGTAAATGGCTTCATTTTCTGGAAAGTAAGTAGAAAAGATTCGGGACCTAGAGACCAATTAAATTTTCTACTTTGTCTAGCACGACAGGGTTGCCAACTTTTCAAAAACAATTTGAGGAGTATTTTGAGGAGCATTTTGGCTACTTTGAGGAGCAACTTTAAAAATACATTAAAAAAAAAAAAAAAAAAAAAGAAAGAAAGAAAGAAACTACTAACAAAAATAAATTAACAATATTCATATGAAATTAAGAAATATTTATTGATAATCAAATATATTTAGTAAAACAGTGAAGAGAGATAAGAATGGGAAATGATTAAGTCTGAATATAAGCTTAAAACCCAAAAGTAATTTGTTTATATAATAAATCACTAATGCTTTAAGTGAATGATAAAATAAATGCATAATTATTTCAAATAAATCTTAAATAAAGCGTTGTCAATCGACCTTAAAGTTCAGTAGCTTTGAATCCATTGTTTTTATCGATAAATAATTAAAATAAACAATTTTTTTAACGACCTATTAAGCATTAAGATAACTGAAACATTGATATAGTTTAAATGAAAATCAAAACACTGCATAATCATAGCATTTCTCCCCCCCCCTTTCAGCTTGTGGTTTTAATTAAACACACTCTTAGCTAATGTAAACAAATACTTGTTCCCGTTCTGAGTCAGCAATATTTTGATTACGCAATGCCTAGCACTAGAATGTTTTCTTTCTTTCTTTTTTTTTTTTTTTTCTTTACTATTTATTTATGAGTATTGTATGATGAAGCATGTGGTTCTTCAGCTAAATTGTAAAAGTTAGTTTTGTTATTATTATTATTTTTTTTTTTTTCAAGATACGTTGAAGCGCTTTCAAAGATAAAAAATAAAATTCAAAAAATAATGTTTTATGCGGCAACTGTTGGAAATGCAAAATCAAAAGTTGATAAGGATTGGAACGCGATTTCTGCCTAGATGTGTACAAGGAAAAAAAAAAAAAAGAAAAGAAAGAAAGAAAGAAAAATAGTTTTTTTTTTTTTTTCCAGTGTCTGCCACTATTCAGTTTTATGTATTTAATAAAAAATATTTAGTTAGGTGGTCAAGACTGAATATGCGGAGCATAAACATTACTTCGCGGAATTGCAGAGTTTTTAAATTTTTTCGGAGAAACTCCGCAGAAATCAGAGCAGTTGGCAACCCTGGCATGATAACTGATTTCTGGATTTTCAAGTCGTAAACGCAAAGGACAGTCTGTAAGTTTCCTGAGCAGCAAGAAAACTGTTCCAGATGATGTACGATTGACTAAAGTTGGTGACCATATGCCAACTTTACAAAAAATATATAATGCAATGTGAAATAAAAATAAATTCAAAATATATGATGTCTTACTTTTGAATAACTCCCAGTGGGTGGTGGGAAACATACTTACCACCAAAAAAAATTATCTTAAAAATCAAATTAATTTTAGGTAATAAGCTAAATGAATTTTTTTTAAATAAATCAATCTAATTCCCAAAAGTATTTTAACATAACATTACTAGAAAAAAATGGCCCTATAAAGGGTTAAAAAAAATTATCCTTGTTGCCAAATTGTACTAAATAAATTAAAAAAAAAAAAAAAAAAGAAAAAGAAAAAGAAATTTCTTACACATAACCCCAGTGGCAGAAACACCGCGACACGTCGACATAGTTGCAGACACAGAAAAACGGCTTGTGGACAGTTTTTGTGTGCACTGATAAAAAAATTTGTATGCAACTTTCAAATAACAATTCACTTAAAAAAAATTTCTGTATCAAAACTAAAACTAATACTTTTATTATTTATAATTATTTATATTGTGTTGTGTCAAATATTGCTATAAAATATTTAATTGAATGAGATGAATTGAATGAATACACACAATTGTTAAAACAATATTGTTCTGCAGTAAAATTGTATTCGTGTATTTTTGCAAGAGATCACCACTGATGTTAAGTCCCCCCCCCCCAATTCAATCAGCTTTCAGGCTTTTTGAGTGTAAGCCATTTTCACCGATGATTACATGCAAATTTTGCAGACAGATTATGAAATTTTAAAAGCCTGTCGCAGACATCTACAAAACTTTCTGCCACTGGGCACATAACTGTCTTTGGATATTTTTTACAGCTACATTTTGACATGAATTGGATTGAAATCTTTGAAGAGCTTAAATATTCTATAACCACGTTACTTGTGAGTTGTGACCACAGAAGTCTCTGTGCAAATGCGGACACAACGAGTCCACTGTTAAAATAGGATGATAACCTTTCCATTGACAGAAAATAATCAATATGGGAACACTGTATGACTGAATGTTTACTAAATCACAACTGTTGGTCAACTTGGTGCCCCTTCAAGCCTTTGGACTCGTCTACACTGCTAGGTGTTTGAAACGTAGTTACACTATATTTACATCATTTACCAATTATATTGTCTTATTAAATACTAATAATATAGTTTTTTAATATATATATATGCATGCATTCAATTTATTTTTGTTAGATTATCAGATTAAAAATTTAAAAACAGCTTTAGATTCACCTCTCTTGTTCAATATATATATATATATATATATATTCCCCTTTCCACAAAATTGAAAAAAAAAAAAAGATTTCAGAAAGAAAATTAAGTATCGATTATGCATTACAAAAATATATATAAAAACAAAAATCTGAAACTGTTAACCATATCAAAGAAAATTTTTGGATTAAATGTTACCCTTTTCTACATTAAGCCTGAAAGGTGTAATTTTCATTAATGAATGCATCTGATTGAGGATTTCAATTGACTTTCCAGCAACGATTATGTCTTTAAAGTATGGTTTTAAGAAGAAATCATCTTGGATATCAGACGGAAGATTCTTCAGTATCAAGCCTGATTCCCAAAACTCTGTGTCTGTAACAAGTATATTACTTGCCCTGCAATGATAAAAAATATTATTATTTTTTAGATTTTTTTTTTTTTTTTTTTAATAAATAAATGCAAATATTAAAAAGAGTAAAGATAATTTTTATATAAATATCAGCTCCTGATATTTTATAGACACTGTATGGATAGATCTAAATGGATTTTAATGAATTAAAAATAAATTTTCAATTTTTTAAATGCTCTATTAAACAGCCCATTTGTTAGCTACGAATCTTCTCTGTAATATTATGACAGTAATAACTGTTGTATAATCAATTGGAGTGCTTTGTGATGATACACTTTCCAAAATATATGGCTCAGCTAATTTAAATAAAAACCTTTTAACACTCACCCCATTACTGTGCCGTATCATATGGGGTTGAAGAGGAGGAAAGGGATTCACTAAAAAAGCAGGTTACCCTAATAAAATTATTAATAAACTTGTTAAAAATAGATTAAAAACTCTCAATATTCCAAATTTTCAAAAAAAAAAAAAAAAAAACCTCTAAATTTACATCTTTAATCCCATATGATCGCAAAGCATCCAATAAAATTAAAAATATAGCTAATAAATATGGTATTAATATCCCCATAAAACCAAATAAAAACATTTTCCAATTAATACGCAGCGATAAAGACCCCATTTCACCCATTGAAACTGCCGGAATATATAAAATACCTTTTATAAATCAAAACAAAAATTAAGGTTACTACATCGGCGTCACAAAAAGAAAAATTAAAACGAGAATTAACGAACATAAATATGATATTAAAATTGACAAAGTGAATGCAGCTCTTGCAAAAACATATAATAACGAAAATATAGAAATAAATTTTAATGAAACTAGAAAATTAGCTGATTACGATAATTATCATTATGCAATGTTCCGTGAATCAATAGAAATCGCCACAAATTTAAATGTGTGCAATGACAGTGGCGCAATGGCTCCGCAGGGTTTAATCCAGCTTTTTAAAAATGGTACCCCATTTGTGAATTTATAAAATAATTTGTGAAAAAAATCAAGTAAGTTTGTGAAAATTAATAATGCTTCTGAACAATTAACCAAAATGTGCAAAGCAGTTTTAATTTAAAATTACATGTAAAAAATAAAATGGAACAGCTGTAAAATGTAGGTGAGTTGTTTCTTATGTGTAAAATGAGAAAGTTTTACTTAGATATTTACCACTGTCTCCAGTAAATATTCAAACCGAAGGTATTTTTAAGTGTTCAATGCAGTGAAAAATATAAAAATCTTTAGTGTGCCATTATATTGCTGAGAACTGACTTTGTGAAGGTGCCTCTTTGCTGATAGTTGATTTTGTGAAGGTACCTCATTGCCAAAAGTTGATTTTGTGAAGGTACCTCATTGCCAAAAGTTGACTTTGTGAAGGTACCTCATTGTCAAAAGTTGACTTTGTGAAAGTACCTCAATGCGGTACTAAATTTGTTCTGGATTAACCTCTGCTCCGGATGGAGTGTGGCGCCACCTTATGGAAAAGACCACCAAGTAAATCAGTTTCAAGACAGATGAAGCCGCTGAGGAGGCCTGGGTACCCAGGTGAAAAATTTACGGCACAGTAATGAGGCAAGTGTTAAAAGGTTTTTATTTAAATTAGTTATAGTAATGTCTCGTTTAATTTATATAATTTCTAATATATGGCTCAGTTTTAAATTAATGTTTAGGTAATACTTCTTTTAAAAAAATCAAATTATTAAAATCAATGAGTGATCCATATTAAGATTTATAAAAATAAATTCAAGTTTACCACTTTATTTTTTATCCAATAATTAAAAGGAAGCTTTGTTGCATGATTTTTAGCTTCTTAGTGACTTTGATTTATGCTAATTGAAAATTTTAAATAAATAAAGAAAAACAATTTAAAATCAAACTGAATATGTAAGTATGACTTTGTTTTTGCAGCACTGAATATATTACAAGAAAATTTATTTTCTCTGTATTTTTTAAATGGAATATAGTAATAAATATTCACAAATAATTTGTAGACCATTAAAAATTTAAAAAAAAAAATAATAAATAATAATAATAATAATAATAATAATAATAAACGAATAATAATTCAATCCTTTATGCATTTATGTATATTTTTACAATTCTTATTAAATTAATTGAACTAGAAATATATAGTGAATTTTTTCATATGTAACTTCCCTAACTAAAAGAAAAAAAATTTGAATAACTGACCTGTTACAAAAGAATTCTCCATGAGTATCTTTAAAAGTACCATGTATAGCCAGACTTTCAAGGAATGAGAAGAAAGGTACACAAGTTTCCAAAAATATTGTCAAAATTACTTTTAACTAAAAAAATCATAAATATTAATACAAAAGTTTTACCATCAATTTTTTATCCATCGTATTTTTCAGAAAATACTGTTTTAGAGTGCATACAGATCTACAAGTAAATACTTATTTTTATGTAACAATACAGAAAGATTATAGCACAGTGCTTTATGAGAAAATGCATAGCATGCGTGATGGAATGGGGGGGGGGGGGGAGTAGAACCCGACTAACCTCAAATGGGGCCTGGGGCAGATTTTCTTTTTTGGGGCCCCCCTTTTACCCACTAATTTTCTTTTTTTAGTGAGATTTAAAGATATCTAATTGTTACACAGTTAAATTATAGGCATATCCAGGCTTAAGAGATTTTTCATGTGTGATGATTTTTGAAGTTTTAAACAGTCATGTCAAAAAATAAAAGACATTATTTACATTTATGAATACAGTTAACTCACTCTAACTGTAATCTGCAAAACCTTTAACCTGCAATCCATTTTTTATGCAAAGAATGAAATTTACTGTAGCAAAATCAGTAGTGGTACGGTAACTTTTTATACTTAATTCCAGGGATGGAACACTGGCACAGAACTCATACCGGTATTTGTTTAAGAAATTTGTATATCTCTAATGTCATTGATTTAAAAATTAGAAAATTTTGTTTCATTGATAGTGGTATGAGTTATGCGCCAGTGTTCCATCCCTGTAATTCTTTTATGGAAAATTAGATTTTTTTTTTTTTTTTTTTCTTTTTAATTTAATCGAATTTTCAATTTTATCTTTTGCCCTCTTGTTTGTAAATTACAATATAACTTTTAATTTATGAACACAACTGATAAAAATGTTAGTATTTCCTTTAAAACTAAAAATTGAAAAATTTATTTCATACACTTCGCAGTTAGATGATTTTATTACAGCATTTTTTAAAAATTTTGGAAAGTCAAAAGAATCTTATTTCAGAACAAGAAGTACATTTTTGCGAAATCTATAGAGTAAAATTTAAGTGTAAACATAAGTATCAAAACAAATAACAATTACTTTGATATTCAAAATAAATAATATTGCGAATAAAAGGCGTGAATGTTGGATCAAGTTTAGCTTTGCAATTGTAATTGCACCTCACAATTTTCAATTATCTTCTTGTGTAAACCCATAACTTTTAAAATAATATCTTAAAATAAAAATAATAGTTTACTTGATTTGGGGACCCCTTGAAGTGGGGGCCCGGGGCAGCTGCCCAGTTTGCCTTTGCAATAATCAGGCTCTGGGTGGAAGGTGATTTTGATGGCAAGAAGAACAATAATCTAACTTATTCAGTTTCAAATATACAATGCTTTTCAAGGTAACACTTACATTTTTCTTATAAAATTTAAAACAAAAGTTTATGATTATAACTAGAGTAGAGCCCAAATGACAGAAGTAAATAGGTTACTCACATGAGACCACTTACTGAAATAGAAGCCATTTAAAAATTAGACTCACCATATATTTAAATTACAAAATGCATATATTTGTTAAAAGACATGTTTCTTTCTTAAAAAAAAAAAAAAAAATTAAAAGAAATAATTTTTATAAAAATCAGGGTTCTTGTCAGATACACAAATTGGATGAGATTTTCTCACTCTTACTCAGACACAAAGTGAGGTTAATGAAAAGAAAGTAAGAACAGAAGTATATTTTGCAAAAATTTATTTTCTGAATTACTATAAATTGATTATACAGTACGAAGTCGAAAATCCGGAATCGTCGCCATTTAAATAGAAGCCATTTGAAAATTAGACTCTCCATATATTTAAATTACAAGATGCTTATATTTATTAAAAAACATGTTTCTTTCTCAAAAAAAAAAAAAAATTATTATTATTATTATTATTACTAGCAGGCTTTGCCCGCTTCGCTGGTCGGTAAATTTAAAATAAACTCTTTTCTTTATAGCTTTCTAAAAATAAAATAAAACATAATACTGCAATTGCTCAAAAGCTCACTTCAGGTCCCTGCTGCCTTCGGCAGCGATTTGGTCATCCTCTAAAACTCGGGCACCTGGGACTATTACCTGCGACATTGGTTTACCAATGGGCTTCCATTTAGGTGCTTATTAGATAACAGTTTCGAAATAGATAGTATCGAAAAAATTGAAGTATCCCTTTTATATTTGAATCCCAGTTACATATGAACAACACTATACATGGTGCACATAATATTTGCTTTTATGTTATTTCCTATGTTTATTTCGTTTATCCAATCAACCATAAAATTACAGCAATTTCACGCCAAGTATTACAACATGCTATGACCTGCTACGCCTGTCGCATGAGACAATTAATTTTTGTGGTTATATGTAATTCATGGTTTGTAAACCTGATCATAGTACAGCCTTAATATAGTTCTCTTTGGCGATTTTTGAATTTTTGTCACCATTTTAGACTTAATCCCTTGTAACAATAAGACTTAATCCCTTGTAACAATATGCTATGAGTGCTATTTCTGCCATATTTTAGACAACTAATCTTTTTATGGTTATATTATTTTCCATTAAACATATTTTTATTTTTATTTATTTATTTAAATATTAATTTGAATTAACCCATATTGGACCGCCGTCCTATTTATAGGACAGTGTAATTAAATGTCAATAATGTAAAAGAAACATTTAAAATCTGCAAAAAACTTGACATATTTTTTTAGAAATAGAGTAAATTAATTAAATTACTGTGAAAAATGGAATTTGAAAAAAATATTAATTTGGAAAATTTACTTTACAATCACCCCTGAAAAATGTCATAATTTTAACCGTTCAAAAATAATAAAAGGATTTTTTTTTTTTCCAGAATCGACCATATGCAATTTTTAGTAGTTCATCAGTGCTGTTCAAAAATGTAAAAGGATCCATAAGAAAAATAAATATTACAGGCATTTGATGCTGTTTTTATAACTGTCCTATAAATAGGACAACGGTCCGATACACACCTGTTTCTCAAATTACTTGCATTTGTAAATCGCTTTCCTTGAATTCGGGGAACAATCTTTTGACGTTGTGGGGAACGTGTTGCAACTGAAGGGTGAAATGTTCTCGAATTCCTTTGTATCAGTTCGCTTCACAAAAATTGGTTCTTTTGTTTATTATGTTACATTTATGCATGTGAAACTTGGTTTTAGAACTTTCGTATATTTCATTACTTCAGTTGCTCATTTATTTTGTAGTTGGGAGTTTGTCTGGTGATTTTTAACGTTGTAAAATGGCCAAAAAATTTAAAACAGCTGAGGAAGCTCTTGAATATATGAATTCTTTATCTGACGAAGAATTTGATGATCCTGAAATGATCATTATTCTGGCGGAACCTGACGCGGTCAGTGACGAAGAAGAAATAGACGATTCTATCACAAACTATAATAAAATAAAGACAAGCGGGGATCCTGAAATTCTAGATACTGCTGGAACTATAGAAATTTTGTCGAAAATCTGTGAAGAAACTAACAAAGAAGATATAAAACCACCTATATGGAAAAAATGTGAACCGGGATTTTCGCTTTCAACGTGTTCTTTTTCTTCTGAAGATAATCAACACATTATAGATCAGATATCTGGAAAAACCCCCGTTGAACTTTTTCATATGATGGCTAATGATATGATATCGCATACATTTACGGAGATTAATAGATATGCAGCGCAGAAGAATGAGCATTCTTTGAATGTGAACGAAAGTGATATAAAAAAGTTTATAGGCATCCTGTTTTACAGTGGTTATCACATTTTACCACGTGAAAAAATGTATTGGGAAAACGCTCCTGACACCGGCACAACTTTGGTGAGTACAGCTATGTCCAGAAAACGATACAGTGACATAAAAAGATACCTACATTTGAACGATAATTCAGCAATCAACAAAGAGGATCGTTGTTACAAAATACATTCACTTTTAGAAAAAATGAATATTGCACTGCAACAATTTAGAATTTTTTCAGAAAACCTAAAAATCGATGAAAGAATGGTAAGCCATTTTGACAGACATGGCTGTAAGATGTACATGAAAAATAAACCTGCAAAATTTGGATACAAGTTATGGATGTTGACATCTTATAATGCTGCTGTTTAAAAGTGTAAGGAGCCACTTTCTCAACGTGTTGTGGAAACTTTGCTCACTGTTGTGAAAAATCCTAAGTTTCACAGGATATATATGGATAACTTTTTCACTTCACATGGGTTAATGGTTTGTTTGCAACAGAAGGGTTTTGTGCCACTGGAACTGTTCGAGATAACCGAATGGCAAAATGCCCTCTAATATCTTTGAAGTCATTAGCAAAAACTGAGAGAGTAACATCTGATGCATTGTTTGACGAAGCTAACAAAATTGCCGCTGTACGCTGGAATGATAACCGTGTAGTTTCATTACTAACAAATTTCGAAGCTACAAAAGTGAACGGCAAAGGACAACGTCGTGTGAAAGGTGCCAGAAAGGATGTTGATGTACCCTTTTGTATTACTTCTTACAATAAATATAAAAATGGAGTAGACCTATTCGACAGTCATATGGAAAATTACTTTTGTTCTATTCTTGAAAAAAAATGGTAGAGGTCGCTTTTCGTGAATTGCTTTGAGACCGCCCTCATCGCAGCCTGGAAAATCTCAAAACTATTTTCTCCTGATGATGCACAAGATATATTAGCATTTCGCAGGTCCGTAACAATAAGTTACCTTGGAGAATCAGTTCCGAGGAACAACATTTGACAAAGAGGTATGCTGCAGAATAATAAAGAACTTCTTCTGCTAAATAGTGAGCATGTGTTTGTGAAAAATCCAAATGGTCGTCAAAGACGATGTCAACTAAAATCATGCAATAAAAAACCCTTTGCAATTTGCAACATGTGCAATGTTGGACTATATAGAGATTGTTTTTTGGACTTCCATTCGTAAAAATCTTTACAATTTGCAAAATGTGCACTTTTGGACTGTGTAGAGACAGTTTTTCGGACTAACAAACAAAATAAAATTTTTTGTAAGGTAAGTCAACATTTTTGACTCTTTGTTGTGTATCGGACCGTTGTCCTATTTATAGGACAGTCTATATTTTAAAAATTTTTTAAAATTTTTAAAATTTTTCTTTTTAATATGTGTAAGTATCTGATACTGACCATGTTTTTAAAAAATTACATTTTTCCTATGATTCGTTTAATGAGTGGTCCAATATGGGTTAATCAAATATTTCTGTTCGACAGCGTGCAAGTGCACTCACACACAGAGGCTCGTTTATTTGTATGATAAATTAGCATAGTGATTAGTATATAAAAAAATAAATAAATAGGTAAGCACTATCGTACTACAAAACTTTATTATGTTGCTCTATTGGCGGCTTTTGAATTTTTGTCGCCATATTAGTAATGGATTTTTTTTTTTTTTTTCATATGAAAAGGGGAAGACTATTTTGTTAATAATTTTATCAGACACCTTTTTGTTTATACATAAGAATCCTTCATATTCTGCTTATATTTTTAATGGTTTTTAGGTTTAAAATAGTGCTTGTTGAAATAAATTTGCTATCTTTAAAACTGCATCTTTTCTGTAAACTTTCTATAAAAATAAATCATTTATGTTTTTATATTTTTGATGCGTTACTTAGATTAAAATGGCTGTTGCTATATTAAACTTCTTGTCGAAAAACATTCGGTGTACTTCAACACCAAAATTTCAAAAATCGCCCAGCAGGATCTATTAATAAAACTGATAAAATAAAAATATGGTTCATAGAGTTTAAATAATCTATTTAAAAAAACTTTTAAGAGGATATTAATATTGATTTTAATAACGTTCAGAAAATAGCTCATCACAATAATCCTCAATACGCTTTGTTACGTGAAACAGTGGAAATTTTGAGCAAATCAACTGTGTACAACCACGACAAATCAAAAGCCGGAATAGATTCTGCCTGGCGCCACATTTTGAAAACTCATCAATTTGCTGAGAAAATACAAGAGTTAAGCACCATAGAAGTGACTGGTACTGATAATGAGGGGGATTCCCCTATCTAGAAAGTACCTTACCGTCAAGGCCACTTTGCAGCTGAAAGTAAGATTGTTTTAGTATATTTTTAATGCGTTTAATGGCTTCAAGTATTTGAATTTAAATTGAAAAAAAGAACTTTTGAAGTTAATTTTGCTGTTATAAGGAAAACACCCTATGGGGTAAAAGAACATAGTTTTCAATGAGTACATCTTGTATGTGACTAAGTCCAATAATGTATTAACAAACAACGATTCACCATGGCATACACCAAGAAAGTTATTCTCTATCAATATTACATTTATTACATAGATACAAAAAATCCCTAATATAATACATATTTAATATGTATATATAATTAATATAAGTACATGCACATCTTATTAAAAATGATTTTATAATTTTTCACACAGTACTGCATAACATAATTAATCATAAATATATTTTCATTAATTTTATCTATTTGTTTATTATTACTATTTATATTAAAAATCATTAATATTTTGCACAATAATAATAATTATTTAGTACATTTCAAAACAAATTCAAAATAACATTAGTAAAAAGATAAAAAAAAAAATATTAGATCAGGTGTAAAAAGCTTACAGATGAGGATGAACGATCTCTCACACTTAAATGAGAAAGGTGTTGCCATAAAACATGAAGAAGTCTACAAGCTTTTTCAAAAGGATCACAATTTACAGGAATAGCTTCTAAGACATCATGGTTCAAATAATAAATCACATCTATATCATAGAGAATTACTCTACTTCTCTCCATGAGGTTGAGAATTGTAAAAGTTTCCTCTGAAATAAAATTTAACAATGTATTACAATAAAAGAATGTTGAGCAACTATTAAATAAAAGCTGTACATATATATAGCGATTATATACATTTTTTTTTCCATTCGCCCTTGTGTGTCAGTATGTTCTACTAAATTATAACAATCTTATGTTTTTCTAACCCTTTATGTCACAAATTTTGAAGAAAAAAGGAAAGAAAAACACAAAATATATAAACATATCTTTGTAATTAGTTAAGATGAATTTTTAAAGATATTAAAAAATAAAAATTGTGCATATAACCTTTCAACATAATAATTATTATACATCTTTTCATTTACACACGCTGTTTTGCCAGTACCTTCAAAAGTATCATACTTTACTGCATTTTGGAAGCAGGAATTTATTAACATGGGAACACATTGGAACTCAGTTCCCATACTTATTTCCATGAAATTTTACATATTGGATGGAATGCATCAGAACTCATTAATATTGCATACTGGAACTCACCACAAATATACAGCCTTTCTGGAAAATCACAGTCCACAAATTTTTATAATTTTACCCTAGAATAAAAAAAAAAAAAAAAAAAAAAAAAATTCTGAAAAAAAAACTGCATTGGTAATGTGATTTCATAAATTGTTAAAATTAACCAACAGTGAATACAATTTGTATTTTATCTTTCACTGAACATGAAATTGCAACCATAATTTCAAGTTATATGTATTAAATGAAATATCAAAAGCGAAAAAGTAAACAGTAGAATATAACCAAGTTTGTTTTCATGACATTAGTTTGTCTGGAAATTTCAAATGACAAAATGACAAAATCGATTTTATTTACATTTTTGGAAATCAGAGTACATTTTGTCAAAATTAATCAATAGTCTTGTAAACTGAAAGATACAAACAAATATAAGTTCTGAAAAACATCAGCGCACCCTACTTTTTTTTTTTTTTTTTAGAAATTCAGCCCTGTTTGTAAGTATGATATTACTTTTACTGTCAATTTTTGCTTATTTTTTCTTAAACACATAATTTTAAGGATTCATTTCTTTCTAGTATGAAATTTTTTATCCATTAATTTCCTGATGCAATCTTGTTAATAGAACAAAATATTGCATAACAATGATAACAACCTAATGATTTAGAGCAAAGTCAATATTGGAAATGGAAGATAACATAATCAAGGTATAGTGATTTAATACATTTTTAACGAAGTTAACAATACATATTTAAAATTATTGAAATTTCAATACCTTAAGTTATTCAAATTTCAATAATTTTAAATATGTATAATCAAGGTAGTTTCACCTTCAAATTATGAAATGTTAGTTTAACGCAATTTTTTTTTTTTTACAAATTAACAATTTAATATTTATCATCACCAAAAAAATAAATTTAAGCAATATAAACTTGAGCATATGTAGATTCACAACATATCACATTGTGAATGAAAATACCTCATTGTTCTTTTGCATTCGCCATCAGTTTAACTAAAATATCACCAAACTTATTCCATTACTTTTTGTATCTATTTTCAAATATTAGTGAGGATTTTATAGGATACAAACTGGCTCTACTTCCGTCGCTGGCCACAATATTTAAAGAAATCATTTTTTCAGTAATAAGTCTCAATTTTTTAATTCATATATTTATTAATAAAATAAGCCTTGAAATTATGAATAAATATAAATTGAATAAAATGTCGCCCAAAATTATCAAAGTGCTAATAAAATTTTGATCAAAACTTTGAATTCAATCTTCACTGCCTTTTCTAGTATTTTCTCTGCTCCCACTATACTAGGTCTTGGTTCCCACTGCCTGTGGCAGTACATTACTGGGCATATTTCATGCATAAAATATTAGTGAACTTGTACAAACTTCAAATGAGGTTTCTCTTCTGCATTCAGCTATGTCTTCCCTGCTTGCACTCTACTGAACAGGGTACCCACTGCATGCAACTGCACCTTATGCAGACACACTCATAAAAATAAATAATCTTGCACATAAACCTTAGTGAGTCGTATTAACCAAACTTATATTGAACCCCGACTATATATTGAACGTCTCAGCCCACCCATTCCCGCTCTTCGATGTCTTTTTCTAGACAATTTTGTCCTTTTATTCTTTCAGGTGTTAGCCGTTTTTTTTTTTTCTTTCTTTTTCTTTTCTTTCTTTTTTTTTTTCTTTTTTTTTTTTTTTTGTCACTTGACATTGTGAGTTTTTTTGCTCTCATCCCATGCTTTTTCTATGGATTTTTAGCTTTTTTTCCCAAGTACTTTACATTCTAAAGTGCGGTGGAAAGGTCTCAGAAAAAGACATCTAAGAGCGGGAATGGGCAGGTTGGGGCATTCAATATATAGTCGGGGTTCAATATAAGTTTGGTTAATAAAACTCACTAAGGTTATGTGCATGGTCATTTATTTTTATGAATGCGTCTGCATAAGGTGTAGTTACATGCAGTGGGTACCCTGTTCAATAAAGTGCAAGCAAGGAAGACATAGCTGAATGTGACCATCAGATCGGCACATCTGTTGCCACCAACAATGCTGAATCTGGGTTCCTACTGCCTGCAGCAATGCTTTACCTGCATACCCTGCACGACACAATATTTTTAATCTATAAATCAATACACAAAATGACCCCTAACAGCACAGTTAGGCTTAACTTATCCACAGTACATCTTATGGACGTTTCTGGGATGTCTTTTCATCCAGAAGTCATCTTGAAGATATCCTGGGGAGGCGATGTGCTGTCTGGGACAATGCACCAATTTTAAACCACAAGAAAAATTCCTTCTTAAATTAATTTGATTTAGTACCCAAATTCTATTTTTGACTCAGACATTGTCTCTATATAACCCTAGATATTGTATTTCTTACTACGTAAAATTGAATGTAGTCTATCAGAAATGTTGATGAAGCTTTCTTCCCTTCTCAAAAAAGTAGGACAGTGCTCTCCCTCCTACCCACGGTAAAACAGTAAATAAATTAATAATGACATAAAATAAAATAAAATTAATTTGATCTTTATACATGAGTAGCAATTAATTTGTTACTATCAACAGGGACCGATTTACTCAGTTGGAGGCTGAAATGTAAAGTTATTAGTAACTGCAAACTGAATATTATATTGCTGCATTAATAAATCACAGTACTAAAAATGATGTGTCCTGATTACTTCGAGGTAAAGACTTCTACTTTATATTTTTAATTATTCAACGATCCGGCTTTTGTGTGAAACGAACCTGAATATACTAGACAATAGTATATATTAATTGGTGCGTGTCCAGCTTCCCCGATCTTCAAAAATGGAGGGGGAGGAGGAACCCGACGGCAGCATAATGGATTTTCTATAAATGAAATTCTGGTTTTTCTTTCGAGTGGAAGGAAGGGAATGCATCGAACATTTTATTAAGATTTGCATGCCCAAAAGGACCTTTTTAAGAGTCATGGACAGGGAAAATATTGACTCTAAATTTTGGTGGATGAATCTCCTTTTTACGCGCATTGAACTTGTTTGTGGTTACGATTTACGAACAAATGCTTGCTTGAATCGGTGACTGTAAGCGTAGCCCGATAATATCACTACTCAGAAATTTTTTTTTTCGTGCTTATGGCTTCAAGAAAAGAAAAAAAAAAGGAAAAGTAAAAGGATTTCTTGGAGTGTCATTGTGTTGATGGATTTCTTTTGATGCAAATAAGTGGCCGAGAGTGGGGCCTGAATATTTCGCTGGTCATCGGTGCTCAACTAAGCGGCCGAGAGTGGGGCCTGAATATTTCGCTGGTCATCTGTGCTCAACTAAGCGGCCGAGAGTGGGGCCTGAAATTGGACTGGTCAAGGGTTTTTCTTCACAGTTTGCCCAGAAAAATTTTTTTCCGTTCGACACCTGCACCTCTACAGAATAGACAACTTCGGGTTTCCGAATCATGTGTTTTTGTTTAAAGTTCATGATCAGTTTTTGATCAAAAATTAGTTGTTTTCCAATTCACGGTCGAAAATTCGGTGTTGTGCAAAGTTGATTGCAAAGAATTTTTTTTATATATTCAAGCAAATTGGAAGAGAGAGGAAAGAAAATGAAAAAAAAGATACCATTTTTGGAACAAAGTAATAAAATTAATTGAAAAATATTAATAAAGTAAACGATAATTTTTTTTGTTTACAGAATATTTTTTTTAACCAAGTTATGTCCAAGAATTGGTAAGTCTAAATTTATCTTGTGTTTTAGATATTTGAATGGAAGTTTTTTTTTGTTTCATTAAATAAAATATATAATATACATTTTTGTTTATCAAAAATATTGGATATAAATATTTCCTACTTTTGAGATTTTGCTTTACCTTATTTTCATTTTTATTTTATTTTTGATTTTAAGGGTTTATAAATACAATTTTCAAGTAGCGGAAATATTTAATTTTGCATAATAAAGTATTTCATTTGATATAAATATATTTTTTTTGTTTTTCATAGTAATTGGTATTTTTCTATACTTATAAAGCTTAAAGTGATTTACTTTAATTTTAGAACATTTTGAAATATATAAATATGTTTACATAATATTTTGGTTAGGTATTTTATCATTTGCATTTTCTGTGAGTAACATAAGAAAAAAATGCATAGTATTTTAGGCTCATAGATCTTAACGCAATTTATTCTTTTTGCTCGGACAATTTTGAAATATATATTTTTAATGGGTCTCACAGTATTTTGTTGGGATTTTATTTTTCTTTCATGATGATTAATACTGTTATGAGCATATTATAATTTATTTTTTTAAGTGATTTATTACAATTACTGCTGCAAATTTCTACAATTCCTTATGATTTATTTTGTTTTTCGAATATTTTAAGATATATATGTATAATTTTTGACATTTTTAATGAGGTATTTTATCTGATGCAGTTGCCGTAAGCATCAAAAAAAAAAAAAAAAAAAAAAAATGCGTAATTTTTGTGCTCATTTAATTTAATATACTATATATTTTTTACTCGAGTATTTCTGAGATATATTGATATTTATTTAACCCAACATAAATAATCAAGATGGCCACTAAAAAGAACATTAATATTAACATTTTAAATTTTGACGGGGACTCATCCTTACTTGAATTTTTTTTCGATCAGATTGAGTCATATGCAAAATTAAATAGATTAAATTCAGAAGAGGCAGTGGCAATTTTAAAAGGTAAATTAACTGGCCCTGCATTAAAATTCATGACTCAATCTCCCTTATTATACAAATCGACAGATTTAAAATTTATCAAGGATGAATTCCAGAAATTTTTTGCTCCAATGAGCAGTACTCAGGCTCTTGTGGAATTTAACAATTTAATACTCTTACCACAAGAATCAATTAGAAATTTTTCCCACAGGCTAAATATTTTAGCCGATGTAGTATATTCGCAGATTAATGATGCTAATGCTTTAAATTCCATTAAATTTACTAAATTCATTTCAACCATTCCCTCAAACATTAGAGTTAAGATTCAAGAAGAGGGAATCTCTGAGTACCAACAGGCGGTCAACCGAGCACAGAAATTACAGGACATTAACGCTAATGAAACATTATTACAATTAAGCTTAAATAACCCAGTTATTAATACACTATCTGAAAAGTTAGTCGAACTGACAGATAGAATGAATAATCTGTCATTCGCTCAGAAATCGGATGAGGTTAATCATACACACGAATCCCCAGTGCAAGATAGGCAAAGAAATAATGATAGACAAAGTGAATTAAGATATAATTATAAAAGTAGAAATCAAAATTTCAGGGGTAAACAAAATTTCAGGGGTAATCAAAATAAGAACAGATATCATTCTTCTCCTATTTGCCAGTTGTGCAGTAAAAGAGGACATGTTGCTACTAGGTGCTTTAGATGGCAAAGAAATCAGACTAGGGGTAAAAATTATGACAGAAATAATTATAGTAAAAATCCAAGTAATTTAAACGAGCGCAGAGATGTAGTTTAGCTGATGCAAGTACATCTCAGGAATTGAATAGAGCATCAGCACAAAATTTTTCTCTGGACATTGATAATAACGTTAATCTACCCAAATTATCTAGTGACAGATTGGTGAATTCTACTGCGTCTCAGACACAACAAATCTTGAAAATTTCTGATTCTAAATGTACTCAAACAAATAACGATAAAAGGGAGAACATTTTTAATGTCCATGTAAATTCTCCAAAGTTACCTCTTATTAAAATTTTGCTAGATAAACAAAAGGTAAACACACTTATTGACACTGGTAGTTCTGTTAGTCTGTTAGCTGAAAGTACATTTAACAAATTAAAACATAGTTTGAAATATAGACATTTATCTTCCCATGTGACAATCAAAACCGTGAACTCGAATGTACAGTTTTCATCTTGTATACAAACCACTTTCAAAATTCAAAATCAATTTTTTTCACAAAAATTCTTCATAGTGGATATACCTGAAGGTTCTGCATTTAGGGTTATTTTGGGTTACGATTTTATTCAACAATATCATGTAATATTAGATATGCAGAGGTCCTTGTTAAAAATTAAAGATCTGAGTATTCCCATAACAAACACATATAGCGACCATGAAGAAAATCTTAGTATGCATACTCAATGTAAGAAACTTTCAGTAAAAACGGGACAAAAACTTATTTTACAACCCAAAGAAGAATCTTCTATTACGGTTTATTGTCCCAAAGTTTCTTCGGGTGATTATTTATTTCAGAGTAAAAAGAGTTCTTTCAAATTAATTTTTTTGGATTCAATAGTTAATATTGAGCATTCTCAGAAACAAAATTGTAATAGTAAATATGATAGAGTAAAATTTCAGTTATATGTTAAGAATAACACTAATAGAAATATGCATGTAAACAAACATTCAAATATTGGTACAATTAAAGAAATCGAACAAATTATAGACTATGGTTCAAAACAAAATGATAATGTTGATATTTCAGAGGATTCACAATTTATTAATTATATTCAACCTTCTAGTGATGTATTAAAAATGAGAAAACAAGATTTAACACCCACGAACTTTGATGTTAAACATCTCAATGGGACTCATGCAACAAAATTAAAACAAATTTTATTAAGTAATTTCGCAGCATTTTCTAAAAATATGAAAACCCTTGGACATACTGACAAGGTAGTACCAGATTTAAAATTTTTAAGTGACTATCCAATTAAGACTTTGCCCTTTCCCATTCCTCAGGCTTTACAACAGGAAGCTAGAGATCAAATTAACCAATTGGTAGAGGCTGGGATTATTGAGCGAAACTGCTCAGAATGGGCGTGCCCAATTTTACTGGTAAAAAAAAAACAAGATGGATCTGGTAAACAGAAATTTCGCCTCGCGTTAGATTTAAGAATGTTAAATTCTATTATTCAAGGTTCTTCTTATCCGTTACCTAAAATTCAAAATATAATAGCTGATTTATCTGCGTATAAATTTTTCACTTGTCTTGATTTCCAACAAGCGTATCATCAAATTGATTTACCGGAACATTTACAAGATAAAATTACTTTCACATCAATGTTTGGCAGTTTCAAATTTAAAAGACTATGTTTTGGTCTTAAAAACGCGGCTTCTCAGTATCAAGCACTCATGGATTCTTTAATTGATGAAATTAATATAGATGGAATTTACGCGTATCAGGATGATTTAATATTTGGTGCAAATAGTTTTGAAGAGACATGTGTCAAACTTGAAAGAATTCTTAAGATTTTAATTAAATATAATTTAACCTTAGCTCCTAGTAAATGTACATTTCATAAGAGTGCTGTAAATTATTTGGGATTTCACATAGAGAATAATTCAATTTCTCCAATTGAGTCAAATATCATTAAAATAAACTCTTTCCCTACACCTACAACAAAAAGACAATTAAAACGCTTTATAGGAGTTGTAACCTTTTATAAGTCTCTTATTCATAATTTTTCTAAATTAATTCAACCACTTATTGAATTGACTAAACCGAAAACAAAATTTGTTTGGAATAAACATCATCAGGATATTTTTAAGAAATTTCAAGATATATTTTTAAATTCACCTATGGTAAGATTACCGGATTGGAACAAGACTTTCTTTCTCAACACTGATGCATCAAATATTTCTATTGCAGGAGTTTTGATGCAGAAATATGACAATCAATTATTACCTGTCGCCTTTTTCTCTAAATCACTTAAACCGTCTGAAAAAAGATATCCGGCTATCAAACTTGAATTAATGGCCATTTATAAATCTGTAATTGCTTTCAAATATTACTTATACAATAGAAAGTTTATCATTTTGTCTGACAGTGCTCCTTTAAAAACATATAGAAAAACAAATAGTCCTGCTGATTTAACTACTAAATGGCTGTTAGAGTTATCAGAATACTCATTTGAATTTGAACATATTCCTGGCACTACAAATGTTTTAGCGGATTATTTATCAAGATCAGACTTCTCAAATAATCAACAAAATTTAAAAACAAATCCAGAATTAATATTCAGTTCTCAACCTCTTCCTATCGTACAAGATGACACACATTCAATTAATCAAATTTCCACTTCTACTCAGTCAGTACTACAAAATCAATTCAACAATTTTCTAGTTTCTGGTAATATTCAAAATAAAGATCCCCTTTTGGAAATTTCAAATAATACATTTATATATGAGCAAAAGAATGATCCAAAATTGTCAATTATTTACAGGCAAATTTTGAGAAAAGGTTTTTCAAAAAATAATGATAATTTTTTTATCCATCCAGATTCTAAAGTTTTGATGTACAAGAAACAAAATTTGCATAATAATACTTTTTCATATCTCATTGTTGTACCACATTCTTTAAAATCTAAAGTTTTAACCATTTCACACCTTTCTCACTTTGGGTTAACAAAAACATACGAATTTTTATCAAATAGATATTATTGGAAAGGTATGTACACAGACACTTTAAATTTTGTTGCTTCGTGTACTTTATGTTTACAAAATAAACATCATAACACACCACCAGCTCCTCTACAACCCACCTATACTCCAACACATCCAGGGCATACTATTAGTGTCGACTTGGTTGGTCCTTTTATAGATGGACATTCAGTTTTAACTGTGATTGACCATTTTTTGCGACACATTGAATTATTTCAATTAAAAGACACTTCTTCATCAAAAATAGTTAAATGTTTATTTAATTACATTACAACATTTGGTAGACCATCAGTAATATTATCAGATTTAGGCAAACAGTTTACATCAACTATTTATAATATTTTTAATGATAAACTTGGCATAAAAATTTTACATTCATCTGTTGCTCATCCTCAAAGTAACTCTATTTCTGAGAGGATAAATAAATCTATAAAGTACTCAATTAACACTTTAATTTCTGAGGGGCATTCTTTTGAAAATTCACTAGCTATACACAAATCACTTTACAAGGGTTCAACACATTCATCCACATTGTTTTCACCTAACCTACTGCATTTTGGTAGGGAACTGTCTTTAATATTTGATACATTTGATCAATTTATAAATCAGCCATTTTTGGATAAAAATGTAGACATATATAAATTATTACACGACTTAGATAACATCTATAGCAAAGCATATTCTAACATTAAAGAAAATCAAGACAAAAGATATCAAAATTTTCAAAAGCGTGCAAAACTGAGGCCTGTTGCTGTTCATGATGTTGTATACTTGAAATCAATAGATAAATTTAAACCCAAGTATTCTGGGCCATTTATTGTTGTACAAAAACACTCGCCAGTTTCCTTTTCCATTAAGAGATTACATGCACCTGATAATAAAGCTTTCAGAGTCCATATTGATAGACTCCTTATTGCTCCGCCTCGACGTAATTATTTGTTTACTGAACCCAACTCCAATGTAACACATAATATTGGCAATAATTCTACACATCCTTATAACTTAAGAAATCGCAATTAATTTTTTTCACAAAAAAAGTTTGAATATATTTTGCTTCACAAATGCATTTTCCAATGGCCAAGGGAGTGTGTTTGTTTGCTGTGCAGGAACTCGTCTTTATTTATTTTATTATTTTTATTTTTAGATGGCTTGTCCACTGTTTTTTTATATTTTTCTTTTGATATAAAGACTATTTCTTGCATTGCAGTGTTGTTGAATATATATAATATTTATAAATAAGATGCATAAAAAAAAAAAAAAAAAAAAAAAAAAAAAATGATTCTAATGATAACATAAATGCATGTAGATCATATTTTGAATTTCTAAATTAGTAATCAAGGTGTTATTTTTTATTTAATGTGTACTATATCTATTTTTATTGGGTGAAGGTTAAACAAAAGTAAGATAATTGAAATATATTTAATAGAGATATTTCATTGGAATACAGATTAAGTTCATAGGAAATTAATTATTAATGATAATAGTGCTAACAATATACATACAGCTAAATTTTATAAGTTTCCAATTGATTTTTGGTGTACAACATGTGTTTGGTTTGTTCAATATCCAATCTAAATTTTTATTATTCTGGCACTCCCTCTCATCACTCAAAATTTTGTCAATTTGTTTTCTTTTACTTATTTATTACCCTATCCTAGATATATGTTGTCTCGTTCAAAATTTTCTCCCGGGAGAGCAACATTGGATATGTGATGAGAATCTATATTTTTGTTGACATTAATTTTTCAACATTTATGACACTTAATTAATCGGTTTCGTGAGGTGTCCCTACAGGGGTCTGTGGATTCTGCTGGGGGACGGAGGCCTGTGCCTAACAGTGCAGGTCTTTCAACACGCCCTGTCCCGCTAGGATGTTAGCCTTAAGTTAACATCATTACACTTACATTTTTGTAAGGATTAAGGGAAGATTATTTTTTTTTTACTGCCAATGGCGTCCTTTTTAAAATCTTTCCTGTGTGGTATACACGAAAACTTTTCTGTTCTTTACTTTTATTCATTTTTTTTGTACATAGTTTTGTTTAACGTTGACCAATATGTGTAACCAATGTGTTAGACAAATAAATATTACAATAATATGTTGGAACCTTTAGTATTACAACAATGTGTATGCATATGTGTAATTTATATATTTTTTTTTCTCTATTTCACTATACATATTAGTGTGAAAATTTAATATTTTGGAATGTAAAAATCTAACGTTAGTAAATGTTGATGTAGCATTATTTGCTATGTTCATCAAAAAGAGACTCTTTCACAAAAAAACATTTCAGCTGAAATTTTTGGTGGCATATAAAAAAAACTATTTTGAACTGCATTTGAAATTACTTATAGAAGCCACATTTTTGCGCCTGTCATGACAAGGTGTTTCTCTTAAAGTTTTTGGTTATACTGATATTTTTGAAATATGTGTATTTTGTATTTTTGAATTAGTGTTTATATTTCATATATATTTTGTTTGTTCAATATTAAGCATTCATATAATTTTTACTTATGATGTAATATCTTTTTTTTTAAGTGTGCGTCTTTGGTAAGTGCTTTTGAATATTATTGTTTGTATATGCATTTCTATACAGGAGGCGAGGAGGAGTTATTTTTATTTTTTTTTTACTAGTCGAAGGGGAGATATATGTGTGAGTGTTCTCACACATATGTCCTTTAAAAGCTTATTTATTTATCCAAATTTAATATTTAACAAAAAGGAGGGATTAATATAGATTATATAAAATAAATCTTTTTAAATTTATCTAATTCAAGTAATTAATTATAGAGAATTTCCCGTTTTATTTTTTAAATCAAAATTTTCATTTCTTTGTTCTTATATCGTTAAAAACACATTGATCTAGGAATAAAATAAAGCAATTTTTATATTGGGGTTTGTCAAAAATAGTATGTGTATACATTTTCCCCGAATGGATTAAATCAATTTAGCTATAATTATTTATTTTGGAGAGGGTAATTTAAAATTCGTATCAACCTACTTATAACACAAGTAGCTATTAATAAAATAATAACTGTCATTTCAATTTATATTTATCACGCTAGTGTTTACATTAAATCAATTTAGCCGTAATTATTTATTTTCAGAGGGTAATTTAAAAAGCCGTTATCAACATATTCCTACTATATACAGCTATTAATAAAATAAAACAAGCATTTGATTTCATATTTATTATCCTTGAATGTTTATGTTAAAAAAACCATTATTATTTCAAGAGGGTCATTATAATTCTAAAAATAGATTTATAATGATGTTCGATAGTCTGGGCGTCGCCTTCTTTGTTCATTGAGAGTTGAAGGTCATTTGGCATGGCTTCTCAATGTCAAATCGATTTAATATTTGTAACGACTTTTTTATATTCAAAATTTAGTATGAATATCTTAGAAGAACAAAGAAACAGTTTGGCATTCTTTTGGCTGCATTTCAAAGATGCCAATCTCCGGGGTTGCGATTTTAAGCTATCTGTGGCTAGCAGATTCAGTGTATTCTTTTCGCTGTTGTTCAAGTCCTAAGAAGACGTAATTTTTTGAGGTCCTCCTCCCTCTCTGTCTAGTTGATGGGGATAGAATATTTATTTTTTGCTTACGAATATAGGAGTGAAATGTAAAGTTATTAGTAACTGCAAACTGAATATTATATTGCTGCATTAATAAATCACAGTACTAAAAATGATGTGTCCTGATTACTTCGAGGTAAAGACTTCTACTTTATATTTTTAATTATTCAACGATCCGGCTTTTGTGTGAAACGAACCTGAATATACTAGACAATAGTATAGAGGCCCAGGGCACTCATGTTCAATGGGCCCCTTTTCCTCGTACTTTAATATTTCAACAAACAAAACAAACCGCATATTTTTGATTCACATGTCTAAAAATTTTCTCCACTTTTCATTTTATTGGTAAGATTTAACTAGATCCGATGCTTGTCTATCGGATCAACATACATCTCACCCACGTATCTGCACTGCGGTGCGTGCCTCGGATTTAGTTAGCCTTAGTAAGACTTTGGAATGCAGTATCGGTAGTATGCAGTTGTATTTGCGTTTAGCAAAAATATTGCAATTTTTTAAATGAACTGACAGTTTCCTTGAAAGATTATACCGCTGATTTATATAACAGCGCATTAATACCTCCACCTATCGACGAAAAAACAAAAAGCAATGATCATTATAGCAAAATTTGGAAATTTTTCATTTTAACTATTTTTTGAATGTATGATTGAATTTCTTGGAGGCCCCCCTCAGAGAGAGGGCCCAGGACACATGCCCCGAATGCCCTGCCTTAAATCAGGCACTGACTATCAAATAGGCAATTCAATTATTATCAAATCAACAATTTAATTTTTGAAAGCTTATTGTCAAGTATACAAGACAATCAGACATTGAAAAGCAGACTTCCATCAGAAAAATCCTGCCTATCTAGCCTCCTCAACCTGTCTCCATGCTACAGAATCCATAACGGTCGCCAACAACTTCAGTTTCTTTTGAATTCCCTTCCTTCAAAGCAAACCACAACTTTAGTGATCCCTGAATGTTTCTTCAGCAGAATCGCTCAGAGGGTGTTCATATTATTCAAATGTATGCAAGTACCAGGAAAGTGTATAAATAGTCCGGTCAGTGAAGGATGAATTGCTTCACTTCTTCTTCAGTTCCTCTACTTGACAGATGTGGTTCCTTTACAGTTTTCCCAGGGGGAAACAGATTGCTTTAGGTTTAGTGTGGAAGCTATTTGTATTTTTTTGAAAATGCCATAATGGCTAAGCATATGAAACTTTTCTGTTTATTATCGAATCATTTTTCATATTTTATTTAAACAAATTTTCTTTTAGTTTTAATAAACTAAATTTTAATTCTGTTTTGTTTTCCTTACCATGTGTGTGTAAATTATCTTATTTAAAAGATCAACTTGAATTTAATTTCTAAAGATTCAAAAGTTAATGACTAAGGTTTCGTTCAAATTTTTTAAATTATGATTTTAGATATCTTTCCTTTTCAAAGTTTTTCAATATTTAAAGTAAATGTAGCTAAAAGCAGTAACCTCGCTCCATTGTTAATGGATCTCTGCTACAATACAAATTGATTTATCTTATCGGATTATTAAGTTAAGTTAACCCATAATCCAACACTTATTTTTATTTTATTATTTATATGTAAATAAATCTATTTCATTTATGCTAAAAAAAAATGAGTGTGCATACTTTTTCTTTCATTTACAGCTTTAGTGTGGAATATTTAAAAACATGAAGTTATTTAATGATGTAATTTTACCATGCAAGCCTATGTTGCTGGCAGTTAGCTTAGCTTGGTAGAGCACGTAAAATAAACAGAAGATTTACTACTTTTGCTTTTCCATAAAACCAATTTAATTTGAAGCGTCGACTAAGATGATGAAGACTCAGAAATTCTGCAATGCTTTTAGCACATGATAAAATTTAATGAAGACAGAAACACAATATATACAGAGTACAAGGAATTCATCTATATATATAAAAGAGTGCTTCCACTCACTCACTGACTCATCAACACACAGCAAAATCTACTGGAGCCACTGACTCGAAACTGGGTCAGATTATAGAACATGTAGTGTAAGTACCCCCTAAGAAGCGATTTTGTGAAATTCGCACCCCAAGGGGAGTGGGACATGATTTCACAAAAACCTTCATGTCTCAAAGAAAAAACCAGATATCTGTAAAATATTTGCATTAAAACATAGCTAACACAAATGCCTAAAAATCAATTTCTGGAATTTCGGAAACTCGGTCCACAAGAGGGGGTGCGTGGCAAAATTGAATTTCACATGCACAAAAAGTGATTTCTTAAAAAGCCTTCATATCTCAAATAAAAAAAACAGATATACGTGAGATTTTTGTTTCAAAATATAGCTAACATAAATACCTAAAAACCAATTTCTGGAATTTTAGAAATTCAGCCCCTAAAGGGGGGACAGGGGGCAAAATGGGATTTCGCAAAAACTTTTATATCTCAAAGAAAAAAACAGATATCCATAAAATTTTTGCTTTAAAATATAGCTAACACAAATACCTAAAAACCAATTTTTGGAATTTTAGAAATTCAGTACCCAAGAGGAGGGGGAGGAAGCAAAATGTTATCTATATTATATTTTCTATATAATAATCTAGATATTTCTTCTATAATAAAGTTTTAAAAATAATTATTTTAATTTTTAATTGTTGCCAAAAAAACTTATGAGTTGATTTATTTTTCAACATATAATAAAATATATTTTCACGTGAATAGTAAAAGAAATATTAAATAATAAATTTCCTTAGGCTATGACAAAATGATGTCATTATCAAAATTAAACAATAATAATAAACAAGTCCTTCTGGCTTATTCGGAAGGGTAGGTTGATTTCTTTTTCCTTATTAAGCAGCTGTCATTTTGATTCAAAATGGCGACTACGAATTATTAATGCACTTGGTAGAAATATTGATGTAGGCTACGCACATATGGAGTTTTAAGCAAATCGGTTCATAAATACATTTTTATGTGAATTCAAAATTTTCAAGTGGCCGGCGCTTGGCAAAATGGTGGGTTAAGTTGACAAATATATGAAATGTATTTGTGAGATAAGTCTACTGTACACATATAGCTCGAATTAATTTAAAATCTCAAAAGTCATCGTGTTGAAAAATTAAGTGACTGCCACTTCGATCAAAATGGCAGAGAAAGTGCTCATCTAAGATATCGTTGCAAACAGGGTCGTACTGGCATGACAAAGAGGGCGATGGCAATTTGAATAAAAAGGGCGCCTGTTTAGTACTAAACATTATTCAAGGTTATTATATGTAGTGGCCGAGAAGTTCTGCTCTCTAAATTGGTATAAGTAGTGTTGCTTTCGATCTCAGGTCTAAACACTTGACCTAATCATACGAAGTTTTCCATAGTTTTCTCCGAAACTTGTGTAAATATGGGAATAGGAGCTAAGACTCCTTAAAATGACCTAATGCAAGGCATTCCACGGAGAACTGGGATCCAAGTGCACTCAATCTTGCACCAATACCAAGGTGATTACAAAAATTTTTCTTCATACACGACCAGAGTTCTCAAAGGCTTTTAATATACTCCTTTTCCACCTCAGACAGCTTTCTTTTCTTTTTTAACGCTTCACCAATGGAATATATCGTATTAAAAAATCACTACATAAAATTTCTGATACATAAATAACATAAACTTTCCTTTCTGAGAAGAGAACACTGTACACGACCCCTCTTAAAGAAAAATGCCATGTCCGCTTGAATTTGAATATGTTAAAATATGCGCTCGAGCATGAAATTAAACACATTACTCCAGCTCTCACAGTTAAGTTTACAGTGATAAATTTTTGATATAACAAAACAATAATTTTTAAATTGCGTCATAATTTTTTAGAGTAAAAACCATAAATAACGTTGTTTCGATGACTGTATCTATCGAAATTGTGGTTTAAAACATATTCAAAAAATGGACAATGAGCAAAGAAAGGGTTGTTGGAATTAAAGCCGATTGACTGCACTAGGATCCTAGGCCTGAGGAAGAGTGTCCTCCATTGGGGGTCTTTCTAAGGGTGAAATACGTATTTAAGCAATTTTTGGAGAAAACCACGGAAAATTCGAAAGACTAGACCGACAAGCGCAACCTGGGATCGAACCTGGCACCTCACACCTACCAGCTTTGAGCGCAAAACCACTGGCAGGCCGCAAGGAAAGGGAGAATGAAGTCACAGAAAAATTAAGAAAAAAAATTAAGCATTTTTCACGTAAGCTATTTCACAAGCAACAAATATTGCTCGCAGATTATTGTAAACAGAATGTCATAAGAAATTATTAGAATGTGTTTTATATTATTTATTTCATTATAATAAAGAAATTATGATTCAGAAGTATACAGGATTGTTGTCAATCTAACTTAAAAGAAAATAAATCAATAAGTTAAATGCATCAAAGAATTATATAATGGCATTTGTATGAAAGATAAAGTTGATAATGATATGAGATATAGATATAACCACATTATAATTTTAAAAAATGAGAGAGAAAAAAAAAAAATATATATATATATATAAACGAACACTGCACAAACTAAGCACCACATATACCAGTAACGCAAGTTCAAGTAAGCCACGATCTAAAACAGCAAATTGTATCAGATCAGTTGCCCAAATTAAAATAAAAAAAAATCTGGAGTGACTCCACTCGACTTTCCGAACATTGAATAATTAACAGTTTTTTAGATAAGTAAAGAAAGAGGAGTTGTTAAACAAACAAAAGAGATAAAACCATAATAAAGTGTTTGAGTATTTTTCTCCATATATTACACGATGTTTTATTTAACGCTACTGAACTTTGAGCCCATAGATCATAATGACAAAGAATTTTCGTTGTGTCCCTGTAAAAAACCTATAAATGCTAGATTCACCAAAATGCTTATAGTTAGAGCAACAGTGATTTATAATATTCATATAAATTTTTCAGTTCAATTGAATAAGACGTTTAGATGCTATCGCACTTTTAATCCTTTCAGGGGCACTAAGTAAAAATGATTGAATTTCCTTTTAAATATATATATATCATAAAGTAAACATCCCCTACAAGTCATATTTGATGAAGAAAAATATTCAGCATGTGGGGATATTTTTGTGGGTGGTGGCTAGGCGTTCTAGCCACTGCGCACATACGTCATGTACCTTAATTTTCGTATGGAAATAAATATTTATATATTTAAGGAATAAAAATTGAAACTATGCCTTGAAAATGTAATTATAATAATACAATGTAACAATAATTAATTATTACTTAAATTATAATGCTTCTTTATCCTTTTTTAATGATTTATTATATATATACACACACACATATATGGGCTGTTTAAAATTTGTTTAGAAACCTTTATGCATTAGTAATAAGAAAAAAATATTCACTATTTAAGGAATAAAAATTATAGTTATTCAATTATATTGTAAGTACAATAAATTTTGAAATTGATTCAGTACATAAATTAAAAGACATAATTTCTTGCCTTCATATTATAGTGAAATAATCAATTCACAAATTGCATACACAGAAATATGAAAACTTTAAAAATATTAATGTTCTTTAAAATTTGTTTGTTCCTGATCCAGATACTGCAGAATCATCATCTGAGGGTAGCTCTTCAAACAAAGCAATAGCTTCATCCAAAGATAAGCCTTTTCTAGGCATTATTGTGATAAAAATTAAGATATATAAATTTAATTTAAGATTATTTAGAGAAATTAACTAAATTTAAAAGCTATGGAAATAAAAATTTATTTTGAAAAATCACGATATAAGAGCAATAGAAAAAAGCAGCCTCTCTCTCTATACTGTAAACAGAAATACTGAATAGCTTTTTTGTAAGAACCCTCCCACGCTTGTTTACACCTGTATTTACATTCTGCTATCCCTTACTGTTTATATTTATCACAGTTCACTAATCCCAAAAGACCCTCTTTGTTTATCTCAAAGGAAAAGAAATTGAGATTCTTTTCTCCAGCAGATCCTGTATTATGGTATCTCCCCTGACGTATGTGCGCGGTGGCTAGAACGTCTATCCACCTAAAAGAGGCTCCTAAAAATCAAACTAAAATTAATGATCTAAGATAATATGTAAATCTGTTGTATTTAAAAGGTGAATTACAGTATATTTACACTATCAAATACTTTTGAATAAAAAATTATTTTTCATAAAAATATATAAAAGAAACTTCAAAAAATTTTCCTGCAACTTGTCCATTTAAAAAAGTCACAGGCACATCCTGCTTAAAGTTACTGAAGTCCTACCATCTCTATTTCAATTTTAGAAGTACACATTAACTTTTCATAAAAGTGGATAGAAAAAGTAGCCACTGCACACCTAGAGAAAAATTTCTAAAGTAGGTGGATAGACCCTCTAGCCACCGCCCCTGAAAGGGTTAACTAGTATGTTGTGGCCACCACATGACTTTCTTCTATATTTTCCTATACAAATTCACTCAGTAAAAATAATTTATTAAAATTATTATTTAAAAAAATTATCTTCCATGATAATGCAGGTGATTTCCATATTAGAGAAGTAGTATAACACTAAATATCCAAAAAAAAAAGTCAATTTTATTGTCAATATTACGTTTAATATATATATATATATTTGTTAAAAATGAAAAAAAAAATCGATAACTTCATTTTAAATTATCGCAGGTCTATGGTTCAACCATTCATTTTAAAGGTACTGGCGAGCTCTTTTGAAAGATACCCATCATGAAAATTTACTCCCCACGAGGGGGGAATTCCCCCCCAGGAGGGGGGGGGGGTGGCGAGGCTCCTACACATACAAAAAATTTTTCCCAGTTGACTATCTCTATTATAAATAATTCTGGTAAATTTCATAATGATTATTAAAAAATAATTCTCTTTATGCACATTTATACAAAATTTTGTACTATACCACCATGTTAAAAATTTAGAAAAAGCGGGATGGCAACGCAACCTGTAAGACAATTTTTACCAAAAGTTGATAGGCACTAATTTATGTCAAGGTGCAACTATATACCAATTTGTATGAAATTCTGTGAAGTAGTTTCTGAGATACAGTTGCCACTAAAGTTTGTCACACACACACAGAGACTGACAGACAAACATTTTCTAAAAATTGTCAAATCGTGTTCTACAGCTCTCAAAACGTGTAAATCCATCAAAAACCCGAGGTCGAAAATTTTTACGAATCCAATACTTTCTTCTATTGAATACAGAAGAAAGTAAAAATTTGGTCCCACAGGCCATAATAATAAAGAATTATTCTTTGTGTCCCTGTAAAAAAGCTGTAAGTGCTAAATTCACCAAAATCTATACAGTTCGTGCACGTGTGACATATAACATGTGAATAAATTTTTTGTTCAGATTAAATAAGCGTTTAGACGCTATCGCACTTTTAAAAATTTGACCCCATAGGCCATAATGATAAAGAATTCTTCTTTGTGCCCCTGTAAAAAAAACTGTAAGTGCCAGATTCTCCAAACTCTATACAGATTGAGTAACTGTGACCTATAATATGAGTATAAAATTTTTGCTCAATTGAATAAGGCGTTTAGATGCTATCGCACTTTTAGGATTTTGGTCCCATAGACCATAATGATAAAAAATTATTCTTTGTGTCCCTGTAAAAAAACTATAAGTGCTAGATTCACTAAAATATATAGGGTTCGTACTATGGTGGCTTACAATATATGCACCAACTTTCAGCTTATTCGAATGAAGCGTTTAGACGCTAGCGTGTTCACTCACACACACAGATACACACACACACACATACACCCACACACACATACATACATCATCATCGTAAAAATAGTGAAAACGGACTCGGGGCACCTCAAAACGTATAGAAACATCAAAATCTCGAATTCGGATTTTTGACATAATTACAATACTTTCCTCACTATAGTGTTCGGAAAGTAAAAATGTTAACAAATGTACAGACAATTACCATATCATATAAGCTGTAGAGTATAAGCACAATATATATATTATTCTATTTTACTTCAAAGCATATGTCAAGTTTTTATTAAAGCTTCATAAAAAGTTAATGTAGGGAGCATATAATTCCAATCTACAGGACTACAAGTGTGAAAAAAAAAAAAAAAAAAAAAAAAAAAATATCACAATTTTGGAAGAATTGAAAGATATAATCTCTATCTCTCCACATTCCTGCCCTTCAACAAACAATAATAAATTATGAAAATAATAATGAATAATCATACCTTAGATTATTTTTCCCAAAATGAAAATTCTTGTATTTCATATGGCTTGGCTGATACCATTCAGATAATTCCACCTTCACTTTTTCACGTTACATTATATAGAATTAAAGATGTGCAGGTTTCACATTTCACAGTGAATGTCCCTCCCCCATCTTCAGCTATTCGTTAAAAAAAAAATTTGAAGCACGTGTTTATTAGCATTTCTGTTCCGGATTTCTTTGAAATGCGTAAACGTGTGGGAACAAATAATATCTATCACCATAATAGTTGTTGAAAAAGACTTCGTATGTAAATGTACTATAACTATGAACATATAGGGGACAAAAAGGGGAACACATCAACTGCGCTCACATTAGTCCCCCTATTGTTGAAAAAGCATCAACTGTGTCCACATCGAAAATTACTGATAACGTTCATTGTCATCCTCTCAGCCCAAAGTCCCAAAGCGTATACTAATCTGTAGGTTAGGTATGCTTTGTCTCAGCCCCAGCTGTACATCGAGAAGTAACTAAGACTAATTTCTAGAAAGGAAAGACTTTTTTATGTACTTGTTTTGTTTACTTTGAAGGATAAGGCGAGGTACAGTTAGTTCAAAGATGGAATTTACATTTACGGAGAAAAAAAAAATGATATAAAAGGCACTTTTTTTTTTTTTTTTATATTGTATTCAGTATTAATTTTCAGTTTATTTTTATAAAGACGCTATATTTTTAAAATTTTTACATGCATCTTTATTAGAGATGTACCGTATGTGTTTCACTAAACATGCAAATCGCCCTATTTAGTGGAACATGCAAGATACCCTGTTAACCCTTTAACGATCATTGGTTTCACAGCGAAACCAAACATTTGGCATAATTTAAGAATTTTTATGCAGCAGTTTTTTTAACTTCCCCCCCCCCCCCACCTTGTTTTAATCAGGTTTTAAACTTTTGTTCCTTTTCTGTCTGTAGATATCAGCACTATTCCAAAATTTAACAAATAATGCTTCACTAGAAGCTAATTGCATAAGTGACTTGAAGTTTCTTTGTGTGCGCGAGTGCGAATTGCTGGTTTGATGATGCACTAATGTCTCGTTTTTTTCATTTAATGAAAAGCTGGACTATTATTTTCACTCGAAACAACTTTTACGAGTTTTTGTAGTCGATAATGCTTATGTACAAAGTGTTTTATTTATTAAATTAAATATTATTTAAATTTAATAAGGTTAACTTATAGATGTTTCAAACCAAACATTTCTCAAAAAGGAACAATGCGATTTTTTTTTTTTTTTTTTTTTTTTTTTAAATTTATGATCAGCTACGTGTCTAAAAGCCATTTTTATTTAAAATTAGTTTAGTAATGTTTTAAATAAATTAAGTAGTGAATGTTAAAGGGTTAAGCATTCTATATTAATTGTTATTCTTGATAGGGTTTGAGGGGGATAGGGATACATGTTTTTTCATCCATTTTTAGAGAAAATTTAAGAATATGTGCACCTCACTAAGGCTAAAAGGCGTGCTGGTTAGTATTTCATGAGCATTTAATATTAGTTTGTAAGCAATTTTTGTCGTTTATAAAAACATTAAAATGAGGGCTCCTTTTATGCCTGATCGGGCGCATATGTTGTTAATTCTACATTATTGATTGGGGGCGCAGTTTTTATTTATTGATTTTATTTCATTTTATATAAATAATTTTAGTAGAGAAATAAATACATGTACCATCCGGTAGATGTAAAAGGCGCCCTGTTTTGTATTTGTTATTTATTTATTTATTTTTTCAAAAGAAGTTTTTTAGTTCATTTTTATAAGGAGGCTACATATAAAATTGTTGAAAACAGGGCGCCTTTTATGCCTAGCGGGGCGCATGTAATATTATTACTAACGTTACGATATACTTTATATTAAGCACTAAATTTTTTTTTACATATTTGTAGTGCTTAAATTATATATGCGTACTCACTGAATATAAAAGGCGCAAAGTTTTGTATTTATATGAAAAATAGTTTTTCAGTTCATTTTTATAAGAGGCTTAAATATAAAACTGTTGAAAACAGGGCGCCTTTTATGCCTAGCAGGGCGGATATAGTGTTATCGCTAAAGTTACGGTATATTTAATTGGGCACTTAAAATTGCTTTTGCATATTTGAAGTGTTTAAAATATATATGTAGGCCAAGTGCACCTCCCTAAGGCTAAAAAGCGTCCCGTTTAAAACAGGACAGAGTGCCTTAAAAGCAGGACACTTTTTTATCTAGAGGGGTGCATATGGTGTCATTTCGACTTTACTATATTATTTACAGGGCGCTTTTTTTTTTTTTTTTTTTTTTTTTTTTAATTGTATTTAGTATTAGTTTTCAGCTTATTTTTGTAAAGACGCTATATTTTTATTTATTTTTACATACATTTTGATTAGAGAGGCACACGTATGTGTGTCGCTAAACATGCAAGTCGCCCTGTTTTGTGGAACATACAAGATACCTTGTTTTCTGTATTATTTGTTATTTTTGATATTGCCAGAACATTTTTTTTTTTTTTTTTTTTTTTTAATCCATGTTTTGAGAAAATTTAAGAATATGTGCACCTCACTAAGGCCACCGCCAAGAGTTATACTAGGCGAGTCGTATTAATCCTCGACGATATATTGAACGCCCTTGAACGATTGTATTTTTCTAGTCAATTTTGTCCCTATATTACTTCCGGTGTGAGCTTGTTTTTTTTTTTTTTTAAACACATTTGACATTGTGAGTTTTTTTTTGTTTTCTTCCCCTGCAATTTCTATGGGATTTTTAGCTTTTTTCTCTCTTTTTCTACATTCTAAAGTACCACCGCCACTTTAGAATGTAGAAAAAGAGGGGAAAAAACCTAAAAACCCCATGGAACCTTTCCCCGCATTACGCTTATTCTACTGGTTGATTAAACAGCCGTAAAATCAGATTCTTCTTAACCTTATAAAGGCGTGTTGTTTAGTATTTCATGAGTATTTAATATTTGTTTGTAAGCAATTTTTGTTGTTTATAAAAACATTAAAAAGAGGGCTCCTTTTATGCCAGATCGGTCGCATATGGTGTTATTTCTACGTCAGTGATAGGGGCACAGTTTTTATTTATTGATTTTATTTCATTTATATATAAATAATGTTAGTGATGATATAAATACATGTACCATCTAGTAAATGTAAAAGGCGCTCTGTTATGTATTTTTTTGTTTTCAAAAATTGTTTTTTAGTTCATTTTTATGAGGAGGCTACATATAAAATTGTTAAAAATTGCCTTTTATACCTAGCGGGGCGCATGTAGTGTTATCACTAAAGTTACGATATATTTTATTGGGCGATGTGCGCTAAAATTTGTTTTACATATTTGTAGTGTTTAAAATATATGTACTCACTGAATATAAAAGGCGTCATGCTTCGTATTTGTATTTAGTAATAGTTTTAGTTGATTTTTATAAGAACGCCACGTGTTTTAAAATTATAATTTCATTAATGGTGCTCACATATGTGTTCCACTGAACATACAAGGCGCTTAATTTGTTGAAACATACAAGTTCGCTCTTTAGTGGAGATTGCAAGGCGCCCTCTTTAGTGGAACTTAAAAACGCCTTTTACTTAGTCTTCTGTGTGCCTAGTGTAGTGGGGCGCACATGAACATATTCAAGAACTCGCATTCTTCCTTTATAATACGTACATGTAGGCATTCAGATAAAGGAGTTTCAGGATTGCTATTGAGAATAAATTCTACCGAAATATTTCCTTCAACTTTGAACAAAAACCATTATAATTTTACAGTGTTTTAGGAGGAAAAAAAAAAAGTTCCTCGGCAAAGGGCGCACCGGGCATTTGCCTCGTTGCCCGGTGGGCCAGTACGAGCCTGGTTGCAAATTTGAAAATAATTTTTGTTTGTAGAAATTCTTTCAAAGAGGCTTAGTAAAATGATAAAAATGTTAGTTTTCTGCATTTCTAGTTTGTTTTAGCATTAATAGCCTAATTTTTCCTTAAAAACGCATTAAAAAGATCCAGTAACGCAGGTAATAGATTTGGCGCCAAATGTGGCAACTTTTCCACTTTGGCGACTTCTTTGGGGACTTTTGGCGAGAAAATACTTATTATCGATATACCAAAGATGGACGCAATAACGTGATTGGTTCACGAGTTACGTGAATTTTCTAGATTTTTATTGTTTGAATGATAAATCCAATTTTCAACTTTGATTTGAATTGATTAAGTATTTCGAAAGTTACCGTGACAACAAATTTTCAAGTGATCGCCACTTGGAAACAATACAGTGGAACAAGTTGCCCAGCAAATACATCCAAGATATTTGAAGCATAGGTTCACTGTCTAACTTTGGTTTAAATCAGTGCCGTGTTTCAAAAGTTAATATTATGGCAAATTTTTAAGTGGCAGTCTAAGTGGCTGCAACTTGGAAACAAAATGACAAAACAACTTGCCCATCAAAATCATCCAGTATATTTGTATGATAAGTTCATTGCCCAGTTCTAGTTTAAATTAAATCCGTATTTCAAAAATTATCGTCATAAGAAATTTTCAGGTGGCACCACTTGTAAAAAAAAAGTGGAGTGAGATGCCCAGCGAACTTAAGTGAGATATTTGAATGATAAATCCACTACCCAAATTTGATGCGAATTGATTCTGTATTACTAAAGTTATCATAATGACAAATTTTCAAGTGGCCGCCACTTTGAAATAAAATTGCGGATCAAGTCACCAAGTGAACTTACTAGATATTTGAACCATCCTAGATATTTGAACTATAAGTTCACTATCCAACTTTTATTTGAATCAGTTCAGTAGTTAAAAAGTTATCGTGTGGCATATTTTAAAGTGGCAGTGTGATTTCAAGTGGCTGGAACTTCAAAACAAGATGTCTGGACAAGTTGTCCAGTGAAAACAGTCAAGATAATTATATGATAATATCACTGTCCAAATTTGGTTCGATTTGGAATATTATTTCAGAAGTTATCGTGATTTTAAATTTTCAAGTGGGAGCCTGATTTCAAGTGACCACGCTTAACTTAAGATATCTGCCACTTTATTAAAAATGGCGGATATAGTTTATTAATAAACTTCATTGAGATCCTTACGTGGTCTGTATTTACATCAAAATTCAAACAATTTCAGAATTTACAATTTAAATTTGAAATTTTCAAGTTGTCTCCACTTGAAAACAAAATGACGGAGCAACTTGGTTAACAAACTCATGTAAGATATTTATAAGATAAGTTAAGACACTGTTCAAATTTGGTTCCATTTGGAGTATTATTTCGGAAGTTATCATGGTTTTAAATTTTCAAGTGGTGGCCTGATTTCAAGTGGTCCCGCTTAACTTAAGATATCCACCACTTTATTAAAAATGACGGATAAATTTCATTAATAAATATTATTGAGAACCTTATGTGGTCTATATTTACATCAAATTTAAAACAAATTCAGAATACGCTTTTTACAATTTGAATTTGAAATTTTCAAGTGGTCTCCACTTGAAAACAAAATGGCAGAGCAACTTGGTTAGTAAACTCATCTAAGATATTTATAAGATAAGTTAAGACATTGTCCAAATATGGTTCGATTTGGAGTATTATTTCGGAAGTTATAGTGATTTTAAATTTTCAAGTGGTAGCCTGATTTCAAGTGGTCTCGCTTAACTTAAAATGTCTGCCACTTTATTAAAAATGGCGGATAAACTTTGTTAATAAACTTCATTGAGACCCTTATGTGGCCTGTATTTACATCAAAATTCAAGCAAATCTTGCTTTAAATATGCTTTTTACAATGTCGGTTTGAAATTTTCAAGTGGCCGCCACTTGAAAACAAAAAGTTGGAGCAACTTGGTTAACGAACTCATCCAATATATTTATAAGATTAGTTCACTGTCCAAATTTGGTTCGATTTTGAGTATTATTTCGGGAGTTATCGTGATGACAAAATTTTCATTATAGATAGGTATATATATATATATATATATATATATATATATTTCTAAAGAAATCAACCTAAAATCCAACATATTTCTACAAATTTTGTTTAATAATCTTATTAACATACCTCAATTTTAGATTTCTTTTTAATAGTGTTTTTATTTATTTATTTATTGGTATGTATAATACGTTTGGCATGAAAGCTAATTCAGCATTATATTCAGATTTACTTATTCATAATGCAAGGTAATTTTTTTAATTTTGATGCTGAAGTAGATGCGACATTTTTTGCCAAGGAGTCTACTTTCGGGCTAGCCACTTTAAGCCAAATAGCCCATAAAGCATATAAAAAAATAAATTATAAAACATTGAAAAAAAAAATAAATAAAAGATAGAAAGAAAGAAACAGAAACAATAATCTCATAAATTATGTATTTTTGTTTAAAATGGTGACAAAACATCAAAAATTACCAAGGGGAGCTATAAGCCTGTACCATGATAAGCTTAAATATTTATTTATTTATTTTTCTGTATACCAACCACTGTTAACTAACTATGAAATACACATAGCCACAAAAAGTTAGTTGTCTCACAGCATATTGTAATATTATATTTGACGTGAAATTGCTGTCATTTTATGGTTGACCAAAAAAAATCGAATAAATATAGGAAATAAAGTAAAAGTAAATATTATGTACAGTACATATAGTGTTGTTCATACGTAATTAATATTCAAATATGAAAGGGCTACTTCATTTTTTTCGATACTGTCTGTTTTGAAATTGTTATCTGATAAGCACAAAAGTGGAAGCCCACTGGTATAGCATTGACACATGCAATAGCGACACACACTCGAAGTGAGCTTTTGAGCAATTTCAATGAATTTTATTTTTATTTTTTATCTCTAAAGCGATATAGAAAAGATTTCTTTAAATATAATGATGAGCCAAGCGGGCAAAATTTGTCCGAAGAAATCCATAGGAGCTGAGGCCACAATTTTTAATGTGTGGCTTATTTACATGTATCCAACACCCATTGCAACGGGATTTTGAGAATTTCTCCATTTTCCCTCTTAAGGGCCCTCTTCACTCACCGCCGTCGGAAGCCAAAGCTAATGTTATTCTATGGGAAATTTTTCTTTACAAATAACTTAATTAATGCATATTTTTAAATTCTGTTTTAACATTCTGAAAATTTCCAGCTGTTAAGTTGACAGAAACATGTATATGATTTAATATAGCAAAACAGAACTACCAATTTTAAGAACATAATGTTTCACATTGTATCTTACCTTAATAAAACCAAAAATATTACGTATGAATGGAAATATTAAATTGTAAATTTAAATATTCAAGAGAAAAAATAAAAACATCATATTTAAGTTTCAACACAATGTATGCATACATTAAAGAAAACTCATTTCTTTTGGCAGTAAAAATATTCACAATTTCAAAATATTATTTAAATAATATATATTTAATCGCTAACCATGCGCCTATGCTACAAGCCCAGCGCCCTCTAGTTACCCGGTTGCCGAGAAACCAGAAATCATTCCAGAGAAGGGAAGTGACTGTGAATGTAATGTGTGGTTCACGTTTGCTGCTATGGCTAACGACCACAAGCACACATCATGTAGGATGTGGAACTCTTTTTCTTACCATTTAATCAAACCCATTTAACTTTCCCCTGTATATAGCTCCATTTTGTTTGTTTATGTGTTAAGTGTGTAACTTTTAAATGTAAAATAAATAGCGTTACACTAAATCTGTGTCATTATTGAGTTCCGCACCTACAACTTGAAATAAAATTATTATTCATTTACACATTTATTATTATCAACAGAAGATTAACTAAAACACTCATTTTCTCTAGATGTGCCGGATAAAATTAACTTATCAACAGAAGATTAACTAAAACACTTTTTAAAACACTTTTTTTTTTTTTTTTTGATGTGCCGGATAAAATATACTTATCAGCAGAAGATTAACTAAAACACTTTTTTAAATGCTTCTTTTTTCTAGATGTGCCCGTCAGCATAAAATATTTCGAAATTAATATGCAAGTATTCATAGATCTGGAAGTTTGCGAATCAACCTTTAAAACAGAAGCACATAATATTGGAGATAACACTTTTCTTGTGCGAAAAACATTTTCCTGGATGAAAAACACATTTTCCCAACTTCATGGAACACCTTGTATGAACCAATTTTTTTAAAAAGATAATCGCACAAAACTTGAAAAGCACTATCTTGAAAATACTATTCATCACATTTTGGAAGAAAAACATATTTCTTATAGATGAGATTTTTTTAAACACCATTTCTTAAAAAGGTGAGACACATCATAAATTATAAATTTTCTGGGAAAATTTCTTGAGCAGCAGAGATGAGAATAAATTCATCGTAGATAGGAGATAGGACACATAATTATTCTTTTTGAAAAAGATGATCTTGGGAAGATCTTGGGTTGATTGCAACTGGGTTGGAAGGCAACTGGGGTGGGAGGCAACTGGGATCTTGGGTTGGGAGGCAACTAGCCATGCCCCCTCACTTTTCAAAGTCTAAAAATCGATCACAGTGTAGACTGGTTTATTTCACAAAACTAAAAACTAAATTTTCACAATTTGCCTGTAAAGCTTCTTTATGCTTCATTTACCTTTATTAAGCACTTCTTTCAGTTTCTGACCCTGCAGCAATCATTCCCGGAAATACAACAGGGCAAAAGACAACCTCTGATTCTTCTCTTATCTCCTCACCTAACTTTCCACTATAGAAACTTCCTGCATGATCCAGAAATGAATTTGTCCATTCTCTTCTCCCCTTATATGCCCTCTTTACCCAAGTGAAAAATAAATTCATCCACTGCAATCTTTGTATTCGCACATCTCCCAGCCAGGTGTAAGGATCACGTGAATATTTTCTTCTCATATGAGGATTCAAAGCAGTTGTTCTGATTTGGAATCTTTGTTTCATCTTTGTTTTCGAAATGTTTAGAAAAGCAAAGCGGCTTAAAACCAATCTACTATTAGTTCATGTTTCCATAAGATTTCAGTTGCGGAAAATGCAGGTCAAAACATGCTTAGTTACGGAAATGAGGATGAAAAACATGACGGCTTAAAATTCAAGGATTAAAATTCAACTCGAGCTGATCCTACGCCAACGTCAAGCCTCAGTGCAAATAACGTGGATTCAGAACTGAAAACAGTTGATGGCACGTTAACTTCCAACCATCATGAATACAGAAAAAATGAAATAAACGAAGGCCCACACCAGCCTCTTGACTTTAACTATCCGGTAAATAATGGAAGAAAATTCCAGAAAAATTGGTTCGAACAATTTCCATGGTTAGAGTACTACGAAGAAGTGAACACAGCATTTTGCTTCCCATGTCGACTGTTTAAAAATGAAGTTCTAGGCTGTTCTGAAAAAACTTTCACCAAAATACGATTTAAAAACTGGAAAAAAGGCATTTAAAAATTTAAAAGCCATGAAAGCAGTGAAGTACACAGATCATCTATTGAAAGACTCCGGGCATATGATATGAATCTTCATTAAGAAGAGGAATTGTTACAGTCCAGTTAATTTCCCAAAGAGCGTCTGAAATCGAAGAAAACAAAAAATATCTAGAGTCGATTTATGAAACCTTGTTGTTCTGTGCTCGACAAGGCATTGCGCTAAGAGGACACGATGAAAAAGAGGACTCAAGTAACAAAGGAACTTTTTTGGAGTTGTTAAATCTCCGCTCAAAAGATAACGATCTGGTGAAAAAATACTTTATGAAAAAAGAAAAATATTTTTCTTACAGTAGTAAGGAAATTCAAAACGAAATTTTGGAGCTCATGAGCAAACAAATCTGCGAAGCAATAGCTAGTGAAGCAGTTAAGTCGGATTGTTATTCAATACTTGTGGACGAAACGGCCGTTATAGCTCATGACGAACAAGTTGCTCTTGTAATTCAGTACGTCACACCAGAAGATTTCAGTGTGCATAAAAGATTTTTGGGATTTTTCAAAACACGCAATACTGAAAGAGAAACGTTAGTAATTTTGATAAAAAATGTATTGGAAAAATTTTGACTTCCTCTCTCAAAATTTTGTGCTCAATTCTACGATGGGGCAGCAAATATGAGGGGAAGTTATAAAGAAGTAGCCGCGAGAATTCTTCAAGAAAATCCTCTAGATTTCTACGTGCACTGTTATGCCCATATCTTGAATTTGTGCATTGTTGATGCATGTAGCAAACAAACACAAATTAGAAATTCTATGGGCATCTTAAAAGAATTGCACAGCTTTTTTACTGAGTCAACGAAAAGAACTTTTTTATTTAAAGAAAACTTAGAAAACAAAGACTTTTTGGCGGTAACAAGTCACTTAAGTCATTAAGTGACACAAGATGGAATTGTCGTGTAGAAGCTCGCAATACTGTGTTGCAGAATTTTGATGAAATTGTAGATACTCTACAGAAAATATCAAAAACTGATCCTAATATTGGATTGCAAGCTGAAGCTTTGCTGAACAATATTGAAAGTTTCCAGTTCATTTTTTGTCTACTTTTGATCCAAAGAGTTTTGAAGACTACAGATATACTTTCAAAAGCTTTGCAATCAAAATCGCTAATTTTTTTAACAGTTAAAGAACAAGTTAACACAACAAAAGAATGCTTGCAGGAATTCCGAAGTGAAGATTTTTTTGAAAAGTTGTGGATATATGTAAACAATATTTGTGAAGCAAAATTGTTTCCTCCTCCAAAACTTCCACGCTCTAGAAAGGTGTCTTCAAAATTAGGCGGTGGTTCCTATAGCATGTCACAATATGTTAAATCATTCTATCGAACGGAAATTGCTTTTCCAGTTATAGATGCTGCTTTAAACACAATCGACGAAAAGTTTAAAGAAAATGAATTGGATATTTTTCAATCTCTAAAAGATGTAGCATGTTCCGATCCATCAAAGATTATAAATGATGCATCAATTCAAAGTCTCTGAAACATATGATCTTGATCTGGAAAAAATAAAAGGAGAGATACAAATTTTTCAGAGAATGTATAAAAAATACATCGACTCCACAGAATTATCCACAGAGATATCAGAACTGCAAAAAAGATGCAATTTTCTTGTAAAAAATGAACTCAGTGATATATTTCCATGTCTGACAAAATTAATCAAAATTCTCCTTGTAATACCTGTGTCCACCGTATCGTGTGAGAGAAGCTTTTCATGCTTAAGGTCTTTGAAAACATACCTTAGAAACACAATGTGTCAAGAGCAGCTTTCTGCACTTGCTGTTTTAAAGATTGAAAATACCATAGATGTTGACTTTACTAAGGTAATAGAACAATTTTCGAAAAACAAAAATCGCAGACTATCTTTCTTTAATTTGCAATATGGATGTACAGTGTATAATTCAGTAACAAATAAATAAATTTATTACTGACCTGCTTTCTCCTTGTTTGAGAGTAGGTTCTCCTTGTTTGTGGCGACATCATTCATGGATTCACAAGTTTAAAAAAAGAACTGACTTAATAAGTAAGTGTTTTAAATTTTTTCATACTATTATTTCATAAGAACTGAAATGGAAGGAGGGAGTCTACAGTTTAAAATTTGTCCCGATTTTTAGTCCATGCCCCGAATTTTTCAGAGAAGGTCAAATTAATCAGTAATGTAGTTAAAATCCAATGAAGTTAAAATTATGTTAAAATGATGTTAATGAAGTTAAAATTCAATATTATAGCCGAATTTTACAAAATAAATAAATAAGCTTTAGGGACACTGCCCCCACTACAGCTCCCTCCCACTCGCCCCTCTTCTGATTCTGACCCCTAACTTTTTTAGTGCACCAGCCGCATATGGCCTATAGTGATGAGGTATAGTGTAGCTTTTTACAATGGGAAAAAAAAAAAAAAAAAAAAAGAAGAATGATAATCTGTTCAGTAGTTCCAGAGATCACCCTTACATACAAACAAATTTTACCTTTTTATAATATTAATATAAATAGATCATTATTCACGTATATTTCTTTAGATGTAAAAAAAAAAAAAAATGTAAAAACTTGTTTTTTATTGCGATCAGCTTGACTTTTAATATTTAATTATTTTATAGCTACTTTGACATTCTTAAGATCTAATAAGAAAAAATGATAGCATTTGTTTATGAGATTATTTTATGGAAAAATGTATTTTTAAAACCGTTGCATCTTCAAAATTTTTGCAAGCGTCATTTTCAACCTAGAAATACTTTAAAGATATAAGCAAAATATGAATTATTACCATAAATGACTAAAAAAATGCAGTCATAAAAAGTATAATCAAAATAGGAATTTTAAAACAAAAAATTATGCCAAAATAAATAAATAAAAAGTCATTGCAACATGACAACAAAAATCTAAAAGTCGTCATGGATGTCCTAAATCTAAACTGTACTGCCTGCGGAAGTATGTAAACTGGGTCGCCAACCATGAATTTAATTTTGAATCCTTTCTTTGAATGATTTTAGTTTCACTATTGCACAATGTTAATTTGGCTTCTGGTAAATTAAAAATTTAATTAGGTGGGGAAATTAGTATGATATATTTATGAGTTTCAAATTTTAAAGGTAAATAAAAAAAGAAAGAAAGTATGAAATTTTCACACGAGTTTGCTAGTAATATTAATTTAGATAATTTTTGCGCATGTTAAGAGATCATTGTACAATTAAGCAAAACACACATTAACTAGAATTAGACTTACTTCGCATTATTAATTTTTTCTCCAAATCAGTAATGCAATCACTAATTTTCTGCAACTGTTTCTGCAATGCTACAGCATAAGTATGAAAAGTAAGACAAAAATTCTGCTCACATGGATCATCAAACAGAGCTTCTTCCAAAAAACTATGAAGAAATACACTTTTAGCTCCATATTCACAGAAAGATTTTAAGGCAAAACCTAATGCTGCCTGCATAAAAATAAATGAAATGAAAAATACTTCAGTTTTCAAATTAAAAAATATTTATAAAATTTCAATAGTTCCTCAAATTAAATTTATGTAATCAATGCTATATTACATCAAATTTATTAGAAATATGATTAATAAAAGAATTTCATTAATATTCTTTTTTATGCAAAATAAACTCATTTTTCAATAGCAATTATTATATTTTTGTTTAAATAAAATAATTGCGGAACTGTCTCTTAAGAATTACGTAGAAATTGTGATTATTTATTATATTCTCTTGCTCCCTAACAGAGATGGATTGAAAGTATTGCATCCTGGGCCATTTCCATGTTCATTAATATTTTTAAATCTACAAAACAAACTTATTTTTCAATGGTGATTATTATAATTTTGCTTAAATAAAATAGCTCCAGACCGTGACCCGCCAAATTAAGTGACTTATGCATTTAGCTTCCTTTGAAGCATTATTTGTTAAATTTTGGAAAAGTGTTGCGATCTACCAAACAGAAAAGGAATAAAAGTTTAAAAACTGATTAAAACAAGGGGGAAATGTTATAAAAAAAAGTGCTACATAAAAATTGTTAAATGATGTCAAATGTTTGGTTTCGCTGAGAAACCACTGAACGTTAAAGGGTTAAACAAGATTAATATAAGAATAATATTAACAATCATTATACATAAATACAAATACATTTATGTAAAGTCCTTATAATAATAAGCTTTTTAAATATTTAAAAATATATAAATGAAAATAATGAACATACTGATGTCAAATTACAAAGATGAACTACAGGATTTACAGCAAACTGATAGCCATCCCATTGAAACAAATATAACTCTTTTATTCCATGTAACATCCTAAAAAAGAAAGGTAATATGTAATGCATCAAAAGTAATAACAAACATACTTAGACATTAAAAATATATTATGTTGTAATTGATACTGATGAGGAAACCAGGACGGGTTTCGAAATGTCTAGATTTTAATTATTTTTATATGTATATTTTGTTTTTAAATGTATTTTAACTAAAGTTTTGTCTTGTAAATAAAATATTTGTTGTTTTTAATATATATAATTGAGACTGTTTGATGTTTGTGTACATTAAATATTTAGACATTAATATTTCAAAGTAATAATTTGTTTCTATTTTGATTTGTCAAATATAATTTTATTCTTACATACAATTCTTTTCTTTTCAGATAATTCTCTTGTTTTTTTTTTTTTTTTTTTTTTTTTTAATCACAAGAACATAAAAAAAATTTTTGCAATATAAAACATTATTAAAAAAAAAAAAAAAAAAGAAAGAAAAGAATGTTTAAATACACATATTTCTTTTGGTGACTATTTTCAACAAATCAAAATCATGCCAAATACAGTGATATAAAGCCATTAATGAAATGTTAATGACATTTAGTTATTTCAGTTTCCTTATGTTGATTAAAAACACAGTTAATTTGAAATAAACTAAATATGCATTCACATTAGTTTGCAGATGATAAAACCAAGGAAAAAACATATTAGACTATTTGATTAATTGAACTAAATATTTAAGTAAGTAAATCTAAGTAAAATATTTAAAATGGGAAAAGGATAGATTTTTCATTTTTTTATCACCATCCGCAAGTATATTTAATAATTTTAAAGCTATTATGATGTCAGTTTTATCAGATTTTTTTTTTTTTTTTTTTTTTTTTTTTATGAAACAGGTTGAACTTTCCATTTTTTTCCCTCCACACATAAATAAATGTTTCTTTTAATGTTTAAAAAAAAAAAAAAAAAAAGTTGTAAGCATTTCATCTCTATTCCTATGGGACACATAAGTCCCATTTGGTAATCCAACTAGAAAACTCAAGCATTAATCACTGATTTTCTTGAAAAAATTACTTATAGCATATGATTTAATCAAGAATAGTATTTTCCAGAAATATTAGGTGCTGAGTCATAATAAAAAGGCTATAAAAAATAATGCATGTTTGCAATACCTCCAAATAAGTGCCCTACTTAGAGATTCTATAAATAAATTTTTCTCTAGGGTTACTATGGAATTTAAACATTTTAAATTCCATATTCTATTTTGATATATTTATTTCAAAGTAAATTTCAATTTATTGATCAAATAATCTAGTATGATTTCATTTTATTTTATTTTTAATGTCTGCATTTTAATTTAAATGCACATGCCAATTAAATTTTTCAATGTTATGAACTGTAAAGGTAATTTAGAAGTTTAATTTAAACTAGCAAACTCATGCAAAATTTTCGCAGTTTCTTTCTTTTTCTTTTTTTTTTTTATTTACCTTTAAAATTTGAAACTTATATATCTTATACCAATTTCACCATCCAATTAAAATTTTAATTCACCAGAAGCCAAATTATTATTAGTTTTTGTGGGATGAAATGCTAATGATAGTTAAACCAAATAATTCAAAGAAAAGTTTCAAAATAAAATGTCTGTTTGACGACCCAGTTTTCATATTTCCCCAGGCAAGATAGCTTTTAAAATGACACTTGCAAGGTTAGTAAGGAAGCAACTTTTAAAAATATACTTTTCTATAAAATGATCTAATCAGACAAATGTTATTTATTATTATTTTATATATATATATATATATATCACTGAACTCAGTTCGCGTGCTTAAATATTGCTTGAATATAATTTTTTATCCTCACATATTTTACTGTCACTGTTGTATCGTTTCTGCAAAATATAATCGTAACTGGTCCATGTTAGAGAAATATTATATAGATTACTTTAATTCCATCCAATAATGAAGTTGCATGAAATAAAGGAAAATTTTATCATAATATAAAGACATAATGTCAAATTTTAAGGATTGAGGCTACTTGATACATGTAAATTCATAGGCACTAATGAATGATGTGTAATGTAATTTGGGTTTTAACTCTTTTGTATTTGGCATTCAAAATCTAAAATGTAACTCCCCCCCCCCCCCGACTTAGCAGCTAAAATTTTTCAAACCAATCAAAAATTAGCATTTAAAAACTTCTTTTGACACTTTTATTAGCTATAACACATTAATCATATTGATTTCATGAGCTGTAATACTAACCTTTCATCATTAGCTGGCTTTAACTAAAATTCTATCTTTCTTTGGAATTGTATTAGGAAGATGATTACTGTAACATATTTGTCTATGTATTATGCATCATCATCATTTTGCATAAAAATATATTACTTTTCTAGCACATTTTTGTTATAAGCTTTTGTAACTGTGAGTGAATCATTATCTGGAATGATTCTAAAGCATATATCTAACTACAGAGTTCATCATTCATCGAAGAATGTAACCAACATAAAAACCATGTGACAAGTGCTTTTTCAAGTTTTTACCAGCAGTGGCACCAGAAATTCCCCGATGGGGGGCACTACATAAAGAGAGTTTATTATATGAGTATTCATCAAAAACTGCATTACTGTTAATATTTGTACTATTCCATTTGTTAGTACTCCTCATAGTTTTAGAGATCACCGTGTCACAGACAGACATTTTCTAAAAATATCGTGGTCAAAATGTGTTCTGGACCTCTCAAAACATATATATTCATGGAAAACTGGAAGCTGAAAATTTTTACGAATCCAATACTTTCATCTATTGAATATAGAATGGAAAAACTGGAATGCTCCAAATTTGTAAAAGGAAAGAAAAATGCTGCTAAAAGTAGAAAAACTAAAAATTTTGTATTTGTTCCCCCGAGAGATTTTAGGAGTATGCCCCGATGGGGGGGTCACAGACTCCCCGAAGGGGGGGGCTGTTCCCCCCCCCCAGCACCCTAGCTGGCGCCACCCCTGGTTTTTACCCTTGTAGATCACTTGTCACTCTCCTCAATCCACTTTCGGATAAGGGGTGTCAAAGATTTTTTTGCTGTCATCTACTTGTAGAAGGATCAGGATATTTCACTTGTCATGTAATTGATAAAAATCACCCTCAATCTTGGCTAGCCTTTGGATAAGAACTTTAGTACGATTGAATGCATTCTCTAGTCAAATATATGCTCTAGATGAATGGTTAACATGTTTAATTTAATATAAACCGTTGACTTTTATATTATTTATTAAATATTGAAATAAATATCTCAAAAGCATTAAGATCTTGCATGTTTTTGTATAAGACTATAGCAATTCAACAACAGGGAGACCAAAAAAAAAAAAAAAAAGCAGCCTAATACTACTTGAATTTTTGTTTTCATACATCTTTTTTTTATTAACTTAATTATACTGTTTGTAAATAATGCTTCCTTATACATTTTAGGTTGATTTCTTTAGAAATCGACCTATTGCAATCACTTCGTTTATCTATATATATATATATATATATATCTATAATGAAAATTTTGTCATCACGATAACTCCCGAAATAATACTCGAAATCAAACCAAATTTGGACAGTGAACTAATCTTATAAATATCTTGGATGAGTTCGTTAACCAAGTTGCTCCGACCTTTTGTTTTCAAGTGGCAGCCACTTGAAAATTTCAAACCGACATTGTAAAAAGCATATTTAAAGCAAGATTTGCTTGAATTTTGTTGTAAATACAGGTCACACGAGGGTCTCAATGATGTTTATTAATGAAGTTTATCCGCCATTTTCAATAAAGTGGCAGATATTTTAAGTTAAGCGGGACCACTTGAAATCAGGCTACCACTTGAAAATTTAAAATCCCTATAACTTCCGAAATAATACTCCAAATCGAACCAAATTTGAACAGTGTCTTAACTTATCTTATAAATATCTTAGATGAGTTTGTTAACCAAGTTGCTCCGCCATTTTGTTTTCAAGTGGAGACCACTTGAAAATTTCAAATTCAAATTGTAAAAAGCGTATTCCGAATTTTTTTTTAATTTTGATGTATACATAGATTACACAAGTTTCTCAAATAACTTTATTAATGAACTTTATACGCCATTTTTAATAAAGTGGCGGATATCTTAAGTTAAGCGGGACCACTTGAAATTAGGCCACCACTTGAAAATTTAAAACCATGATAACTTCCGAAATAATACTCCAAATGGAACCAAATTTGAACAGTGTCTTAACTTATGTTATAAATATCTTAGATGAGTTTGTTAACCAAGTTGCTCCGCCATTTTGTTTTCAAGTGGACACCACTTGAAAATTTCAAATTTAAATTGTAAAAAGCGTATTCCGAAATTGTTTGAATTTTGATGTAAATACAGACCACATAAGGATCTCAATGAAGTTTATTAATAAACTATGTCCGCCATTTTTAATAAAGTGGCAGATATCTTAAGTTAAGCGGGACCACTTGAAATCAGGCTACCACTTGAAAATTTTAAATCCCTATAACTTCCGAAAGAATACTCCAAATCGAACCAAATTTGAATAGTGTCTTAACTTATCTTATAAATTTCTTGGATGAGTTTGTTAACCAAGTTGCTCCGCCATTTTGTTTTCAAGTGGAGACCACTTGAAAATTTCAAATTCAAATTGTAAAAAGCGTATTCCGAATTTTTTTTTAATTTTGATGTATACATAGATTACACAAGTGTCTCAAATAACTTTATTAATGAACTTTATCCGCCATTTTTAATAAAGTGGTGGATATCTTAAGTTAAGCGGGACCGCTTGAAATCAGGCCACCACTTGAAAATTTAAAACCATGATAACTTCCGAAATAATACTCCAAATGGAACCAAATTTGAACAGTGTCTTAACTTATCTTATAAATATCTTACATGAGTTTGTTAACCAAGTTGCTCTGCCATTTTGTTTTCAAGTGGAGACAACTTGAAAATTTCAAATTTAAATTGTAAATCCTGAAATTGTTTGAATTTTGATGTAAATACAGACAACATAAGGATCTCAATGAAGTTTATTAATAAACTATATCCGCCATTTTTAATAAAGTGGCAGATATCTTAAGTTAAGCGTGGTCACTTGAAATCAGGGTCCCACTTGAAAATTTAAAATCACGATAACTTTTGAAATAATACTTCAAATCGAACCAAATTTTGACAGTGATATTGTCATATAATTATCTTGAATGTTTTCACTAGGCAACTTGTCCCGACATCTTGTGTCTAAGTTCCAGCCACTTGAAATCACACTGCCACTTGAAAATATGCCATCACGATAACTTTTAAAATACTAAACTGATTCAAATAAAAGCTGGTTAGTGAACTTTTGGTTCAAATATCTAGGATAAGTTCACTTGATGACTTGATCCGCAATTTTATTTTCAAGTGGCGGCCACTTGAAAATTTGTCATTATGGTAACTTTAGTAAGACAGAATCAATTCGCTTCAAATTTGGGTAGTGGATTTATCATTCAAATATCTCAGATAAGTTTGCTAGGCATCTCACTCCACTTTTTTTTACAAGTGGTGCCACCTGAAAATTTCTTATGATTATAATTTTTGAAATTTTGATTTAATTTAAACTAGAACTGGACAATGAACTTATCGTACAAATATATTGGATGATTTCGATGGGCAAGTTGTTTTGCTATTTTGTTTTACAAGTCGCAGCCACTTAGACTGCCACTTGAAAATTTGCCATAATAATAACTTTTGAAACACGGCACTGATTTAAACCACAGTTGGACAGTAACCTATGCTTCAAATATCTTCGATGTGTTTGCTGGAACTTTAGAAATACTTAATCAATTCAAATCAAAGTTGAAAAATGGATTTATCATTCAAACAACAAAAATTTAGAAAATTCACGTAACTCATGAACCAATCACGTTATTGTGTCCATTTTTGGTATATCGATAAGTATTTTCTCTCCAAAAGTCGCCAAATTTGGTGCCAAATCCATTACATTCGTTACTGGATCTTTTTAATGTGTTTTTAAGGTAAAATTAGACTATTTTAATGCTAAAACAAACTAGAAATGCAGGAAACTAACATTTTATCAACTTACTAAGCCTCTTTGAAAGAATTTCTACAAAAAAAAAAAATTATTTTCAAATTTGCAACGATATCTTAGATGAGCAACTTTCTCTGCCATTTTTATCGAAGTGGCAGCCACTTAATTTTTCAACACAATGACTTTTGAGATTTTGAATTAATTCGAACTATGCGTGTACAGTAGACTTATCTCACAAATGCATTTCATATATTTGTCAACTTAACCCACAATTTGTTTTCCTAGCGCCGGCCACTTGAAAATTTTAAATTCACATAAAAGTGTATTTATGAACCGATTTGCTTAAAACTCCATATGTGCATAGCCTACATCAATATTTCTACCAAGTGCATTAATAATTTGTAGCCGCCATTTTGAAACAAAATGACGGCTACTTGATAAGAAAAAAGAAATCAACCTACCCTTTTGTATTATAGATGGAATATCGCAATATGTTTATAGTTTATCACACTATATGGAATTTGCTCTTTCATGTTTTTAAATTTTTTTCATATTTAGTGGATGTCATTTAACAGGCAATTTTAACAAAGAATGTAAATTTAGTAAATCCTAATTTGGACCATGTGCTCCCCCCCTCCCCCTTTCCTCCTTATTGTATTGTGCTTTTCTAATTTCTCGATCCAGTACTTGGGTATGCTCATTTAGTAATCATTTAACATACTTTTCATAAATTTAAAAAAAGTGTTTAAACCATTCCTGTAAAATAGAACAAATATAATTACTTCAATAAACAAAGCTTCATTTAAAATTAGTTTAGTCTAATACCACTTGAATGTTTTCTACAATAATATTTAAATTATTATATAAAATGAAATATTAATATCATCCAGAAATCTTAATACATTGAAAACCTAGTTACCTGAAACTGATAAAATTAAACACAGTTAAAATAATTATAGCAATGATAAAATATGTGGCTAAAATATTCTACATAGTTTAGAGCATTAACACAATTTCTTTATACATTTTATAGATTTAGAACTAATAATTATAAATTTGGTGTATTTCAAATGATTAATTTATTTATTTGTCTAAAAAACTATGACCTACTTATATTTGTCTTTCCCTAATCAAAAAAATCTGAAGTAATTCCACTTGACTTTCTGAACATTAAGTACTTAATGATTGTTTAAATAAATTAAAGTCAGATAAGTCAGAAATCAACCAGCTCAATCGAATAAAGTGTTTAATGCTATTGTACTTCAAATAACTTGAGCCTCTATTTCATAATGATAAAGAATTGTTTGTTGTGTCCCTATTAAAGTCTAAGAGATTCACCAAAATCTATACATAATCTAATCATATGACAATGACCTATAACATTGTATATAAATTTTCAGCTCAATCAGATAAGGCACTTAGACTGATTGAGCACACTGATCGATCTATCACACTTCAAATAACTTAAGCTCACAGGCCATAATGATAAGGAATTTTTCTTTATATCCCTGTAAAAAACTATAAGTTATAGATATTAATCAAAATATATACAGTTCATGCAACAGTGACCTATAGCATTTATTTAAAATGTTAGTTAATTTGAATCAGACCTTTAGACACTACCATGCTTTAAATAATTTGAGCCCATAGGCCATAATAATAAAGAATTCTTCTTTGTGTTCCTGTAAAAAAAAACTATGCTGGATTCAACACAATCTATCCAGTTCATACTACTGTGACCTATAACATACATACCAACTTTCAGCTCATTCAAGCAAAACGTTTAGATGCTATCAAGTTCACTCACTCACACACATACATTACAAAAAAATTGTGTAAAATCATAGATATCGCTAAAAGGGGGAACTCTTGTGAAGACTAGAGTTGAAGGTGTATAACTAGTTGTCATGACAGTCAGAAATATAAATTTGCAACATTCTACAACTATTCATTTTTTGGCTAAGCAAGATACAAAATCCATTTCACAAATCATTATTACAATACTTTCCTTACATAGTATGTTCAGAGAGTAAAAAGGGAAAAATTTGTAATTTATACAGATTGTATACATTACAAACCCAGACAGAATTAGAAAAAATAAATAAACGTTTATGGCAAAGACAGTGCTTTAATTGTTAGAAAAGAAGATAGGGGAAGACACTTAAAAGTTTCTTTAAGTTCTTTACTTAAGAACCAATAACTTTTTATCTTGGAGAAATGTCATTTCTCTTTAAGCAGGGCCCGAAATTTCAACTCAGATTACACTTGCTGAAAAAAAAAGTTACTCGCCACAAAATATGAATAATTTACTCTATTTTTTACGTATAAGGTAACCAGAATTTTTTATGGTAAAAAGAGGAGAAATTACGAAATGTCTTTTATTTTGTAAGAAAATAAAACTTGTGAATAACCTAAATTAGTCTTAATAGTTAATAATTTTTTAAAGAAGGTATATAAAGGTGATTTTTTTCACATGTTTACATTTTGTTCATTGAAGAAATGAAGAAAGCAGTTGCTTTGTGGGTTTGTTTTTGCCAGGAGGACATAAAATGAATTCAACTAAGTATTGCATATTTCTGTGAGGTGGTGTAGTGTTACCATTAAGACCAATTATTTGCACTAGGGCTCTAGGCCTGAGTAGGAGAGTCCTCTGTGGGGTCATTCTAAGAGGTGCTAGCCCATATTTATGCTAATCACGAAAAATTTCGAACGGCTAAGCCAACGAGCACGACCAGGTATTGAACCCAGCGCCTCACGTATACCAGCTTCGAGGACAGAACCTCTCGGTCACTTGTGGGCCTATTTTTATGAAGAATATTATTCATGCAAAAGTGACAACACACGTCAACCCACCACGTATCAACCGGAGCACCACTTTCTTAATGATTTCATGACAATTTCAATAGTGATTCCATGTTCTGGATCAAAGAACCGTTCAAATATAGGGAAAAATTTTATTTCTTTGTGATTCAAAGAATCTGAATAGACATAAACCATAATATGCTTTGGCATGTTTATTAGAAAGTTGCACTTTTGCGAACCTAACGCAGAAAAAAGTTAATGTTCATCATTCGATACAGCCAATAGTCGATTGAGCTTCCCAATTCCCCCTTAATTTTCAAATTAAGGACCAAATCTTTTCATTTGAAAAAGAGGACAGAGGACGATAAACGTAAAAAAGAGGACTTTTTAATCGTGTAATGCTCTTTTCGTTCAAGATGACAAAGTGTTAAAAAAGAAGACTGTCCTCTTAAAAAGAGGTTGTCTGATCACCTTACCTAAGATTAGCATTATTTTACATTTTTAAAGCGATTTTTTTTTTCTTTGTAACACCTTATACTGTAAGAATTCTATGTACAATTAAACCGAAATTTTACTCGCCACAGTAAAATTTCCACTCGCCAATGGCGAGTTGACAAGCGGAAATTTCGCGCCCTGCTTTAAGTATTTATCAAATTTATTTTTGATCAACATACAGAAGCATCAAAAATATGTTATAAACTCATATTTTACATGCTTAAGCAATTTTAAATAAGATTCATTTCGATGTAGGAAAAACTTAGTTTGATATTCAATTTGTAAAAATAGAAAGAAATTGTTTGTAATGGAAATTCAAACAATTTAATAAATCAGAATTCAGTTAATTTGTACTGAACTGATTAAAAAGGTTAAATAAAAACCTACTTGGATTTGGCTATTTAAATTTTAAATATCCATATAAAACGTACCAGAGAATTTCTTTTACAACATTTCTTTCATGCATGATAACTTTTGGCACAATTGGTGGAAAATTCTGTTCAACCATGTGTTGCTCCCTGAAAGTACATTTCTTTTAGTTTTATAAAACACAATATTATTTTTTTAACAAAACAAAATTATATGTGTTTTTAATAATTAACATTATATTACAAAAACAAAATAATCAACAAACTATAAAAAATGCTTTTTGTTAACTAAGAATAAGATTAAACAATAAGACACACTAAACATTAAAAATTAGGCTAAACAAGTTTCAGAAAAATTAAGTGGCACTATGTTAAAATCAGTAAAAACAATAAGTAAAATTAGCATACTGTAGTTTCGGTGGCATTAAGCATACCATCACCTGTGCAAAATAGTCAGAAGGATTTGTGCTTCTAAATATAAAAGGGAAGCGGATCCTGCGGATGAATTAACAGCTAATAGGAAATTGAAAAATAGGTAATATTTAATAATACTTGTGTAAAATTCATAAAATATTGCCAATTGTGACTGTGCAGTACCCCATTTATATCATTCTAATTGTTGGAAATCTTATATAAAATCCATTTTTTCTTAAATTTCATTCTACAGTTTTCAAAGCATCCATTTTCCAATTTTTTATTGGCTAACCCTTCTAAATCCCAAAAAATTCTATTAGCTGTTAATCCATCTCTAGAATCCACTTTCCTTTCAATTTTAGGAAAGAAAAGCTTTTCATTTTATATTTTATTAAAACTTGTTAAAATTTAATGGCATAGTCATACTTTGTTAACATGAAATTCAACAAGGATGTTGAAATTTTACATGGTAAGTGAATTTTGTATTAACCAAATTTCCCGTTTACAGAATTTTGAGTTTACTGCCCATGACACTCAAAATATAGAAACCAAAGTACTTTTATAAATAGATTAAAGCATTTATGCTTTAATTAGAAAATACATAAGCATCAAATATAAACTAGAATTAAATAAAATGTGTCAGAGGAAAAAACAGATTTTATTTACTAGGTAAATTATTTTTTAACAGCATACTTTACATAACATGCATAATTTAAAATATTGATTTTACACTAATTTTATAATTAAAAAATGCATATAAAATTTCTATAAATAAGTATTTTAAATATTTACCATAATTTAGTAAAATTCATAGTTTTCAATTTGTATGGATTTTTTGTACAACTCTGTTGATATTTTGATATCCAGTACAAATAAAATAATTTATTTTCAACAGATTCAGCTGGGCTTTTAATCAAGTCATCATGCACTGGTACTATGTAATTATTATTTATCTGAAATTGTTGTTGAGATCCACCTGAACAGCTATCGGGACTAATTCCCAAACCAGAGTCATCCCTTGGTGGAGGATGCAAATATGCTGGCTCGAAATCTTCCACAGAATCTTCATCTGACGTAAATGACTACATAACAATAAAAATACATCAGTTTTAGCATGACTTAAGCATTCACATTATGCATATACACCTATATATAATATATATACACACTGGATGATTCAAAATAGATGATACAGCGATTATCTCATAAACTAATAAAGATATAAACATACTTCCAATTACAAAATTGGTGCAAATTAAGAGTAGATTTCAAATATGGCATTTTTTTGTACAAGAGGCTGTATACATATTAAAATATGAAATTTAATTTTTATATGGTCCCTCCTATCATATGACTTATATTTAGAAAAATATTCTCCTCACTCTAAGAAGAAAAAAAAATCATCTTTCTAAGTGAAAATCTCGCTGAATTATTGCAATTTGAAAATGATAACTTATACCACTTTATTTTCAATTTTGGCATCCATTTTTCAACGCCAAAGTGCTCACCTTAGGAGGTTATCTATGATATGATAAAAATTAAAAAAAGATCCTTTATTTTAAACTAGCAATTAAAATTATTCAAACATGTAAAATCAACAGTTTTAAGAACTGAATACAAATTTATATTATTCTGTATTGTTCAAAAATTTAATAGTTGAATTTCTTAAGGAGTCACTTGCAAATTAAAACATATAAGAAAGTAATAATATTAAAAGACTAGAAAAACCATGTGAAATCTTCGCAGTTTATTTCTTTTTAACACTTTCCAACTTGGTTGAAAAGTTTTAATGACTTTGGCTGTTTAACACTTTCCAACAAGATTGAAAAGTGTTAATGGCTTCTGTTTGTCTGTCTGTCCATCCATCTTTCTGTCCGCGATTTAACTCCCGTTAATATTCATGGAATTTCTTGAAACTGATATATGTTAACTGAGTTCTCTATCAGATGTTCCTTATTGAAAATGGAGTAAATACCTCGGCTAGCTTGCGTACAGGGACACCCGAACATATTGCAAAGCAATGTGTTTCATGAGAGGAATTTCTATAAACCATATTTTAATACCTTTAATTTACACAAACGTTAATAAAATTGAAATATGTTACTCAAGTTCACTATCAGATATTTTCTATAAAAATGGAGTAAATACCACCACTTGTTTGTATACAGGGACACACAAAAGTATTCCAAAGCATTGCATTCTATGAGAGCTATTTCTATAAAACAAATTTTAATTACTTTGCATAAATCTTAATGAAATTGAAATATGTTATTCATATGCACAAAAAAAAATGCTTTCTACAGAATGTAGTATGATTAGCATTAGATTTACAGGGTCACACAATAATATTCAGTTACATTGAGGGCTTTTATTGGAAATTTTCTGGAATTACATTTTTGTTTACATTAAGCAATTTAACATTTTTTAAGTGTGAATATGATTTCAATTTGTGTATCTATCTGTCCGGCTGTGTCCATATGTCTATCTGTCCATCTGCCTGCCCCTAGCATCTGTAAATCTTTTCAGAATTTTTAAAAAATGATATATTTTATTCAGGTTTGCTATGGAATGTTCCCTATTTAAAATGGCCTTAATAGGTCTTCTACAACTGGTATCTGATCAGGAATGCCCAAAAATGCCAAAGCATTGTGCTTTGGGACAGACATTCTTATAAATCAAATTTAAATAACTTTCTACTGTAAAAACCATAAAGAAATTCATATTTATTGTTAATATTTTAAAACAATGTTTTGTATAGAATATGATATGGTTAACCTTCAGATTTCCAGGGCTACACAAAAATATTCAGATACATTAAAGGCAGCAGTTAGAATCTGAAGGCTGCATTTTCTTTTGCGTTATGCATTTTTAAAACTTTCCAAAAAAGTTTAAGAGGGATTATGAATTAAAATAGTATATCTGTATGCCTTTCAGTCCTTCTGTCTGTCCATTGTGTGATAACATAGGTGAAGAACATTAAAATTTATACGATAGTACAAGTATGTACAGTTGGAAAATGTTAATAATCAATGCATACTGGATGCATTGATTGTTAACATTTTCCAATCAATGCATATTATGTTCTTTTTTTATTTACCTTTACAGTTTGTAATTACGTCTTATACCAATTTCACCACCCAATTTAAATTTAAATTCATCAGGTCAAATCATTATTAGTTTTTGTGGGATGAAACACTTATGATAGTTAAACCAAATATTCAAAAAAAAAGTCTCAAAATAAAATTCATGTTTGATGACCCAGTTCTTATACTTCGCCAGGCAGGAGAGCTTTAGTGCAGGACCCCTATGACAACTTTTTAATTTTGCACCTTGTTGACAATATCTTTTAATTCATTTCATTATTTATGCATTCCAGCATGTTTTTTTTTTTTTTTTTGTTAAAAAAACTTAATGCTACTAAGTTTCTTAAACTTGAGAGAAGCAATATTACTAGAAACATTAATTAAATTAAAGACCCTACTTATACTTCTCCATTTATCAGCCTTAGTAAACTTGTGGGAACCCCTCTCCCCCCCCCCCCCCTTCTTCAGAGGCAGTTCTGTAGTGGCTTATTGCTTCTTTCTGAATGAGACCTGTTTCTACACCAGAATCCGGACCAGTTACGGTCAAGATCTTGTGCCAGGTCGTTGCCATTACACATTACTGATATTATTGAGTTCTTGGTTAAGCAGTTTTTTATTTGAAGTTCAAATAAAAAACTACTTAACCAAGGTTCAAATAAAAAACTACTTAACAAAGAACTCAATAATATCAGAAAAATAACCAATAAAGCAGGGTTTAATAAAGATATTGTTGATAAATTATATAAAAGAAGAATGAAAAAACTTAATATCATCCCAAATTTTCAAAAACCTAAACTGGACTTTACCCCCGCTATTTCCTACAATCGCGGAGTCTCCCAAAAAATTTGAAAAGCCGCAAGTAAAATCAATATTAAAATTCCCATCAAACCAAACAATAATATATATCAGACTATAAGAAATGAGAAAGACAGAGTTGATCCCATGGAAACCCCCGGTATCTATAAAATTCCTTTTGATAAAGAAAATAAAACTAAAGGCTGTTACATTGGGATGACTAAACGTAAAATAAAAAGTAGAATAAAAGAGCATATTGCAGATGTTAAATTAGGCAAAATTACTACTGCACTTACCAAAACCAACGCTAACGAAAACATCGATATAAATTTCCGTAACGTCCGTGAAGTCACTAATTATAACAACGCAACCTACACTTATAACCAGGAAACAATAGAAATTTTATCAAATCCGTCCAGGTGTAATGGCAACAACCTGACACAAGATCTTGACCGTAACTGGTCCAGATTCTGGTGTAGAAACAAGTCTCATTCAGAAAGAAGCTACAAGCCACCAGAGAACTGCCTCTGAAGAAGGGGGGAAGCCCTCCTGCAAGTTTACTAAGGCTGATAAATGGAGAAGTATAAGTAAGGTCTTTAATTTAATTAATGTTTCTATTAATGCAACTATTTTGATTATACTTTTTATTATTGTGTTTCTTTAGTCAATTTATGGCAAAAGTTCATATTTTGTTTATATCTTTAGAGTATTGCTAGGTTTAAAATGCTTGCAAAGATTGTAAAGATGCAACTTTAAAAAATAAATTTTTCTATAAAATGATTTCATCACACTTTTAATAGGCTTTTATGAGTTACTATAGCCAAACAGCTAACGCTATTTATACTATTTTCAACATGAAATTTGCCTTAGTGAACATAAATACATACATCAGTTTCAATGGATGCTAAAAATGTTTTCGAAAATCAGAGCACAAATAAATTAAAGACAAACTTTTTTTGTTTATTTTTTGGAAAATATAAAAAAAAAAAAAAAAAATACTTGCACATTCACTATGGTGCACCAGTGGCTCATAGGTCCTACTCTCAAAGCTGGATGAAGAAAAGCCAGTAAAATAAGAAAAAAAATAATTTAAAAGAAAAAATACAATTCTATGTAAAGTCTGCCAGTTAGAGCTTTGTCAGTTTTCTTTCTCGGCTACTACTATAAACCACCAAATTATGGTTAAAACATTTAACTAAATTAGAGAAAATCTTAATAAAAAAATTAAAATTACTATAATAAATAATAAAAAATTTAATAATATTACAAATGATATAAATGTTAATAAAATCAAACCGAAGAAATATGGTATAATTTTTTTTGTTATCGAGATTGGATTCAAGTAGAGTACTAAAATTCCATTATTTTGATAAAAAACACAGTTAAATTTTAAATAATCATTTTCTCATTATTGGTTATTTATCCCAACAATTAGCCACTATTTTTGATTTGGTGAATATCGCAAATTTAAAAGTGGGTTCATTTTGAAATATCAATCATTAGGCAGAAAAAAATCAACTAGTATTCAAATAATAGTAGTAAAAACGTGTAGAATATCCTTCCCACCATAAAAAACATGATTCATCATTTTCTTCTTTGATAACTAAATTAAACACTTAAACAGTTTAATATAACATTTAAATAAGAAAAAAACTAGTACATAATTTCCATTTATTTTAAGACTATGTGACATGAAAAAAATCAACTGAATATGCTAATTGTGAGTCATAATAAATAAATAAATCAAATTACGTATAAAACTATACCTCAGAACTTGCTTCTGAAAAGAAATATCTATCATCATCATCTCGTAAATAAGATGCCCAATCAATAATACTTTTGTCATCACTTTCTGAATTTTCTGAAACATGGAATTTTTTTAAGTTAGTAATTTTCTATTTATAAAACAAATAAGTAAAAAGCAACATATTAAAAACACATTTTATTACAAAATTTTAAGTATCAATAGACAAGGATGAGATGAAAATGATTTAAAAAAAGAAAAAAAAAAACCTGAAACTACATGCAAAGACAAGACGCTGAGATAAAATTCTAGAATTTTGATGAGTAGATCTATTATATTAGAGTAATAAAAATATTTTTTAAATCTTCAATCTATTAAAAAAAAAAAAAAAAAAAAAAAAAAAGAACAGATTATTATGCTTTAGTATTCAACCAAGTTTTATTTGATTAGCTCATGTACAGTGCCGGCCCGAGCAAATTTGGCGCCCTAGGCGAAAAATTTTCGTGGCGCCCCATTAAAACAAATTTTTAAAAAATGTAAGACACCCAGACAATTATACACATAAAAATACTGTAATAAATAACTAATTATTTTTATTACATATTGCATATTATTGTTTTTTCGGCGCTACTTTTAGCAGTAGTATAACAATATCCTTCAAATGAATTGTTTTAGCTTCATCTTGAGCTGTTAATAATGGTGATATTCCTACAAATCGTTCTCACGTCACTATAGAACGCTAGTAAGTTTTTATTAATTTCAATTATATGAAGCTGAGTTCTCCACTGGCTACAGACACAGGAAGTGTCAGCAACAATTTTATTGCTGTTACTAAATTCAATACTCAATGTACTAGTTCGTTTTTACAAAAAATATTCAAAACTTCCTGTAGTGTACTTTCATCAACATCCTTAGAGTCTCCTTGAGTCAGATAATCTCCTGCATAGTTTCAAAATCACTTTGAAAGTTTTTTTTTTACGACTCAATATCGTTAGAAAGGCATCAGAAAACATGATTTATCTTTTTGGTCTGTTTGAACTTCTCATCATTCGAATTTCTTGCTGTATCAAGAAAAGAAATATAAAAATTAATCTTAAAATGATGTTTAGCCTTAATGTTGATTTATCAACTGGACTGCATAATTAAACTTCTTTTTCATTTTCCGTAATTGGCTCTGACTCCGATGGGAATGATACCGTAATATTAATTTCTTCTGAAAATGCCCCCTGTTTATCAAATCCGAAATCACTTTTACAGTTTCCAATCAACAAATTTTGTTTTTAGTAGTGGAGTTTGGGTTACATTTTCACCATTCGCGCATCGTCTTTTTTTATGTACTGACGAAAACTTTCTTCACTTATTTTCTAATAGGAAATTAACATTTTTTATACATGATCTGGCTTGTGTTCGTCGAGAATGGACAACTAGAACGACGCGGAGCTTTCAATGTTTGTGGGAAAAAGCTGTGCTATGATAGACTACATTCCACTGTTTGTGGGTTAAAAGAAGACTCCTACAGGTTAAGGCTCCTATATATACGAGCTGGCGCATCAGGCATTTTGTTGCCTTAGGGTTGCCACATGTACCCAGCACGTTTCTCTGATAAACAAACGACAAACATTTTTTTTTTTTATCGTCTTACGTTACTTTAGAGTAACTTGTTTTATTATATTTCATAATTTTAGCTAAGTAAACTATGATGTGGAAGTTTGTTTAGCGATAAACTGCTATAATCATTCAAGAGGTGAATATAAAGTGTTCACAGACCTTCTATTACTGCGTATTTGAGTTTTGGCGACATTTTGTAAAAGAAACAGAAAATGCCCTAATAACACATCTTACCCCAGTACATCCATAGGATATCCTCAGAATAAAATGACATCCTGAGAATGTACTGTGAAAAAAAATGTGTTTTTAGGAATATTATTGTTGCTTATTGCTCTTATCTTGACCGGATTAGCTTCAGATCAAGATTTCTTAAATTCATTAGTGAAGCGATAAGGACGCCAAGCGGGAATGCTGTCCTCTTCGGAGGCAAAAAAATGGCGGTGATGCACGGGCTTATTATTTTATTTAGGGGCTCTACTACAGGTTAAATAAAAGAAAATCGTCAGGACTTTGAATGACGTCAGAGAGTCCTGTCGTCTATTCGCTGCAGATTACCCATAGAATTCTCTCACATTGCAAGGATACATAAACTCAAAGTGAAACCGGTGGTGGTTGGTGGTTGGGTTTTACGTCGCACTAATGCTGCGCAGGTGGGCAATTGGCGACGGTCTGGGACACACCCCTAGAGATGGTCCGGAGACATGCCATCACAATTTTGATCCTCCACGGAAGGGATGTCTCTCCCACTTCGGTGACCCCTAGAGGTATAATTTTTGATGGGAACATGGAGGACTTTGCGGTCACGACAGATTTTACGTGCATCAGCTACCCGTACACGATGGTCTTTGTCGGCTCGAGTACCGAACCCGCAATCTGCCAATTACGAGGCCGGCGCTTTACCGACTGGGCTACCGCGGCCCCAAAGTGAAACCGGAAGCATTTTCGATGTTCTGTTTATCAAAGCCTCAATCTTTACTTCTTTCATATCAAACTATTGTTTATTTACTAATTATTTTGGAAGATGAAGCAAGATTTTTGCCTATTCTGATTCAGGTGGAAAAATATTTTGTTTTTTCAAATTATTATCCTGATAGTGTTTCTTTAGGATTCGGACGAAAATAACTTTTCAAATGAGCCTAATTTGCTTTGCTAATGATATTTTTTCTTTAATTTTCTCTTACAAAATTGTACTCCAAAAATTTTTTTTTTTCTGTTAACAGCTAGTCTCAAGTATCAACTGTACTGAAAACGAAATTTCACATTTTATTACTAAGTTGAGCTACTATAGAAAAAGAAACTATAATAGAATCACTTTGTAAAATTCCAAAAAGCCCCCACGCATAGCCCCTACAATGTCACCTAGTCTAAAAAGCTAAAACTTCTTTCTAGTTAGAGCTAGCTTCCTTCAAATATTATTATTATTATTATTTCTTTTTATGTCAGTTCAAAATTATAAAAAACATGATGTACAATTTAGACCCTTGAATGGAAAGTCAAAACTTTATAATTCCAATAACGTACAGCCCCATTAAATAATGACTCGATGACTTTTAGATATAGTGTAAAGCTATTAACAATTAGATGGACATATTTAATGACGGACTGTTTTCAAAACTCAATTCGACGTTGTAAGTTTTTGAAATAAATAGATCGTTATTATGATAAAATCAAGCCAGTTGTTTGTAACTCTTTCTCTAGCGCTTCTCATTAGATAAATTAGATTGACTTTGATGCCCTGAAAAGTCAATTCGAGGATTATCCATTTACTTCATTTTTACACGTCCAATTTAAAACACGCCAAGAAAAACTCAGTGAATTTCCAAGTCATAGCAGCAGACTTGTACCTTTTATTCCTTTCTAGACAAAGATTGTAAGTGTTTAAAATTTTCACACAACATGAGTGCTGTGTTTCCAAGACTACATTTTATCTATTCTAAAGTGCCGTTAGATAGTAATAAATAAAATAGATCTTGTTGTCTGGATTGTGCCGCCCTCTAGATTTGAGCGCCCTAGGCCATCGCCTAGTTTGCCTATATGGTCGAGCCGGCCCTGCTCATGTAACAAATTTATATCAGAAAAACAAAAAAAAGCTAAGAAAACTGAAAAACTAAATCTACAAAAAAGCTGAAATCAACTGAAAGTCTGAAAAATCTCATCCCTGAATAGAAGAGAAAAATATAAGTTAAACAACATGTACAATCAATATTTCTTACATTTCTACTTTTAAATAAGAATTAAATATATATATATATATATATATATATATATATATATACAGTAATGGATTTGCATACATTTGCAGATGTCTTTCAATATTTTTCAAAATAGTTCAGTATTTAAATAAAATTGGACTTATTGGAGTATAAAGCATAAGCTTATACCCCCTACATACAATTATTTCAATTAACAATGACATTGTAGGTCATTTTTACCAGCAATTCAATTCACATCACTCAGTCAAAGTCAAAAGTAAATCATTAATATCAAAAGCAAATAAATCATCATTTTGAGCTGCAATTCACAACATTCAGCCAAAGTTAATTCCTAGCATCAAAAAATAAATCCTAATTTTCAGCTGTAATTCACAACATTCAATTAAAGTCAATTCTTACCATCAAAACTAAATAATTCTAACAGATTCTTTAAATTATGTTCTGGATCTCAAACTTCTCTTCTCCTGCCAAAATTGATGATTGGAGTAATAGTTTGGCAACTCATATGAATAAAAACTCAACTGCATTTTATCATTATTTGAATAATAGTAATAATAAATTATGAATAATTCTCTTAACTTCAAAAAGTTTAATAACTTCCCCCTTAATTAGTGTAATGCCAAATTATGAAATCTATTCTTTTTTTCTTCTACAAAAAGATCAGCTAGGAATCAAATTATTTAAAATAATAATAATAATATCTGGTGTGTAACATATACACAATTTCTATCATGCCCTACTACACATATTATGTACTCTTTTTGGAAATAGTGTAGTCAGAAAACAAAAAACTGACTTAACAAATCAGACATCTAACAATATTTCTGTAGGAGCAAACTACATTCATCATAAAGATATATAAAGTAGAGTTTGCATAGCAGGTTTAAAAAGAAGTTGGTAGAACTAATTTTGAAGTATTCATTTCTGAGATTTAAAACTGAACTGCTAATCAGGATGCCAGCTAGTTTTCCTGTAGTAATCAAGTACACTCAACTCCTGTTAATCTGCAGACCTATAATCTACAAATTCCACTTATCTGCAATATATATTTTTTTTACATAAACAAAGAAATTTACTGATGAGTTTTCGAAAAAATAGCAATTTTTCTCACATTTTAACTTTTTTTTTTTTTTTTTTTCTATTTTTTATTTGAATATTTAACTTAATACTTGCTTTCAACCATTAATTAATTATTTATTTGTAACTTATGAGATGATGCAATAATAGATATATGAACACTTGTGCTTCTGTTAGATTAAATCGAATTTTATGTTCGACGATGCTGATGTAAGATTTAAATAAAACATACACATATAATAATAATAATAATAAATAATAATAATCACTAAATGATCACAATTATAAATAACATATGCCTGAAAAAAGTGACATTCTCGGATTTATGCCAAAAAACATTGGGAAAGTATGTAAAAATTTCAAAACAAAAACTATTACATCAATGTTTAACAAAATTAAAAATTATCAATGCTAAGTATTCAATTTTGCATTTAAAATATATTTTCTTCAGTATTTCTAAAATAAATATGTATGTTTTATTGCTATGTATTATTTGAATATGCTTAAATTATTTACCCTCATATGATTGATTAGTTTTATTAATAGTGGAGAACTATTTTATTCTAAAATTTGTTAGAAATCTTTCCATTTATGCATTAATAATAATCACTCACTTTCATGGTTCATACACTTAGGAGTAAAAAAAATTCAAGGATTTTTCAAGTGCTTTTCAAGCACTTTCAGCCAGGATTTTAGATGTGTTCACACACTTTTTTTTTTTGAGGGGGGGGGGGGGGATTACTTACTTTAAAAAACCCAGTATCAAATGTGTTTATTTATTTATTTTTTAACATAACTAGAGGGCTCTGCCTTCTTCTCACTCCACTCATCAACCCTCAACTCACCTTGCTTTATTAACACCTGTGGGGCTCTTCTTACCTGTTTGCTGTTTTTCCATGCAATAAACAGGGAATATAAATTGTGCATTTCATAACACAAAAGCAGAAAAATATTACAGAAATCCCCATATCCAATGCCGGATTAAACTACATAACATTTAATAGTACTTAATAAAATATAATAAGATAAAATATGTTAAAAATCAGTAACTTATTTTTTCAGAATAGAAGAAAATTTATTATATCTAGACCACTTTGTGCTACAGATTTAGTATATGACGACTTTAAATTTTTTTTTTTTTTTCCACTATTTGACGAGGACTTTTTTTTAATAATAGTTTTTAAAAAATCTAGTACATACTTTTTCTAATGCTTATAACTTTCACTATTGAATTTTCAGTTAATTTAGGGCAATATATAACACTCTATACATATATTTCTGACATAAAGTTAGGTAATAATTTCATTACTTTCATTTTAATTTGGAAAAATACCTCACGGCTTAAATTTTCCAATTCCCTCCTGCTTATTTCTTAAAATAATGAAGGGTACTTGAAGAACAGATTTCATATTTGTGGTCCTTGTTGAAAAAAAAAAAAAAAGAATGTCTGACTCTGTAAAGTTAAAAAATTATCATTAGGAAATTAGAAGATGCCTCATTTATAAATGAGTTTGAATTTGACTCTAAAATGTTTTATGCCAAAATATATAATATCCAGAGTATATCAGAGGTAATTTAAAATATGTTTTTAAATAACAAGATACAATAAATGACATATTTTTTAATAATAAAATATGTTTTTAAATAATGAAATATGTTTTTAAATAAAAAGATACAATAAAAAAACATATAAAAAAAGATGCAACATAAGAAATTGCCATACCAATAGAAAGGTTGACATTTTTTTTTTTTTTTTAATACCATTGATCACATTTTAATTTTTCAGTTGAAAATGGCAAAACCATAAAAATTGTTGCCTGAATATATATTTTATTATTAATATCCCTGTGACAGAATACTTTTATGCTTTCTGTGACAAGCATTGTTTTGTGGGAACATTTTCTGCGAGACAATATTGACATATTTTCTAATTCATAAATAATAGGTACAGACAATTGTAAAGATATCAATATTATTAGTAGACTGTTGGAGAATTCTTAAATATAAGACATGAGTTTCTATTTAGAAATATCTTTAATTTTTATAAGCAGTTCTTTCTGCGAGTGACAATTTCTTTTCTGCACCAATGTCACTGTTTTGCCTAAATTTTGCCACAGGTCATAATATAGTTCAAAATTTAAACGTGAAAACTTCTTCACAAATCATGAAATTTTGGAAAGCACAACCGGTTTTGAAAGGAAGTGGCTTTTCTTCTTCAGGGACAAAACATATGCTACTGTCTTGGAGAGAAAAGCAAGACTAGTATTGTGCTAATATAGTTCAATTTATAAATATTATATAGAAATATAAACTTTCATATAAAAACCTGATGTCAAGTCGCCTTAAGTAAAGGTTTCCTAATTCTATCTGTAATATTACTTTTGAACAGAACAGTGCCAAGAAGGGGGGGGGGGGGGGGGGGGAATCGCAGTAGAATAGCTTTTATTTTTGTAAACAAAGACAATGACTAAAACTGCGAAATCCTGTAATTCGTACAAATTTTTTGTGGATTAAAGAGAGTTGAATGTAATGCATGCGAAAATACATCTAAAAAGAAGTTTATATAATAAATTTGAAAAAATTGTTAAAGCTAATTTTTAGTTATCAACTTTTGGACCCAGTTTTGATAGTCTCGGAAACATTGCAAACTCGTCTGTTCACCGGAAACTAATAGTTACATATGAAAGGATATCAAAAAAGGAGTTAATATGGCGAGTTAGGAGAAAATCCATAGAGTCATTTTTAAAAGAAAGCACTTGTGAAACCTAAAATTGATCTACTTATACAGAATATCTCTCGATTTTTTTTTTTTTTTTTTAATTAACCAACTTATACATATGAAAGGACATCTAAAAGGATGTTTATATAGCAACTCTGAAAAAAATCCTTAGAGCATAGTGCTCACTCTAGAAAAATAAAAAAAAAAGGGCGGCCAATGGGAACTCAATAAAAAGAGCAATCTTTTCTAAAAAGGGCATTATTTGCCTAATTTGTTACCCGTCTGGTTGCAATTTTTATACATGATAAAATAAAATTATTACCTTTTCTTGGATATCAATATGTCGGCTATATGAATTTATTCTTTCAAAAATGTTCTAAAATAGATAATTCTAATAGATAGTTCTAATCCAGAAAGCTGCATATAAGGCAGAAATTTATCTAAAGGAATGAAGGCATTTAAAAAATTGGAAAGAGCCACCAAGTATTAAAAAAGGGCTGCGCTGGGGGTTGTGTCCTGCCAAATTTGAATAGTCAATACTACAGCTGGTTTTGTCGAGATACAGATTTATGTTTCTACTTCTAATTTTCCAACTTTCACTAAAAAATGGCAAAATTATCTGTACACTGAACCTATCTTAATTCTAAAATTTTGTCGTTCTACCTTTATTCATTTTAAAGATATGATAATGATAGTCTGAAGATTTCGCATATAGTTTCAGGAAGGTGCTGCATCTTGCCTGCCCTTAGATTGAAAAAATAGGGCCCTTCTTGCCCCTCATCTAAAAAAATTATACTCTTCTTTTGCCCCTTATTTAAAAAATTTGCACCCTTACTGTTGTTTGTAGAAAATAACCTTCAAATTGAAGATAAATGCGATAAATATAAATAAAACTATTGTGTATAATTTATTCATACATCAATAACAAGCAAAATTAAAGAAATTTTAAAATTAAATAAAGTTTAATGTATGTAATACTCAGGGATGTATCCAGAGGGGGGCTCTGGGGGCTCGATCCCCCTCCCACTGAAATTTTCTGCGATAACTTTTTTCATGTTCAAAAAAAAAAAAGAATTTTTTCTCCAAAATATTGTTTTCATGTTGTTAATTTGTTTGCTTGTGAAACCTTATTTATCAGCAATTTTCTGTCTTGTAAATCCAAATTACCGAAATGCATATTAGCTTTTTGTAAAAAACACTAAAAAGAGAACTTTATGGTACTTATTAAAGGGCAAAACTGGGAAAATTCATTAGTGGCCAGTGGCCGGTACTGTCAGTTTCATTAGTAGCCACTTTTTTAAGTTAGTGGCCACTTTTCACATGATAAGACTATTTCTTTCAGACTGCAAAAAGCATTGTCACCATTTTGTGGTATAATTAACACAAGAAAAATATGAAAATAAGAAATACATATAATAAAATTAACACAGGGACACTGAAATTGTAATTACGCTCTTTTTAAAAATCCTAAATTGCACATCCTAAATTGAAATCTGCTTAGGGCTGTAATAATAACAGCAAAAGTTTTTATATTTCAGATAATTTAGTAGTACTTTTTTTTTTTTTTTCAATTTATTTAAGTGAAATAAGCTGTTATCATTCACAGTTCACACTGCTATTTTCTAAGTAAATGAATGATTCATCATCATCACAACCTTTTACATGGTCATGTGTAAATGCAGTTAGCAGTTTTATTATTTTTTTCTTATTTCTAAAAAGACACTTTTTTAAATGATTTTATTTCAATAGAGTTAAAATATTTCCTCTTAAAAAGTATAGATATGGAAACTCAGCTGCTTCATTAAAAATAATTTACTTAGCTGCCAAATTTGTAGCTTTAAAAATAGGGAGATTTCTACTTTAAAATGGGAAGGAAAAAGGAAGATTTCTACAAAATTTTTTTGAAAAATACACATTTAAGTCAAACCAAATTTTGATACACAAATTTGTCAAATATCTTAAATGGATAAAATATACACTAAATACTATGGAGATAATAATGGGAAAAGACTGTGCTTTGCAGGACATTTGATCATTAACTGCTGGTTGAACTGGAGCGCACATGTGTGTGTGTGGGGGGGGGGGGAATACATCCATATACTTCTTTGAATCTAATCAAGAAAGTTTAAAATGAATATTTACATTTATGTTATGGATGGAGAAAGATTGTAAATCACAAGGCTTCAGTGGAGCATGTGATTGCCAATCATTGGAGAGGGGGGGGGGGGAATACATCCATATACTTCTTTATAGGTTCTAGAATCTAATCAAGAAAGTTTAAAATGAATATTTACATTTATGTTATGGATGGAGAAAGATTGTAAATCACAAGGCTTCAGTGGAGCATGTGATTGCCAATCATTGGAGAGGGGGGGGGGGAATACATCCATATACTTCTTTATAGGTTCTAGAATCTAATCAAGAAAGTTTAAAATGAATATTTACATTTATGTTATGGATGGAGAAAGATTGTAAATCACAAGGCTTCAGTGGAGCATGTGATTGCCAATCATTGGAGAGGGGGGGGGGATTACAAGAATTATGAGTAAAAGATATTAAACAATTCTACTTCTTTACAGATTCTAGAATCTAATAAAGTAAGTTTAAAATAGATATTTATATTTTTGCAGCAAATGGAAAATGGTTAGAAATTATAAAGCTTTCTATAAACTGTGTGATCGCAGATCGTTAGGGGGGGGGGGGGGTCCAAAAAATTATATGAGTGAGATATATTAAACAATTCTACTTCTTTATAGGTTGTAGAATATAATAAAGCAAGTTTAAAATGAACATTGACATTTATGCCATGGATGGAAAAAGATTGGAAATCACAAAGCTTAGATTCCCTATCGTCGCTCGATTTTTAGAATCTTTTAATGATCACAAAAAGTGGCGACTTTAGTGGCGATCGATGCATAATTTTTAATCGCCATCTTTTTTTATTTAGTCAATTTTGCCCTTTAGTACTTATTGTTGAACACTGTAATGTGTCTCCTTTCTTTTAAACACTTCTTTTGCCAGAAATAACGTTTTAATTCCTTGTGAGACAAAAGATTGGTCATTAACAAAGATCATAGTTCCATATGGAACTTCTGGTTTTGTCAGTTAGGCATGTATTATACCTTCCATTCTGTAGTATACCTTCCTTCCTTCATTCCTTTCCAACATAAAACAGCCAATATAAAGTCTACTTTACAGAAAGACATGTGATGAAAGATAGTACTATCTAATCTTACTGAGAGCAAAAATGCCAATAATCACATCATAGAGTACAGCATTTAGTTTTCATATTTGTAGCAAGGCAGAATTTCAGACGAATGTCCAGATTCCCAAACCAGACTGAGCTTTGACTGGATTAGACTCTAGTGGGTACATAAGGTCCACAGGTTATGTCAAAGAAATTCGGTATCAATTTTAGTTGTTTTCCAAAAGGAAACCGAAGTATTAAACCCACTTGCGGAAATAGCCACCATCTGTTGCCATGCGTCATGCATCGTTCAAACTATCACACCACTACTACCATCATCTGTCGCCATATGCCTATAACTAAATAATCGCATAAGGAATCAGAAGGATTACCACAACGAATCTCTTAGGGAGAAAAATCAATCGCACGAGATTGTATAGTCTCAAGCAGTACAACTATGGCTGTACCAGATTTCTGATCTAAAACTTAATTATTCTTACTGACCCGATACAGCATATTTCAAATCTTATCTTTTCTTACATTCTTAAATTTTCTAATAATATATTTATTCCTCTAAATAATAAGATATGGATGGGTCTCACCTGAAATCTTCTAATCCAAAAGTCCGGGTGTGGATGGGGCAACTATCATCCATTAAAGAAACTAAGCTTGATGAACGTAGCACTTCTTAAATATGAAAACAGAATTTTAATGCTTTTTTAGCATACACGTAAAATGAAAACGAGAACAGAACAAAAACTATCTACATTATTTACAATTAAATATTAAAGTCTTTCTTAACATTAAAGTCTTAAATTGTCATTAGTTCTTAAATATTTATTCTAATTCTTAAAAGTTTCAATAGTTCTGTTTTAGGACCGGGGCGTCTGTAAACAAGACGATCTTAGCATAGCCCCTTCTCTATTCGAGGTCCTTTCCTTTCTGCTTCTGATTCTAAAAAGCACCTTTCTCGAAAAAGAGGCGCCCGTCTGTCTGGAAAGTCATTTTGTTCTCAAAGCGGAAGAATGAGCGGGAATTCCCGACATCCTCCCACCTTGAGTTGCGACTAATCGGAGGAACTCAACAATCCAAGTTGAAGTCGTTGAGGGGGTTTCACCACACGCCCAGTTCGAGAGACCACCGGGGGACTGGAAGTAGGATCATCTGTTGTGGACTTCTTTTTACTGGTTCTGGAACTGGTAGGTTCTGGAGGGTCTTTCACAGGTTCTTTTACTCTGGGGTTGAGCATCGGTTTCTGTGAGAGATTCTTGTTTTCGGAAGTCGAAGGACTTAAATTTTCTTGTAGAGATTTATGAAAAGTGGGGTGATTCTTAAGTTCGGTACTGTCAATTTCTAAAGGAAACAATCTTTGCAATGGACGCAGAAAAAGTCCATTTTCGGTCTTCACCTTAGCTAGGCGTATCACATTATCTTTGCCTGGGTAAATTTCTATCACTCTTGCCAAAGGCCAGTGAACACGTTTCTTATTGAAATCTTCTAATAGGACAACATCGCCGACTTTCAATTGTTTGAATCTTTTGGTCTTAGATGCATGTTGTCGTAATTGTCCTAAATATTCAGCTCTGAATCTGTTTCTTAGGTTTTCTCTGATTATTTGCCTATATCTGGCTCTGCGGTTAAGATCTTTAGAATCTAAAGCATCTAGGTCAGGTACTCCTGATATTGGTAGTTCTCTTAGGAACATCATTGGAGTTAAAGGTAAGGGATCTGTGTTATCTTCGGAAACATAGGTTAGGGGCCGTGAATTAATCACTTGTTCACAGTCACATAGCATGGTGTAAAGTTCTTCGTAATTCAAAGATGCACGACCTAAGTTTCTTTTCAGGATTCCTTTAACCATTCCAACAAGCCTCTCCCACCAACCTCCCCACCACGGTGCGGCAGGAGGGTTGAATTTCCAAATGATCTTCTGGGTGGAAGCTACCTTGCAGATGGTTTCCCAATCTACACTCGAGAGAGCATTGCTGGTTCCTAGGAAGTTCTTCCCGTTGTCTGAATAGATGATGTAGGGTCTGCCTCGCCTTGCTATGAACATTCTCAGAGACTGGATAAAACTTTCTGTAGACAGAGACGTAATGGCTTCAAGATGTATGGCTCGGTAGACAGCGCAAGTAAATAAGGCTATCCACGCTTTTGATCCATCAGAAAGATGAAGAGGACCGGCTAGATCTACGCCTACCACTTCAAAGATGGCTGCTTCTCGTACTCTGTCTTCGGGTGGTACTCCAGGTTCAACATCTATTTTGGAAGTCTGAAGTTTTCTGCAAATCACGCATTTTCTTATTGAATTTCTAATGGATTTTCTAGACTTCAGTATCCAAAAATTTTCTCTGAGTAGTGTCATTAGAGTGCTGACTCCAGCGTGCTGATTTTCTAAATGCTTCTCGAGTACCAATCTTTGGACGACGGGATGCTTGTAAGGTAAGATTACAGGATATCTGAAGTTTTCACTGTCGTTTCTTTGAATTATATTGGTCTTTACTCTTAAGAGACCAGCTTTATCTTCGACAGGCCTTAAATTTCTTAATTTTGGATCTGTTCTCCCTGAAAAAGATTCTTGTTGTACTAATCGTAGAAGTACATTTTCTGCTGTTGAAAATTCTTCAACTGAAATATCTAATTCGGATATTTTCTCAGCAGTCTTCGAATTATGATAAAATCTATATATCCAGGCAATGGTTCTAACTGTTTTCTTGTACGAGGAAAAATACTGATAAAATCGATTGAAATTATCTTCTTTTTTATCTAAAAGATTTAGGATTGTCTTCCTTTTTTCGCTGTTTATGATTTCTTCGTTTGGGTCTTCTTCTATTTGAGGCCATTCATTTTCCTGTAAATAAAGCCAACTCGGACCCTCCCACCATCTCGATTTCTGTAGTTGTTCAAAGGAACATCCTCTAGACGGGAGGTCCGCAGGATTCAAATTTCCGGGTACGTGTCTCCAATTGCAAACTTCAGTCAGATTTCGTATTTCTAACACTCGGTTATGTACAAATGTACCCCATTCTTGTTTTCTTCTAATCCAACCTAAAGCAGTGGTTGAATCTGACCAAAATATGGTATTTACATGTAAATTTAAATCCTTTTGCACATTTTTGGCCAACCTAGCGCCAATAAGACAAGATAACAGTTCAAGGCGGGGTATGGTCAATTCCTTAATAGGTGCAACTCGACTTTTAGCATTGATTAACTGGATCTTGATTCCTTCTGAGGTCTCTACTCTTATGAATACGCAAGTGGCATATGCTCGCTTGCTTGCGTCAGAAAAAACATGTAATGATGTTTTCTTTTCTTTCTCTGGGCAAATGTTAAGCCACCGAGGTATTTTAATTTGGGATAAAAAATTTATTCCTTTCAGCCAATTAGAAGATTGTTGTTTTAAAGTTTCAGAGAGCTCTTCGTCCCACTTCACCTTCTGAATCCACGTTTCTTGAAGGATTAGTCTGGGAACTAAACTGACAGGTGCTGTGAATCCCACAGGATCAAAAATTCTTTGGGTAACTGATAAAAGTTTTCTTTTTGTAAGGGGTTCACTTATCTTTAGGGGTTCTTCGATTTTACAAACTAAACTGTCATTTTTGCTAGAATTTTAAATACCTTATACAAAACTTTTCCATTATGTTTGACTGATTAATTTCGAACACTCCGTGTTCATCCTCAAAGTCGAAACGCTAAACGCCGTCGTTCTTCCTTTGCTGTTTACTTTGCCGGTGTTACACCGGCAAAGTAAACAGCAAAGGAAGAACGACGGCGTTTAGCGTTTCGACTTTGAGGATGAACACGGAGTGTTCGAAATTAATCAGTCAAACATAATGGAAAAGTTTTGTATAAGGTATTTAAAATTCTAGCAAAAGTACAATTGTGCTTTTCCTTAAAAATATAATTACAGTAAACTGTCATTTTTCAAATCCCAGACTAATCCTAACACGGGAGCAAACCTCGGTTCATCTTCAGTTTTGTCGATCATAGCCTGGGGCCAATTCGATCGCCAGCATCTCAAGTTGAAATGTGCCGAAGCCAAAATTCCTTGAGATTCTGATATGAATTTTTCTGTTTCTTGAATTGAATTCAGGCTGAGGAGGGAATTATCTAAATAGAAGGAATCTCTTAAGAGCCTAGCTGTCTCTCGCCATTGTTCGGGAACATTTTCTAAAAGGTGATTTAATGTTGCCATAAGCAAAAAAGGGCTTGAAGTTAGGCCGAAAACCACATGACAATGTCTATAAATTTTTAATTTATTTTCGCTATTAAACCAAAAAAATCTCAAAAAGTCGCGATCTTTCTCTGTTATTTTAATTTGCAGGAATGCTTTCTCTATATCGAACGAAATTCCTATCTTGTATCTGCGAAATCTATTCAAAATGCTAGGTATAATTTCTACAAGATTTGGTCCTTTTGTTAAACAATCATTAAGGGAGGGACTGTTTCTAGTGTGTGCTGAGGCATTGAATACTGGACGAATTTTAGTGGTTTCACTAGATTCTTTAACCACCGGTCTGTGTACTAAATAATGTACCTTGTCCCTTTTCTGGTCCAATACCTCTTCTATAATCTGATTGTTTTCCCAGAAATCAAAAATTTCCCCATATTCCCTTTTCCTATCAGATTTGATTAATTTATTTTCCGTCTTGTACAGGCACTTTTCTGCCAACGAGTAATTATCTGATAAAATCGAATGGTCAACAGTCCATGGTAAATTGACTTCACATCGACCGCTTTTATCTCGTTTAACAGTTTCTAGAAAATGATTCTTGGTTTCTTGTTCTAAATCCTGTTTCGATTTATTATCTTCATTAGTAATTCCTAGAGTGTCAAGGTGCCATAAATCTGATAAACTGGCGTTTGACACGTGTAATGACAACGATAGACCCGCCAAAGAATTGTCCTGCTCACTCTTGTGACCCTCTGTCTTGCCCAAAATGGTTCAACCCAATTTAGTTTTGAATGTAGTTAATCCCAATTTTGGAAAATATTTTATGTCATCTGTGAACAGTTTAGCGGACATATCAGCTCCCAAAAGTATATGTACTTCGTCTGGATTTTTCTGATATAAACAGGATTTATTATTTCTAGGGACATCTGATAAATGTACACCTTCCTTTTCTAAGAGTTTTACTAATTTATCGCCGCAATATAAATTCACGCCTGTGCATATTTTTTCTTGATCTAGTGCTTGTATTTTACACTTAAACTTATTATCTAAACTCCCGATCATAAATTCATAACGATTATGTTCAGCTGACATTTCCATGCCCCCAAAAAGACCATGTCTGATTGTTTCTTTATTCATTCTTTTTAATTTTAACTTATCAGCTGCAAACTTACTGATGTAACTATTATGAGATCCGGAGTCAATAATTAACCGAATATATGATGATTTACTATCATCCCTGTTAGAAATTGCTACTATTAACGTCTGCAAATAAACATTCGCTTGTAAATTATGATTCGATAATGCCAATTTAGATTGATCATTTCTTTCGTAATTACTTATTTCCTGTTTCAAATCTTTATTTCCATTACACATTATGTCTGAATGTCTACGATTACATAACTTGCATAAAGTTTTTGATACACAATGTCTAGCTAAATGCGATGGTTGAAGGCATAAATAACACAGTCCTTTCTTACGCAATAGATTAACTCTTTCATCAAATGGTAAATTACGAGTTTTGACACATTTGTTACTTAAATGCGATTCTGAGCAAAAATTACACCTATCACTTTTATTCTCATTTAATAAATCACAAGCAGTAGGCAATTTCCGGTTCTGAGTATCAAATTTATTAACGCGGGGGGAAAAACATCTCTACGATTTTGATTATCTAATCTTTGAGCTCGGGGGGAGAAATGACTGGTGCCGCTATCCTCTTGTCTGGTAGTTATTAAGCATTCGCGCGATACAAGTTGTTTATTTAAGAAAGATAATATATCTTTCACGCCATAATTAACACCATGAAATTCCATATTAAATTGTAATGCTAAATCTTTAGGTAATATTTTTAGTAATATTGGTGACAATAAACTGCCGTAGCTATCCAAAGAAACATCTAATGATTCTAAACTTCTAATGTTAGTTTGGATTTCATCGTAAATTTTCCTGAACGATTTAATGTCACTTGAATGTTTTAGTGGGGCAATATTTAATAATTTATTCAAATGTACATTCACTAAGAGGTCCTGTTTGCCATATCTTTCTTTTAAAATATCTACTACTTTTATGTAATTACTCGCGGTGACAGAGAATCCTTCTATACATTTTAAGGGGTCAGGTGCTAAAAATGATTTCAAATAATTAAATTTATCTACAGGATCTAAATTCTCATTATTATGAATAGCCGTTTCGAATGACGACCAAAAAGTCAGCCATTCGGCTGCATTCCCGTTAAATGTAACTGGATATAGCTGTGGTAATTTGATGTGCATTGCTTCTTTTGAAATAGGCCTTTCTATTGATGAAACACTTGTTTCACTTTTCTTTAGTTCTTTTAATTTTCTTTTGGCTCGAAATCGCCAAGTAATTATTTTTTCACGATATTCATTTGCCGTTTCTAATTCGGCTTCTAATTGGAGTTCTTGAGTTAAATTTTTAATCTCTGCATCTTTACTCTTTAATTCTATAGTAGTTTCATTTAATAATTCTATAGTTTCCTCTAAATCTACAGCATCTGGATCTATATCATCACATAAAGTTTTTAATTTCTCTATAAATTTATTAATACTGTCTCTTATGACAGCTCTCTCTTTTTTGGCTATTACTAAATTAGCCATAATCAGGGCCCGACTTACCTGGAGCCCCGGGGCAAGCCTATTCTGGGGGGGCCCTTTACAGTGGCATAAGAGCTCTTTAGGTTGCAGAATTTCTGCATACGCCTGTAGGGGGGCCCCTTCCAGAAGGGGGGCCCAGGGCATTTGCCCCGTATGCCCTGCCGTTAGTCAGGGCCTGGCCATAATAAATACAAAAATTTTAAATTTTATAATATTATCTATCTTTTCAATTATAAATAATGGATTCAATTACAAATAATTATAAATAATAGCTGCCCACATCCCGGCAAGGATGCCAGAAAATATGGCTGTACCAGATTTCTGATCTAAAACTTAATTATTCTTACTGACCCGATACAGCATATTTCAAATCTTATCTTTTCTTACATTCTTAAATTTTCTAATAATATATTTATTCTTCTAAATAATAAGATATGGATGGGTCTCACCTGAAATCTTCTAATCCAAAAGTCCGGGTGTGGATGGGGCAACTATCATCCATTAAAGAAACTAAGCTTGATGAACGTAGCACTTCTTAAATATGAAAACAGAATTTTAATGCTTTTTTAGCATACACGTAAAATGAAAACGAGAACAGAACAAAAACTATCTACATTATTTACAATTAAATATTAAAGTCTTTCTTAACATTAAAGTCTTAAATTGTCATTAGTTCTTAAATATTTATTCTAATTCTTAAAAGTTTCAATAGTTCTGTTTTAGGACCGGGGCGTCTGTAAACAAGACGATCTTAGCATAGCCCCTTCTCTATTCGAGGTCCTTTCCTTTCTGCTTCTGATTCTAAAAAGCACCTTTCTCGAAAAAGAGGCGCCAGTCTGTCTGGAAAGTCATTTTGTTCTCAAAGCGGAAGAATGAGCGGGAATTACCGACAACAACAATTATTGGTCAACAAAAAGTCAGAAAAGTAACTGTAGCTCCCTGCATTCGAAAGAAGAAGTAAGGTATTGTACCTACATTGGTATGAACCACAGCTCGCACCCTAGGTCAAGTGAAAGGAAAGAGGGAAAACTTAATATATATATATATATATGTATATATATATATAAAACGTTGGAGCTAAGGCTCCCTGAGTTCGACAAACATTTGAAGAGATCTAAGACGGTCGTAAGATAAAAGTGGGTGTGAGCTGCGATGCAAGTAGAATAAGTGGCTGTGCTATCTATTGCCCTGACAGGCCTTAAAAACCAACACGTTATGTAAACATCTTTGTTATGATCGTCACAAAGCAGACATATCTGAGTCTGATGTAGAACGCGATGATGGGCCATCACTTAAGTCAGTTTTAGATCTTGGAAATTGGTAATTTAAAAAATGGCTCTACCAATTTTTTTTTTTTTTTAACTTTGTTTTGTGAATCACCGAAATCCACATGAAATCAAATGAAATTTTCCAAGATATAACAATTTAAGATATATAATACTTTAATCTCTCTATAAACCCTTTAAAAGTCAAGCCCGTCTTTTTCCGTCATGCATAGTCAAAATAAAAGGCTGGTGTGGCTAAATTATGAAATAAATGTTGCTTTTTTCGAGAAAATAAGATTAATAAATATGTGCACGTGTACAATACTAAATTCTCATATTTATAAACTGTATATTATTAATTTCATAAATCATTAAACAGATATACTGAAAAACAGCTAACGCTGAAAAGGTTAAATAATTATATGCACATTTTATATTTTTTACTTTCTTGTATCTATACATGGTCGAGAAAATACTGTTTTGGGGTCAAATTTTTGAAACTGATGGAGATTAAGCGGTTAGTCATTAGTAGTTTGTCTGTGTATGTGTGTCTGTCTATGACACTTTGTGTGTACTTCAAGAGCCTTCAATATTTCCTAAATATAGTTACAATAGTCCTTAAACAGAAGATTGAGGTGAGCAGTAACTCTCCTCACACAAAAATGTATGTCAAATAAAACTGTTTCAAAAACTTTTTTGAACTATTGAAAGCACACTAGAAATGCTCAAATACAATATCTCATATCTTACACCTTAAACTGGAATAATATGTCTATAGTAATCTAGAATAAGAGAAAGTAGTGTGAATACCATACTAGATTATTTCATAGAATTATTTTTTTAAATGATGATACAGGTTTTTTTTTTTTTTTTTTTTTTTGGATATACCAATTAACATCAAATAAAATTTGGATAGTTAAATGTTGTAAACTCACGCAATACACTGAAGAATATACTCTGCCTCTAATCATCTTTCCTGTTAATGATACTTTAAATGTATTTTTGAGAAAAGAATCGCATTTTTTAAACTGAATTTCAAATCTACCAACATTCTGATTAATATTCCAGAGTATTGTTAGTACCACTTTTTTTCCACACCACTTTATTTTTAGAGTAACTGTCTCCAAGTTAAATAAGATTCACCTTATTGGAAACATTTATAAATAAGCAACAGTCAAATTAAAACTCCACAAAACGAGTAATGCATTCAAAATTAGAAAGGGTGTAAGACAAGAGGACACAATTTCACCCAAACTCTTCAATGCAGTACTTCAAGAACTTTTTAAAAAATCAAATTGGGAACAACAAGGCATAAACATTGATAGAGAGTTTATAAAACATTTGAGATTTGCGGATGATACTGTACTGCTTGCCTCCTCATTTGAGGATTTGTAAGAAATACTGCAGGAATTAAACAAAGAAAGTAAGCTTGTTGGATTGAAAATGAACCTCAAGGAAGACAAAAATTATGTCAAATTCATTTGTTTCTCCCTTGAAGATCACTGTTGATATGGTTGAAGTAAAAACGGTAAGCAGTTATACTTATCCGGGACAAGTCCTTACAATGAATGGGAATATCATGGAAGAAATTAACAACTGAGTTAAACTTGCATGGAGAGCATTCGGAAGAAATAGTGCTATATTCAAAAGCGACCTCCCAGTTTGTTTGAAAAGAAAAGTTTTTGATCAGTGCATTTTGCCTGTTTTAACTTATGCTTCAGAAACTTGGACATTAAGAGGACTCTCTACTTGTCGTCCCCGGAAGCCAACGCCAGTGTTATTCTATGGGGAATTTTGCCCCGTTATAACTCATTAACTAATACATATTTTTAAATTCTGTTTTCACATTCAGAAAATTCTCAACTTTTAAACAGTTTATCGCTTTTTAAAATTGATTTTTTTTATTTTTAATATTTTATATTGAGGTTGCAAAATGCGAATTTTCACAATGTGAAATTTTGTATTTTTGAGATTAAAAATGAAATCTTAAAAATTAAGAAAATCAATTTTTAGAAAGTGATAAATTGTTTAATAGTTGAGAATTTTCTGAATGCGAAAACAGAATTTAAAAATATGCATTAGTCAATGAATTATAACAGGGCAAATTTCCCCATAGAATAACATTCACTTCGGCTTTCGGAGACAAGTAGAGAGTCTCCTTAAGATGTAAAGCTATACAAAAACTGCAAACAACCTAGAGAAGTATGGAGAGATGCATGTTTGTTAGGATTCACCCGAAGAGACAAAAAGCGAAACACTTGGATTAGGAAGCAAACCAAAGTTACCGATGTTATTTCTAGAGTCAAGAAGTTAAAATGGAGCTGGGCTGGGCACCTTGCAAGAAGAAATGATGATAGGTGAACCACCAAAGTCTTATTTTGGATACCAAGAGATAAGAAAAGACTGAGGAACAGACCACTGTGTCATTGGAGAGATGAAATTGTGAAGTCTGGAAGAACAGAATGGAGAATTGCAGAAAACAGGGCAGTTTGGAATCATCTAGGAGAGGCCTTCCTCCTGCAGTGGATTGATAAAGGCTGAAATTGATGATGATGATGATAAAATAAGAAAAAAAAAATCTCTAAAAAAACTGGGGTGGGAAAAAAAAAAAGGTGGGGACTACAGAATATTAATTAGAATGTTGACAGGTATAGAATATGAAACTGAGTGACATGAAACCTTTTTTTTTTCTTCCTTTACAAATACTAGTGTTGATTATTATTGGTAAATATCAAACCTGTAGATGGCGCTGTACACCATTATTAATTTTTTGTTTCTTCTCTGTGTAGTTAGTTTTGTACCGTTGTAGTTTACGTGTGAATAAATGTTTGTGGCAGTATTAAGATTCCTTATTTCGGAATCATGTCAATTCATCGTCATCTATGATCAATAATGGATTAATGGAGTGGCCAGCAGTCCCCACGACTCTCTGGACCGATGAAGGTAAGCCATTTACCTTATTTCAAGCATGGGCGTCGGCACATAGGGACAAGGGGGGGCACTTGCCCCCTCCTGAAAAATTCTAATAAGTAAAAAATGATTTTAAAAAGTTACATTTAAAGCTTTAAAATTATGTCATTAGATTTGAAATGATTAGCCAAATAAAATTTATGTCACAGTGTCATTTAGAGACAAAACAACCTGACTTGCATTTATAGGTTATGAAATTTAAATATATATATATATATATATTCTGAAATTTTGCACTTTTAAGTTTGCCCCCTTCTAAAAAAATTTTCTAGCGACGCCACTGATTTCAAGTTAAAATACTGAAATGCTTATTTATGCAAATTGCTATTTTAAATAACGTCGCCAAAGTAGCGACACGTTTTTGGCGCCCATAACAGGGACTGCCAGGTCTTTAAAATTTGAATTTGATTTATTCTATAGTGCAATTTTCTAGATTGATCAAATATGGCAACAGAATTGGATAAATTAAAAAGAAAACGCACTACCCTAAAGGGATTGTGCACAAAATTAGTTAATATGATAAAGTTAATCGAACCCGAGGAAGGGTTAAATGTTTATGAAATAGAATCGCAGTAAGAAAAACTGCAGGTGAAACAAAATGAAATTATAGAAGTTGAAGAACAGATAGAAACGAAAATCGTGGTTCTCGACGAGCTACAAGCTGAAATAGAATCGCGACAAGAATACAGGGATTCAATTATTGATGTAAAAGCTCAAATTATGAATAAAATAGAAAAAATTAAAAATTTAAATGTCACTCAGATCTTATCACAGCCTAGAAATGAGCAAACATCTAATTTACGTTTAGAAAGAATTAATGCAAGTTCTGTAAGACTGCCCAAGATCTCAATTCCAGTTTATGAGGGATCTCCTGAAAACTGGATGGAGTTTTGGAATCAGTATGAAATAACAATACACAAAAATAAGGATTTATCTAACGTAGAAAAATTCGTATGCTTACGCAGCTTTTTAAAAGCCCAAGCTTTAACAGCTATTCAGGGTTTAGCACTCTCTGAAAAAAATTACAATACAGCCATTGATTTGTTAAAATCTAGATTTGGTAAAAAAGATATCATAATTAGATATAAAATTGATGCAGTATTAAATTTAAGCCCTGTTAAATCTGCAAATCAGATTAAAGAATTACGCTTACTGCACGACGCCCTTGATGTTAATATAAAATCTCTCGAAAATTTAGGAGTAGATTTAAAATCCTACGGAAATTTGTTATTTCCGATTGTTACTAAATTAATACCTACCAGTATTATGATAGACTATAATAAAATGAAAACAGAATCCGAGGAATGGGATGTACAAGATTTGTTAAAACATTTAAAATTAGAAGTTCAAACTAGAGAAAAAACCTTTTTATTCTTTAAACGTGAAGTAGAAACTCACAATAGCGGGTACAAAAACTCAAATTCCACATTTGATTCAAAATCATCGGAAAATAATAATGCATCCTACCGGAAATCTGTTTCGGGATATAAAAATTCTAACACAATACAAAAGGCATCCGCCTTTAAATTAACTGTTAGTAAATGTATATTTTGTGTTGATGCAGTAAATGATCATGAATTTAGAGGACAAAAAATTGTCTTTACGCAAACAGGGAATCTGTTATTTATGTTTCAAAAGAGGTAAACATACAGCTAAATCAGTGGCGGATCCAGAACTTGACTTTTGGGGGGGGGGGGGGGCTAAGATTTTTCAAAGTGTTATTCTAGACCAATAAAAAATTTACAAGTGCAATTTTCAATTGTAAATGTCAGTGTTTTGGGGGGGGCTTCAGCCCCTAGCCCCCCCCTTAAATCCGCCACTGAGCTAAATTTTGTTTATCGGGTCTCAAATGTGACACATGTTCAGGAAAACATAATACATGAATTTGCTACAAGCAAAAATCGAAAACTCCAACAACGGCTCAAATGAGTAATAAAAATCAATTCGAACAAACCCAAACAAATTCTTCTAAGAATAGTGCTTACGAAAATGATAATTCTGTAGTGTCATACAAATGTTCTGTACAAAATCCACTTGAGGATAATGAAATATATTTACAAACTTGCTTCGCAAGAATAACAAATAATTCTAATTTAAACTCTTTAAAGTGTGAATTATTGTTTGACAATGCGTCTCAACGAAACTTCATTAATATATCACTCGCTCGTGAATTAAAATTGCCTTTAATTAGAAAAGAAACTCTAATCATATACCCGTTTTCTTGTGATGAACCCCAGCAAAAGGAATATTCAATTGTAAATTTCGAACTGTCTCATTTAAAAAACCACAAACAAAAATGTTATGTAGAGGCATTAGTCGTGAATAGAATCAGATATCGTTTACAAAACTAAAAATAGTTGATGACGCATCAATTCGAAAAGTTTTGGTTTCTAATGAGGGGGAAAGAAATAATTTTTCTCAATTGCATTCGAAGGAGCCAGACATATTAATCGGTGCAGGTTTATATTGGAAACTCCAAAACAATATAAAGAAAATTAATCGTTTGTTGTTTGCTGTTAACACAGCATTTGGTTGGATGTTATCAGGGAATAATAATTCAGCAACATATCGAGACAGTGTAATTACTGGTGCCTCGGTGCTAAAGATTAAATGTTCTGTCTCTGTTGCAAAATTTATGGTCGTTAGATTGTTTAGGCATAAATGATGATAAATTGATTTCTACTTCTGATCTGGAAATAATAAATAAATTTGATAAACAGTTAGAATATAAACAGGGTCATTATGTTACTAATTTATTATGGAATGAACATGGTATTGATAACTTTGCGAACAATTTTGAAAATGCAAAACGGCAATTCAATAATTAGAGGAAAAGATTAAAAGTGGATAAATGGATTTTTGAGCAATATAGGCAGATAATTACTGAACAAAAACAACTAGGCATCGTAGAGGAATGCGGTCCATCAGAAAGAGAGTATTTCGCCCCACATCGTGAAATTGTTAGAAAGGAAAAACAGACAACAAAGATACGAATTGTTTTTAATTGTTCCAGTAGAGTTTCGGGGTGTAAATCTTTAAATGATTGTCTCATAAAGGGGCCATGTCTTACACCACCAATTTTGGATGTAATTAATAGATTTCAAATGTTTAAGAATGCGTTTTGCGCAGATATTGAAAAGGCGTTTTTAATGATAGAAATCGCAGAACCCGATAGAAATTATCTTAAGTTTTTATGGTTTGACGAGGACACCCAGAATTATAAAATAATGCGAATGACCAGAGCGACGTTTGGTTGTACAACTTCTCCTTTCTTTTTAACGGCAACAATTAAGAAACACATTAAGGAATATAGGGAAATTTATCCGGATAGTTATGAAATGTTAAATTCAGCTCTGTTTGTGGACGATTTGCTTTATGGCTCCGATACCGTAAACGGTGACGATGAATTAACTTCTACTGCGGTAAATATTTTAGCAAAGGCTGGAATGAAATTGAGAAAGTTTAGTACGAATTCACAGAAATTAAAGACCATGTGGGATAAAAATGATTGTTTTTCGGAGGTAATTGATGATAGTGTAATAAATATTCTTGGATTGGTGTGGGATAAAGATAGTGATAAATTGGGATTAGCTTTGAAATCTATAATTGAAAATTTGGATATATCGGTATGTATGAAAAGATATGTATTGCATACAGCTGCGAAATTTTTTGATCCTATTGGGATTATATCTCCCTTTTTAATTAGGATAAAGTGTTTTCTTCAAAGAATGTGGGAAAGAGGTATGGATTGGGATCACGAATTGCCGGATGATCTTAAGGGAATTTGGATAAAGTGGTGTAACGAAATTAAGGATTTATTACAACTTCAAATAGAAAGATGCTATTTCGCTTATGTTGATTTGAAAAATTCGCAAGTAGAATTACACATTTTTTCAGATGCTTCACCACTTGCATATGGTTGTGTTGCATATTTTAAGGTTATCAGTAATGATAAAAAATGTTATGTAAGCATGATTATGTCGAGGGCTAGAGTTGCGCCGCTAAAGAAACTAACGTTACCAAGATTGCAGTTAATGGGAGCGGTGATAGCTTAGAGGAGAGATAACCCTAGAGAGAGCATCCCCGAACAAAATCTTTTGCCAACATCGAAACCACGTGACTGGGGGACACCGTATTCGGACAGGGGAGTTATTTACATGTATTTGAACGGAGATCTCTGCTATGCTACCGAAGAAATGGTGAAATACTTCGTTGCATTTGGTTCTAGAGAAAAATTTCTCAATGGAGAACCTATAACCTTTCACAGTCATATATATACTTCTAAAAAGTATTCATATAAAATCATAATATTAAAACAAATAGACTTTTTAATGAAGGAAATCCAAATTATTCACATAATCATGTGTTTTATATACAGTTTTTTGAAAATTTATGGAAAAATAATTTATTATATTAATGTTTTTGAGTAGTTATATGTTTGACTTTTTCGTTTTTCATGATTTTTACTTATTATTTTCTTAAAAATTGAGAAATAATGAAAGAAATTTCACTTACATCTTTCAATCCAGATTTGGCGCGATTTGGCGAAATATTGAAATGTCTAATAAGTTTGATGCATGATTGTATTTTTGTGTTTTACGTCATTTTGCGGTGTTCGAAAAATAAATGATTGTATTGTTTGCAAAAAGCATAAAGAAATATATTTTATTTTTTATTTACAAATTAGAATTATTTTTTTTCCCCATATGTACTTTATTATGAATTTAGAGATTTTTGCGTATTGACGATCTGTCTGCATTTATAATGTTAGATTGAAGAATAAAATTTGTCTCTTTATTTCTTACTAGGCAAAATTTAATCCCATATAAAATTAACAAATTGTTTCATAAAAGAATTTTTATTTAAAAAATATTTTATTATTACAATTTGAAAATATTATAATTTATAATTTCTTTACTTTGCTTTTCTAAGCTCTGTAGAATATAGTGTATTTATTTATTTATGATTAATTTCTTCTTCTTCTTTATTCAAAGGATTTGAAATGATAAGATTTATAAAAAATTTCGTCTTCCGGTTTTCAATGAATTTACAGTTTTGAGGTGATCTATACACGTTTGGAGCATTTTTTAGAAAATATCCACCTGTCTCCTGTCTCTTCTGTGTGTGGGGGAGAGAGAGAACAAAAATTTGTGGCTTCTCTATATCAAGAACTAATGCACTAATTTACTTCTTCTTTTTTTTTTTCAATCTTGAATTTAGTACCTATCAACTTCTTGTGAAAATCGCCCAATAAGTGGCACTGCTGTACAGTGATTTCTCTAATTTACGGGAATGCTGTGTCTCAGCTACTGTTCCGTAAAATTACACGAAACTTGGTATGCGAGAGGATCATTACAGAAATTATGTCAATTCAATTTGAATACATATTGGTCGACAGGTGGCGCTGGTATGATGCAGCTTTTTTCCCTTGTGCAGAAAGGCTATATCTCAGCTTTTATAAGAAAATTAAGAAAAATGCATCGGAAACGTGTGTAATATCTTGTTCACGCATTTATATATTTCATTATAATTTTTTCTCATGGTGTATTTAAATTCGACCGTTTTAAATTTTTTTTTCCCTCTGATATACATTTATTTACTGTTTTTTTTTTTTTTTTTTTTTTTTGTGGTTGTCTACTGCAAAACGATTACAAGGCATTGTTGATGTCTGAAACAAATTATCCTCTACCTTTTGTCCTAATGATAATAAAGTAAACATTTTTTCATTCAAAAAAGTGTATATTATTCAAAATGCAACAATACATTTCTTAGGATTTAAGCGTAACAAAGAATATTTTAAATAATTCAAAAATTAATGGCCCTTAAACCACATTATTATTATTTTTTAATATATATTTTTTAAACCTTCATAAATGTACTCAATGTACAATGTACCTTGTATGTTATTTTCATTTAGCTTTCCTAAAGATAAAAACAGATGGAAATTACAGGAAGGTAAGATTTTAAGAGAAAAGGTTTTAAAGCCATTGACCATTCCCGTTTATGTTCAAAAAATTTCTTGCCAGATAATTTTCATAAAAATAGATTTGGAAGCACTTGGTTAAAAAAGGATGCAGTACTAACTGTATTTAAATTTCCAGAGAATTGTTCCCATTTACATTTGTTATAAAAATCAGATAGTCATTTTCACGTTTAATGACGGCTCGAATTAACATTTAAAAATTATTTATAACTAATATTTCGAACTATTCAAGTGAACCTAGCAAAATTATATTTGTAGCAGGTAAGATAATGGAGAAAAATTTTCTGTAATTTCGACAAAGTAAAAGATTTCTAACGGTGATCTGTAGCCAAATGTGGTTGCCTCCCTGTCACGTGACTAAGGTGAAAATCATTCAATGATGACAAAAACTTTTCAACCCCACTTTTCCCTGCATACGCTCTCTATCAGTATCTCTCCTCTAAGGGTGATAGCAGCTAGAGTAGCGAAATATATTTGTGATATATTTAAAGAAATTGACATTGAGAAATTTTATTGGACAGATTCTACTATTGTTTTACACTGGGTGAAGGGATCGACGAAACAATGGAAACCCTTTGTTAAAAATAGAGTAGTCGAAATTCAGGAATTGTCAGAACCCGAAAATTGGTCATATTGTAATACAAAGGATAATCCCGCAGATTTAGTTACTCGTCCAAATTGGTTATCTGAGCTAAATGGTAAAGGCAATGATATTGGAGAAGAGGTAGACACTCAATATATTACCGAAGAAAAAAGGAAAACACCTGAAAAAATAATTCAGTTTAAAATCTCTATAGAAACAGTTGAACCAATACTAGATCTTGAAAAATATAGTAACATTTTAAGAGTCCTCAGAATTATAGCATGGATAAAGAGATTTCTTAATAACGCGAATCCTAAAAACGAGAAATTTAGGGGTCCATTATCGGCAGAAGAAATTGGTAGTGCGCAAACTATGAGGGTTAAATATACACAGAAAATAGTTTTCCGAATGAATTAAACTGTTTGATAAATGGGGAACCTATTTCGAAAAATTCAAATTTAATTGAGGTCTCGCCATTTTTGGATTCCGAGGGAATAATGCGTATTGGAGGAAGGCTTCAGAAATCAAAATATTTCTTTAATGAAAAACACCCAATCGCTTTTGCCTTCAAGGGGTAAATTAATTGATTTGTTAATTAAAAATGCGCATGAAAAGGTTTTTCATTTTGGCATTAATGATACATTAGTTCAATTGCGGGAGGAATTTTGGGTAATCAAGGGCAGACAGGCAGTAAAAAGTGTATTAAGAAGATGCACAATTTGTATAAGATTTAATGCTCGATCTGGAGCCCAGATGACAGCTCCGTTACCTGCAGGTCGCATTAATGAACAAAAGCCCTTTTCAGTCATTGGCCTTGATTTTGCAGGCCCCTTATACGTTAGACATAGTGACAGCAAATATTATATATTGTTGTGCACATGCGCGATAACAAGAGCAGTGCACCTTGAATTAGTAGAGAACCTATCAACTGAAACGTTTTTATTGGCCTTCAGAAGAATAGTGGCAAGGAGAGGTCTTTGTCACACAATATATTCCGACAACGCACGAACATTTCATCGAGCTGATATTGAGTTAAAACATATCTGGAACATAATTAGCCATCCCGATGTTAAAGATTACTACAGAAGTAATAAAATAATGTGGAAATATATCATGGAAATGTCGCCATGGTGGGGAGGTTTCTACGAAAGGCACGTTGTCACATACCCAACTACACACCGATTTGACAGAAATAGAAGCTTCGATAAATTCCAGACCAATTACATTTGTATATTCTGACTCTGGTGAACCAACACCAATTACGCCAGCACACTTCTTGGTAGGTCAATGACTAACTGCATTACCTATCGTACATATGAAACCCCATGTGCTTCCTGGAACTTCTCAAACCTGTGTTAAACGATTCAACTTAAAGGAACGTATATTGGACCAGTTCTGGTCACAATGGAAGACTGAATATCTTCTTCAACTGAAATCAACCATGACCAGTCGACACTATCCAAGAATTTGGATTAAATCGTATCGTGTTAATTCACGATTCCAAGCTACCAAGACATTTGTGGAAAATCAGTTTAATCACGCAAGTGTTCCCCGGTAGGGATGGGAAAATATGCTCATGTGAGCTCAAAACAGCTAACGGATTTATAAGACGACCGTTCCAGTTGTTATACCCATTAGAAATGTTCAAAAGGGTCTGACTTTTTAAAACTTTTATTACAAACAATGACATTTTGTGTAAAATTTATTTTTTCTTATTGACATAAATACAATTATAAAATGAACATATAATTAATGTTCATCCGGGGGCCACTGTGTTGATTATTATTAGTAAATATCAAACCTGTAGATGGCGCTGTATGCCGTTATTAATTTTTTGTTTCTTCTTCTCTGTGTAGTTCGTTTTGTACTGATGTAGTTTACGTGTGAATAAATGTTTGTGGCAGTATTAAGATTCCTTATTTCGGAATCATGTCAATTCATCGTCATCTATGATCAATAATGGATTAATGGAGTGGCCGGCAGTCCCCACGACTCTCTGGGCCGATGAAGGTAAGCCATTTACCTTATTTCAAGTTAAAATACTGAAATGCTTATTTATGCAAATTGCTATTTTAAATAACGTCGCCAAAGTAGCGACAACTAGCTTTATAATGTAGTTATACCCCTCCCCCCCAATAAACTGTAATAATATAAAACATAAAACTTACCTTTAAAAGAAAATGAAGAATCTGAAGCTGAAAGTTGTGAAGAATTTGACAAATATAACAAAAAAGCAAGGATACTGTAAGACATTTCCTTCTAAAAAAAAGAAAAAAAAAAAATATAGAATAGTTAAATAAAATTTGTATATATAAAAACAAGCAGTCATTGAAATTTAAGGATTATTAAATATTAACAGTATTCAAACAATACATATTTGCATTCTTACATTATCAAGGGCCGGGTAGAATACAAATATGCAAAAAAAATGTTTTTCTGTCTCAAAAATAGCAATACCTAAGAATATCTTTGATCCGGGCCCGAAACATTCTTTTGAGCCAAAACAAGAAAAAAACATTTATTTCTAAGCATAGCATTTCTAAGAAAAAAAAAAGAAAGAAAGAAAAAGGCTACCAAAAGTCTCTGTTTTGAAGTGGTCTAACCGGAATTGTTCCTGACAGAAGATGGTCATTATTATTATTATTGCTATGATCACACAAATTCATTTACAAATTGCTCTAGGTCTATATTTACATATCCTAAAGTTACAGCTCATTTCGTTCACTTAACGATACAGGGTGATCACAAACATTATTGATTTTGCTCAATTTGTTACCAGCTCCCTAAATGTTATCTTAAACCAATCTTCACTGAAAAACATGAGAAAGACCCAGTTCATTAAATACTCAATGTTTAAAAACATTTCATCGAGAGAGAAGTTTTTAAATTGAAATAAAAAAATGGATTGTTTACAAATCTTGCTAAAAACTTATGCAAGAGTGTATACATATATATATATATATATATATACAGTGAAAACTTGAATAATTCGAACTTGTTTAATTCAAAATTCTGGATAATTCAAATTTTTTACTTGGTCCCTTGAATTTTGTATTAAAATATTGTAAAAAGAAAATCATGGATAATTCGAATTTTTCATACGATTACCTATAAAATATTACTGTAAAATTTGTTCCCGAGATTTTTCTCAGCTGATATATTTTAACAGTCTTTCAAAAGAAGGATAAGGAAATACAAGAGAAGCCCCTAGCTAGTGCATCAGAAGATATGGTGCATATACATGAACTTCAAGGTTTTTTTTAAATTGAAAGTCATGTCTAATGAAGAAGATCTTATTTTTGTATCAAGTCATATGCTATGACACAAAGATTGTACTTAAAGAAGAAATAAAAAAATCTGACTATTTTTAAAAAAGTGTTGAATAAAACTAAGCTCATAAAAAATATTAATTTAATGAGGGGAGGGGATGTAGCAGTATTCTTAGATATAAAGTTTATGTGTTAAATCTTTGATCGTAAAGTTTTAATTTTTTAATCACTTTTTTTGACAAAATAGTATATGTAAACGAATTTTTGGATATTTAGAATTTTTCTCTGGTCCAACTTCGAATTATCCAAGTTCTACTGTATACAAGGTGGGTGAAAAGTTCTGCAACAAATAAAAGGCATTGAATAAAAAAGTAGATAGAAGCATTAGGTGTAAAATAAACTTTATTTTATATTAATGATCAAAATAAACTTAAACAATTTCAAAATAGCCACCCTTCACTTTAATGCAGGCTCTTAATCTTTTTGGGAATTCATCAACAGCAAGCCGCAACATATTTACATCTAATTTGTCCCACACAACCTTTAGTGATTCTCTGAACGAAATCAAACTTCTGTGTGGCTTTGAGTAAGCTTACCTCATCAAAACTGACCAGATACAATAATCCTTAGGGTTTAAATCTGGTAAATGCAAAGGCCAGTCTGTGGCTGGAATAAATGAAGGAAATAGGTCTGCACAAAATTTCTGATTTGTTTGTGCCTTATGTTCTGGTGCTGAAATGTCCAATCCTTGTAAGAGTGCAGGAGCCCAGTGATGTCGGAGAGGTTCGAGAATTTCTTTTTGATATGTCTCAGCATTAACTTTTACATTTTGAGGCATGAAAATGAGAGAAGTCTTCCCTTGGGAAGAGATTCCTCCCCAAACCATCACAGATTGAGGATAGACTTCTTTGGAATAATTCTTCCTCTCTCATTTGCAGTTGGGACATCTGGGGTAAGTATTCTGTCATTTTGTTTTTTCACAACTTGCTCGATCGTGAAAAGAGATTCATCACTGAAAAGGAATGTTCTGTGAGCATTTCGTGCAACTCTAGTCAGCTGCTTGCGACATCTTTTGAGTGTAGTTGCTTTCATTTTTTGAGTTAGATAATGATCTTTTTGCATTTTTTAAGGGCGAAGTCTTAGTTCATTTTTAACAATGTGACGGATTCTTTCAATACTAATATTGAGCTCGGAGACCATCTTCCTGATTGATCTTCGGGGATTACTGGATATCTTTTTCCAGATGATATTACGAATTCGTGGTATGTTTACGGTTCTAGGTCTTCCACTACTAATTAAAGACCTACATGAAAAATTGAAAAATAATGCTCACAGGGAAAAACTATATGAAATATTTCAAAAGTGACAAATTAAACTAAAAGAATAATGCACATCAACACAATAAAACATGTGTTTAAAAAAAAAAAAATAGCCAGCAATCAACATTTAATCACTAACTAGTGGTGGAAAATGGGAAGTGGGGGGGTTAAAAAGTAGTTTATGGGTGAGGAATATTAAACACAATTCTACTTCTTCATGGGTTTGGGTTCTAGAATATCATAAAGTAAGTTTAAAATTAATATTAACATTTTTGTTGTGGATGGATAAATATTCAAAAATAAAAGGTTTCCTGCAGAATGTTTGATCGGCGATAATTAGAGATAAAAAAAAAAGGGGGGGGGAAGACAAAAAAAATTACATGAGTGAGAAAAATATTGAATAATTCTGTTCTTTTATATGTTATAGAATCTGATAAAGCACATTTAAAATGAATTTTGACATTTATATTCTGGATGGAGAAAGATTGAGAATCTAAACTCTTTCGTGGAGCATTTCAACACTGATCATTATTGGAGTTTGATTTTTTAAAAAAACCCGCGGAATTAACGGAATTTACCAAAAAGCGGAAAATCACGGATTCACGGAAAAATCTCATACCTGTTATTAGTAAGAATATTTATTTATCGATGAATTGCACATAATTATTTAATAATCCACAAATTCTATAAGGGAAAACATACTTTTTTATATTGTTGCAAAACTTTTCACCCACCCTGTATATAGTCTTCTTTTTTTTTTTTCCAAAGAAAAATAAAATAAGTATTAAATAAATCATCTGAATATGTTTCATTCAATAGACAGTGAATTTCCTCAACTGACAATTTTATCCACCTCTTCATAATAGTTACCGGTCTAAAAGACAAAAACAGAGGAACTTTAAAAAGAATTTGACATATTTTAAACTGCCCTTGGGACATATATGAAAGCAAAAGGGTTTTAAAGTACAATGCAATAAAAATTCCATAAGTTTACATGGAGAGGGAGAAAAAGCTAATCTGATTGATGTACAATCTTAAAGTGCCATTAGCATATTTGAAAATTTACTTAAAACAACTTTAATTTAATTTAACATATTTTTAAGATGTACCTTAAAAGTTCTTGACTTGTTTAAATGTTTTTGGTTGGACATGTCCAGACATCTTCAGCAGCACTGATTGTCTGACTTTCTTTGTTGTTTCGTCTATGTGAAACAAGGACAATGATGAAATAACAAAAGAATACAGATCATCAATGCTCTTGAAGATAGCTGGGCATGGCCAACCAAAAACATTAAAGCAAGCCAAGAACATTTAACACATTCGCTGCTGATCTCACATGACTGACATCTGAAACAACACTCCACATCACACACTGGCAGAAAATCAACAGCGAATGTGTTAAGGTATGTCTCTAAATATGTTGCCATTAGCATTTTTTTTTTTTTTTTTTTTCCTTGATTTAAATAACTTTGTAAAGATTTTTCATTTTTTACAAGCATTTTTTAATTTTTTATTAATCATTACTCTGTGAGTTTTGGAACAAGGATTGTTTTTTTTTTTTTTAAGTATTAAAATAAACCGTAATAATAAAATTATTTAAATATAAGAATTACTGCTTATCACTTATATTACTAACTGCTAGAATTTAGAGAGAAAACTTCTCATCTCATCACAGATTTAGGTGTAAATTATAATAATCCTTTAGCGCCAACATAGTTCAAAGAGTGGACGGTATCTAATCTCGCTAATGCTGACAGTTGTGAGCCATGTTATTCTAAGGGAAAATTTGTTTCCATAATTATTCTTAATGTGTTTTATTTATTTATTTATTTTTTCTGTTTTCACATTCAGAAAATTCACAATCGTTAAATTAGTACTCATTTCTCAAAAACTGTATTTTTTAATTTTCACTAAAGCAACACACAAGATTAAAAAGTTAAATTAAAAAAAGTTAATTGCAAAATATGGATGAAGCATGTTTATTATTATTAAGAAATAGAGTCTAGTGATAAAAAACTTGTCTCACAATAATAATAAGTGACTTAAATATATATATATTTATTTATTTAAGTATATTAAAAGGCAAAATTGGAATAATAATAAAAAATAAAGAATATGATACCTGTAGTCCATTTTTCTTATTAAAAGTATCAAGAAGTTTATCAGATACTGTTTTAAATTTGCTTGCCTTTTCAAGATCAGAATGTATCAGAAACTTTTCATGTAACCTAGAATAAAAATTAAATTTGAACCAATTAAGATAGTTATAAACTTAATGAAAGGAAATATACACATATTTGTTATAATTTATAGTAAAAAAACAATTTATAACACTGAACCTTTATATTGAAATAGAAAACAATTAATGAAATATCTCATGGTTTAATTATATTTTTTGGAAATTCAAACTGATCATTATGTTATGCTATACTGCCATAAAATGCCCTTCATAATTATTGAATTATGATAAAGAATAAAAACTTTTAAACAAAGACCTGAAATTGCATAAACATGAGCTCAATGTAGTAACATGGAAAGAGTGTTTCTCTAATCGTTTGACATGTTGAATCTATCATATACCTTCATTTATCATAATTTCAAATGCAATATACTATTATGTTGAAAATGATATTCTTGGATATATATTGTTGCATATTTGGGGGTTTGTAAGTTGTCCGAGAATGAAAGGCAAACCTCACAGAAGCTCAACAGTTCATTTACAGAAAATTTTAGAAGAATACAGGTCTATAAACAAAATATCAACTTCACTTTCACCAGTAAACACAGCTTAGATAACAGCTAGCAACAGCAAATTCATAGTACAAAATGTATCAGAGCATTAACACCAGGGTTGTAGTGATTTAAATCAGGATTTGAATCAATTTATTTTTTTTGAAAAAAATCACTGATTTAAATAACTTTTTTTAAATATCAAAGTTATTGGTTTTAATTGTTAATTTAGCTTTAAAAAATGAGATTTTTAAATATATCTTATGTAAATTAAAAAATACAATCTGTAAAATAATAACAAAATATTTCATTAAACAAGCTAAAATTTCTCATCTCTGGACTTTAGCTTCATCTCTACTAAGCAACATTAATATACACAAAAATTATAGGTACTTTAATTTTTTTAATTATTTATACATTTTATTATATATTTTAATTATTTATTATATTTTAATTATTTATAGAAGCACAGCCTTATGAGTGGGGTATGAATTGTAAATATTTACTTAGTATAGAATTAATTGATTAATATATATATATGCTAGTTCGCGTTTGCCCACCCAGCGGTTGATATTTAGAAAAGAGAATATTTTCTTGCTTATTTAACTCTCATACCAGTTTATGTCATTTAATATTAGCTTACATTAGGGGGTGCACAACCTTTTTGGCAGGTGGACCACTCTTGCTGTTGAGTGGGACATGAAGGGCCACAGACGAGGTAATATAAAAGAATGGAACTGTGCTCGCTGTATAACATATATATATATATACGTATGTATGTGTTTCTTAAAATATATATAATAAAATTTTTATAAAAAATTTTCAATCAGCGAGTCAAGTGAATCTCAAAGTGTAATAATCATAAAGTTATTGAATAGTAAGCAAAAGAATTAAATAAATATATCATATAAATAAAATACAAAAAAAAAAGGATAAATAAAATGTATTGTTCTGCAGAGAGAGAGAAAAAAAAGGGGGTTATATTGGGATTCTCAAAAACACCTAGCATAAATGTAAAGGCAGACAGAGGGTACCAAAACAAGCAGTTTTAGTGTAGGTAAGTGGGTATGAAAATACCGCTTTGAAGTATTAGATGACACTGGCGAGATCTATATGTGAAAAAGCTTCTCGAGGTTTTAATTGTCATTTTCCACATGATGGTTGGTTGTAGGATTTAAGGCCGATTGACTCCTGATGTGTCCTAGGCCTAGGGGGGAATGCCCTCCGTGGGGGTCTTTCTAAGGGGTCCTAGCCCGTATTTACGCGAGTTTCGGAGGAAACATTTTCCACATGAATTTCAAACGATGTATTGTTTCACCTTCCTGTTCTGGCGTAACAGAAAAAACATGGTCTGCAAAAGTCTTAATGATTTTAATGAGGATTTGGTTGCAAAACTATTATGACAACATCCAAGGGGACGCTTTAGGCAAGTTAGAACATCAGACTCAGCTTCCTGCTGATAACATCAGTAGATACGGCCCCATTAACAATCAGCTAAATTATCATAATAGTTACCTTTTGCAACTAAATATACTGCTGAAAATCTGTGATATTTACTATATTTTTGCAAATATAACCAAAGTATTTGCACGACCACTGAAAATCTTGGTTTTAACTATACATTTTTCTACCCACTGCCCCATTTCTGTTTGCAACTTCATAAATCATAAATGATGTCCACCATTATCACGGTTGGTGTTTTTATCAGTTTTACAAAGTAAGAACCCACCGAACATGTATATCTTTTTTATGTCTCCGGACAGAAATAAATTCGACTAACTGCACATTTGAAGTTTTTTAATAGAAAGTAATTACTATTATAAATTTACGTTTCTTTCATCATTAATTTTAACACACATAAGAGAAAGATTTAAAAAAAGGGGGGTGGGAGGAGCTTTTACTTCCCTCCGCAAACAACAAAAAGTTTTTCTAAATGCCTATTTTGCAAATGCAATGAATAAAATATTTTTTCTTCCTTTTTCATTTTTTCTCTCCTACTGATGACTAATGCGAGCTAAAATATCTGTCCTTCCGCAGGCTGCAAATTGGTGGCTAGTGGGCCGCAGGTTGTGCCCCTCTAGCTTACATGATATTTTAAAAATAATGGCATACTTTACATTGTATTGTTTAAAGAGCCCTGAGGACTCCAAGAAATTTTAAAAACATCATAACCTTTTAATTTAGTTACATATAATCAGTTATATACAGTTCAAGGCAGCTATCACTGCTTCTTTAATGAATTGTACCCACTCAATATAAAAAAAGATAAAGGAATTCTTCTTCTTCTTCTTTTTTTTTTTTTTTTTTTTTTGTTTAGTAACTATGAGTGAAAATTTATTTCTCTTAATACAATGCTTCAGTTATGATATAATTTTTCCTGTTAAATTATTCTTTTCCAAAATTATTTTATGTGTTCTATACCGTGAGTGAGTAAGATTTTATTTTCTTTATTTCACTACATTATTGTAGCTACAAAGTCTCAAGTTGAGTGGCTCATGCTACTGCATTTGTGATTGCTATAAAACTATTTCTTATTATGAAGATACTATGTTGAATAAAAATATTGGTAATAAATGCCTTTATTACAAATGCCTGGATTTTTCTATGAGTATAAAACATTTATATTTTTATAATTTAAATAAAATGATTGATAGTGTGGATATTGTGCATATATATATACACACACCACACATACACATAATAAAACACAAATGTTGTACAATAATGTATGAATAAGCTTAATTAACTTAATCTCCTGAGCAGATGAGAAATTCATGTAATTTCACTTATGATAAGGCCATGAATGTTTGGCCGAAAGTTTCTTAGGAAATGTAAGTGGTCTTAGAGATATCATTTTGTTAATTAAGTTTAATAATGACCACTTTTATACATATTTTATATAATGTATGAATAGTTTTAAAAAATCATTAAAATCAAATAAATCTTGATTTAAATTAAAAAAAAAAAAAATCAACAACCCTGATTAACACACAGCAAGGCTGTAATCAAAGAGACTAGTCAAGCAAGAGAGCACTTTATCGTAAGGCGGCTAGCGAGACAGTGACTACTTGGCTGCATCGGACTTCCTTTTATACCTCTCTATAAAATACAGAATGTTCTGGTAACTCGTAGAATATTCAAGTTAGAGCTTCCATATTTGGTATATTAATACAGAGGCTGTTCGCACATTTTTTAGACGATTTTGATGGAGTGTACTGAAACAATTTCACTCATATTTCGTGTTTTATTTGTTCAGTTTGATAGCCCTTGTTCTTAACTATCATTCTACACCATAATTTCTATGATAATAATGCTTTTTATAATATCGGAAGAGGTATATTTTTCTACTCCTCTTGAATGGCTTTCCAAAGTCCACAAAGCGTTGTAGGTCGGTGTTTGGATAATGCTGATTTTAAGAGTCGAAAAACACAAAAATCCAACAATGATACATCAGGAGATTTAGCAGGAATATCAGTGAAGGGTATGGTTTTAATTCCCGTTTTTTGTTCCATTTTTTTCTAGAAAAGCAATTGCGGATTGTGATGTGTGGCTGCTTGTTTTGTCTTGATACAGTTCAACTGATTGATAGCATTGTGGATAAAGATCTGGATTTTCATTTTAAAAAATTGGAATTAAAATATGTTCTTGATAGTATTTAGAGCTGATCTTGATATTTTTGTCACATTTCTTTTGCTTTTATCTTGCACTTGTATGAAAAACCAGTGACAATCATAAATCCTTTAGAAAAACTTTCTTTTGATTCTTTGAACCATGTAGAAAAAAAAAATTCTCCACTTTTGTGATAATAAATTGATCTTTTTTTATTGCAACCACTTAAATAGACCCAAGATTCATCTACTGTTGCGACATTTTTCCATTTTTCTCCTGATAAATGCTTTTCATAAAGATTTTACTAAAAACTCACTTTGGAAAGAGCAGAAACGCATCTTTCCATCCACTGCCTTTTTAAAAGCGCATTTTTGCAATTAAACAAAAATTCTAAATATCAGAAGATAAATAAAACTTCCAAAAATATAACTGTTGTGAAAATAAAATTCTCCATGCAAACGATTTTTTCTTACTGCAAAATAAAATCATCTAAAAAATGTGCGAACAGCCTCTGTAACGATTTTCTCACCAAGGTTGCCAAAAAAGTCACCAAATCCATTACCTGCCTTAATGAAGCTTTTTAATGTGTTTTTAAACAGAAATTAGCTATTTTAAAGCGAAAACAAGCTAGAAATGCAGAAAATTGACATTTTATAGCTTGACTAAGCTTCTTTGAATGAAATTACATAAAAATAACTACAAATTGTTTACAAATTCGTAACACTGCCCCCCTCAAAAGGACTGCATGTCCCAGACAGTACAACCCTTGGTCAGGAGGCAAAACTAAACAAACTAGACAATTTAAAAAAAAAAAAAATACTAAAACTAAGTTGCATATAACAATAAAATAACAATACAGATTGAAAAATTAAGTAAGAAATATTTACAAAAATTTATATTACACATATACAAATTTAACAAATATTCACATTTCAAATTTGAACATTACCTTTAACTGTGGTATGTGACTAATCAATCATAATTCTTGGGTTTTGATGAAGGGGCTTTAGCAATTCTTACCATGACATCATTCAGTCTTCTTAAGACTGTGTAGGGACCGTCCCAGTTACACTGTAGCTTAGGAGAGAGCCCTTTGCATTGAACAGAGTTCCACAACCAAACTTTGTCTCCCTCCTTGAATTCATGTTATGTAGTCTTTAGATCACACCTTGTCTTCATTTTTTCCATTGCCATGTGAATCCGCTCCTGAGCAAAGTTGTGTATGTCTTCAAATCGTGTCTGGAGATCTTAGATGTACTCCTCGGGCGATGAAGGTGCATCTGGTAGACAACCAAACAGGAGATTACATGGAAGATGAAGTTTGCATCCAAACAGCATCTGAGATGGAGTATAGCTGGTGATTTCATGGACAGCACTTCAATAAGCCAGCAGGAACAATGGCAACTTCAAGTTCCAATCTTGCTGGTTCCTTGATACTAGAAGAGAGGGATTATTCAAGATGGTGTGGTTAAACTTCTCAACCATGCTGTCCGACTGAGAATGCAGTGTTGTCTAGGTATTGTCTATGCTGAGTAGCTGACACAGTCCTTTGAAAACAGCAGAAGTAAAGTTTGTACCTTCATCGGTATGAAGTTGTAGGGGTGTGCCATACCTTGACACCCACTGCTGCACTAGAATCTCTGCGACTGTGTATGCTGCCTCTTGATCAAGAATGTAATACGCCTCATGCTACTTGGTAAAATAGTCTATCACAACGAGGATGCACTTATTTCCTCAGGAAGTCCATGACAAAGGATCCAAGATGTCGAGTGCAATCTGCTCAAATGGTGTTCCCATGGTTCCAATGGTTATACAGGTATCCCCAGCTTCGTTTCTTCAGGCCTTTATGTGCAGCACAAACATCACAGGATTTGCACCATTTCTACACATCCTCTCTGTCCTTGTACCAGTAAAAGAGTTCTCAAACTTTCTCAGTTTTTATCACTCCAAAATGGCCTCCTGTAGGGTTACTATGTAGCTGCTCAAGAACATCTGGAATCTTCAATCTAGGTAGTAAGATCTGCCATTTGAAACTCCTTCCATTGTCAGACCTCTATTTTCTGTACAATATGCCATTTCTCACATGTAGAGAGTCCCAGAGTGTCCAGTAACACTTCGTGATGAGGCTAAATGTGGAGATGTCCAGCCAGGTAGTTGTCTCCTTGAATTGAAGTATTGGCTTAATGTCAGGATCTTCCAACTGGGCTTGTCTGACTTCCTGATCACTCCACTGGTCCGAATTTGATAACGTTGAAACTATAACTTGACAAGCAACTGGATTTATCTGCTGGTATTTCTCTTCAGTCCTAGAGCAGCACTTGCAACTTTCCAAGCAAGGCATCTGCATTTCTATGTAGAGTTCCTTTATGATAACAAATTTCGAAGTAATACTCCTGGAGGCATTGTATCCAACTGGCAATATGGCCTTCTGCATTCTTGAAATTAAGCAATAATGTTAAAAATGCGTGGTCAGTCTGGAGCAGGAATCTTCTGCCATAGAGGTAATGATGGAAATGTTTTATGGCCTTTACGACAGTGAGTAATTCTTTCCTGGTAGTACAGTAGTTTCACTATGGTCTAGACAAGCATTTACTCCAGTAGGAAACAACAAACTCTTGGCCATCAACTTCCTGTGACAGAACAGCACCAACACTTTCATGGCTTGCATCCGTATCAAATATGAACTGTTTGTCGGACTGTGGATACCTCAAAATAGGCGATGATGTTAAGGCTTCTTTAAATCTCTTGAATGCTTTTTCACATTTCTCTGTTCACAGGAACTTCTGTTTAGCTTCCGTCAGTTTGTGGAGTGGTCTGGCAATACCCGAGAAATCCTTTGTGAACTTCCTGTAGTATGTGCATAATCCCAGGAAACTTTATAGTTGATAGACATTTTCAGGGCTACTCCATTTCTCGATGGCAGAGATCTTCTCAGGATCAGTTCTCACACCTTCAGCAGAGATGATATGGCCTAGATAGCTCACTTCACACAGAACATGTTGCACTTGCTATGATTCAATTTGAGGTTAGCCATCCTGAGTTTTCCCAGCACCTTATGGATATTTCTTAAATGGTCTTCAAAGGTATGCCCCACAATGATGATATCATCCAAGTACACTAGACAGGCTTCATAGCAAAGTCCTTTTAACACTGTCACCATCAGGTGCATTACATAATTCAAATGGCAGAACTTTGAATTGCCGCAATCTCTGTCCCGTAGTGAATGCAGTCTTCTCACAGTCGACAGGATGTAAATCTACTTGCCAATAACCGCTCTTCAGATCCAAAGTTTAGAACCATTCATTGCTAGCAAGTGTGTCCAATTTTTCGTCAATTGTAGGAAGAGGGTAACTATCTTTCTTCATGATGTCATTCAAATGATGATAATTCACGCAGAATCTCGTTCAACCACCCTTCTTTCGCACCAACACTATGGGAGAGGCCCAAGGACTTGTTGATGGTTCAATGATGTCATTATGCTGCATCTCGTTCTGAAGCTCAGCCACCTCTTGCTGCTTAGCAAATGAAAGTCTTCCTGGATGTTGTTTGATTGGAAGATGATTTCCTGTGTCAATTCTGTGCTGGGTGATGTTCATTCTCCCAACGTCTTCAATTGTTCGAGAAAAAAGGTCTCTAAATTCATAGAGCAGCTTCTCCGCAGCACGTCTCTGTTCATTTCCTAGCTCTGCATTCTTGAGTAATTCCGTTGTTAAAAACTCAGAAGACTTGGACTCAGTTAATTGCATGGACTGGTTAATGCATGTAACAAGAGTGCAGGTTGCTAACACCTCATCCTTCTTCATAATCTTTACTTTATCACTTATATTGGCGACTCTCACAGGAATAATGCTCTTTGTAAAGTCAACCAGAGATGAAGCCACCAGAACTACTCTCAGACTATTGTCTGTATTTGGGTATTCAATCAGTCTATAGAGGAAGTATTGCTCTTTAGGATGTGCCCTGGAAACTATTGTCTCAGTGTGTGGAGGGATGGAGATTTTGGACTTCACTGTTACCTGGCATATTGCTTGAATGTTCGAATTTTCAACGTTAAACACAGCTACGCCTTCTGAATTGGAATGCAGTTCATTATTCTTAAAATCCAATTTAAAGTTAACATATATTTCCGAATATAAGCCGAGAGTATGTTTTTCCATGCAGAAATTTGCCCAAAATTGAAATCCCATGTACGAGTATAAGTCGAATAGAAAAAATACTCTTTTAAAGTTGAAATATATCGTCAAAATGGTGAAAATACTGCCAATGTGTACAGAAAATAAAGAAAAAAATAAAATAAACTGAAGTACTTATAGTAATTACAAAGATAAACGCACAATTTAGTTATCTCTTTACTCAACGGAAAAACGGAAATGCTAATCAAAAATTTTCTTTCAGCTGTAATTGTAATTGTTGCTTCCACCCTCTCTCTCGATCTACTAATACACTGCCCTTTGACCTTGAAGCAACGTTGGAAGATAACATTTTCTCCGAGTTCGCTTACAATATTTTGAAAGGACTTTGAATGCTGCCGAAAAAGAGATACACAGTTTTTTTTTTTTTTTTTTCATTATCCGAATTTGTATTTTTTTTTTTTTTCCTATAATGAACTTATGCTGACAATTAAAAGAAAATAACTGAATAATGAATGGTAAGAAGTTTGTAAATAAAGACCATAAAATGCGAAAACACATGACAATTGTTTCGGGTCGAAAAAAAAAAAAAAAAAAAAAAAGCACAGCACTTTTCAGGTGAAAACAGGTAAGCACAAGGTAGAAATCCTTGATTTCTAGCACAACGGTCCCCCTCAATCTTCAAGAAAAAATTATATATATTTCAGAAAGGGGTGGATAAACGATAAAAAATGGCAAAAATATAGAAACGGACATGTATTTTTCTGCTAAAATTAAGTAACAGTAAAAGGTGATTTTAAAATAAAACATTTGTAGTAAAAATTTTATTAACCAGCATGATAGTTAATCACCACTTGCGGGTTTAAGAAAAAAAAAAAAATCTGGATAGTTGAGTGTGTTGGGAAAGGGAGGGGAGGGGTCAACAGAAATACTGTAGTAATGAATCTATTTTTCTGCTCTTAATTATTACTTATCTATTTCTTTTTCTGCTTAATCATAAAACCTTTTGAATAATTTTTTATATTCTGTTTTGTAACATGCAATACATTATTGATATGGAGAAAAAAAAAAGTAATAAAAAACTTAATGTGAATTTAAAAAAAAAAAAAAAAAAAAAAAAAAAAGAGTCAACCCAACCCACAATTTATTTTGATATAAACTTTTAAAGTTGCTCATTTAATAGTTAGCTAATAACAGAATCTACTTCCAAAATGTAATGGAAAATAAATTGGCACTAGTTAAATGATAAATATTAGCTGAAAGTTCAAATGAGGTCATCTCCAAAGCAGCAAAATCATTTTCGGTATCGCACGTCGGAAAATTATTCAAGAGCAGAATTAGGGGAGGGTATGAAGAGATCATATTTGCTTTAATCTATCTATGAATCCCCTTCCCCCCTCACCTGTGCTCGATTACTGATGCATTTTTGAGGCGATCTGGTTAAACGTTGAGTTTGACAGATGTGAGAATCAGCAGACTGCATTTCTATGTGTGATTTTGAAGATAAACACAGAGAAAGAAAAAAATAGGCTGATTCATCTGCCCATTGTTTCAGAAAGAAGGGGAAAGTAGTTACAAATTATTATTTAATGGAGAGAACAAAAAACTTTGTTAAGATTTTGTGGATATTTGAGAGTTATTAAATGCTTTTGTTATTAAATGTTTATTATTAAACATTTCACATTTAGTTATTAAATGTTTTTGAAAAATTTGTATGTAATTAAGGGGGAGGGAGGTGGGAATCCTTTTTTTTTTTTTTTTGAGTTGAGGATCGACTTATACGCAGGTTTAAGATTTTTTACCAATTTTTTTTTCTGAAAAATTTTCTGAAATTTTTTTTTCTGGGGGGGGGGGGGGGGGGTCGAATTATACGCGAGTATATGTTTCTCTAAATGTGCAATTTTTATGTTTTTCTTTTTATTTAGACTGCAGTCTATTTTTTTTTAATGATGAATATCCTAAATTATTTTGTATATTTCTACTTTTGAGTATTTTTATCAGTGCCTTAAGACAGTCTTCAACAAAAAAAAAAAATACTTCTGTAAAAAAATGAAGATTTGCCACTTCTTTTGATAGTGTAAGCCTAGAAACAGTTTAAACAGAGATGATTTAATTGTATAAGTTAAAAATATGATCGTAAGTCCCGTTTTTCAAGTTTCTCTTATACTATTTCCGAATCAGACAGAGAAGTTACTCCATTCGTGCAATCTGTCGATGACATCAGCTACCGGCAGGGAAATACTTTTTATGATTAATATATCATACGCGACTTATACGCGAGTATATGTTTCTCTAAATGTGCAATTTTTATGTTTTTCTTTTTATTTAGACTGGAGTCTATTTTTTTTTAATGATGTATATCCTAAATTATTTTGTATATTTCTACTTTTAAGTATTTTTATCAGTGCCTTAAGACAGTCTTCAACAAAAAAAAAATACTTCTGTAAAAAAATGAAGATTTGCCACTTCTTTTGATAGTGTAAGCCTAGAAACAGTTTAAACAGAGATGATTTAATTGTATAAGTTAAAAATATGATCGGAAATCCCGTTTTTCAAGTTTCTCTTATACTATTTCCGAATCAGACAGAGAAGTTACTCCATTCGTGCAATCTGCCGATGACATCAGCTACCGGCAGGGAAATATTTTTTATGATTAATATATCTTAAATTGTTTAGTAATAATTGTGTAGTATCTTAAATTGAATGCCGTAAATGTGATCTTAGGCAAAAAATGCTTCATTGTAAAAAAGGAAAAGAAACAAACACGCGTGACTACATTGAGCTACTCTAGAAATAAATTTTAAATTGCTAATTTAAGAGTTTTATATGTGCTAATTATTTAAAAATAAGGTTTAATATCACTATTTTACTTTATATATAGTTTTTAAGCTTAAAATATATGTATTCAGCCATTGTGTCTAACGTACATTTTTGCTAGAAATGTGAACTTGTATATAAGCCGACACCCGTACTTCAGCTTCCAAAAAATTTCCAAAAATTCTTGGCTTATTATTTTCAGAAATATACGGTATACTTTCTCAGGAAATCCTAGCATTTCCAAATATGATGGTCTTTCATTTTTGCGTAGATTTTTATTTCATCGCTGGTCAAAGCCTGGAGTTTAACGCACAGCGGCATCCAGATGATTTTCTCTTTAAGCTCTTGAGCTACATCCGTTCTAACAATGGTTATGTTGGTTTCAGTACCGAAAATCATATGACAGGAAGTGTTGTTAACTTAAGCATAAAGTCCATTCTCACTGCCACTCATCAAGTAACATGAAATACTTACTGCAAAGTGGGGCTCTTAAATTTCTGGCAACCTCTGCCCCGCGAGATGACCTTCTCTTAGTTTCCCTCCAGTGATCATGAAACCACGTTTTTGTTAGGTTGTTGTATGGGCAGTTTCTCTTCAAATGCTAGTCTTCTTCCACAGACCCAGCACTTTATCTTCGGATCCTTTACTTCTTTATTACTTTCAAGGCTGCACAATCTCCTTATGATGTCTGCAAGATTTCTCTTTATTTCATTTATATCAACTGGTGTATCACCTAATGAGACTGTTCTGATGATATGGCGGTCTTTACGGGAGGCTTGTTCGGCTGACTCTATCTTCAGTGCATAACCTAAATCTGATTCCACATCCCTGATATCGGAGAGTAAGTGCTTTTTGAATTTCTGGATCCCAAACGGCATCGATAAAGTACTGAAGAACCAAGTCGTTTCAAGTGTCAGCATGGCAGTCAGAGAATGCTAGGTGCGACAGTCTCTGAATATCCGCTGCCAGCTCAAACTTTCACTAGCTGTTTGGTAACAGGATTTTAGCTGGAGGCGACTATAGTCCTTAGAACACTTTTCTCCGAAATGTGGGTCCAGTGCTCTGGTCAGGGCCTCAAAGTCGTGCCGTTCTTCCTTCGAAATAGTTCTCAGTATATCGGCTGCATCGCCCTGTAGCGCTGCTGCTAAGTGGACTGTTTTGGCAGTAGAGTCCCAGCCGTTAGCTTCAGCTATGATGGAAAACTGTGTCTTATATACCTGCCAGGAGGATCTGCCATTGTAGGTGGATAGCTTGATTCCTAATTCTGTATTCTTTTATCTGTCCTTTCATCTGCCTGGGGCATGGATGTTAACTTTTCTCTCAATATCTTCTATTCTCTTTAATTTACTTTCTATCTCTGAAAACCTTCCTTTCAGCTCTTGATCAAAATTTTATTTAACTTTCTCTTCAAAATTCTCTTCTATCTTCATAACTCTCTCTTCAATTTCATTCATTCTATTTTCCATCACTGTTAATTTACCCTCAATTACTTCTTTCACTGTCGAAAGCTCTCTCTTCATCTCCTCTTGATTAAATTTAATTTCTTCATCCAAACTGTTCTTTATTTGTTTCATTTCTTTGGTCAATCACGATTCAATCTTTTCTAGTACTGCTTTCATTTCTTCATCCAAAGTGTATTTCATCCCTTTCATTTCTTCACTCAAAGTATCTTTTATCTCCTTTTGCCCTTCTTTCATTCTTTCCATCAATCCGGTTTCCATCTTTTCCTGCACTACTTTCATTTCTTTCTGCCCAGTTTCCATACTATTTTTCATTTCACTCATCTGGGCAGCTAACTCTTCGAGAAGTTTCTTCATGACTTGCTCCATACCCCTAGTTATCATACCATTCACCAGACAACCCCACTCCTGGCACCAGAAATGTTGCGTACTTGGGGGGTTCGTAAGTTGTCCGAGAATGAAAGGTGAATCTTGCAGAAACTTAAAAGTTTATTTACAGAAAATTCTAGAAGAATACAGGTCTATAAACCAAGTATCAACTTCCCTTTCACCAGTAAACACAGCTTAAATAATAGCTGTCAACAGCAAATTTACAGTACGAACTATATCGGAGCATTAACTTTAACACAAAGCAAGGAGACTAGTAATCAAAGAGACTAGTCAGGAGAGCACTTTATCGTAAGGCGGTTGGCGAGAGACTGACTACTTGGCCGCATCGGGCCTCCTTTTATACCTCTCTATAAAAACCAGAATATTCTGGTAACTCGTAGAATATTCAAGTTATAGCTTCCATATTTGCAAAAATAAATTCAAAAACTGGTGTACAGTCAATAGAAAGAAATTAAAACTTCTTCACACACCATAAATTTTAAATCAGCATCATGCAGGGCAGGACCAATCAGAGAGGAACACACGTACACACACACCACAAAAAGGGAGGGAGGGAAGGAGTAATCTATTAATTTAATTTTTTATTTATTTTTTTTTTTTTTTCAATAATATTAAACTTAATAAAATTTATCCATTAATTATTATTATTTTTTTTTTATTTTATTAGAATTATTTTATTATAACTAATATTATGTTATAAACATAATGAAGGAAATTATTTAATTGAATTAAACAAATTTTTCCAGGCTGTAGACAGCAAAGTGGAATCAGATTTTTCATTGACAATTTTATCACGATTAAGGTAAATAGCTAAATTTTCCAAAAAATCCAGTTCAGAAACGCGTTTGGCATGAAAGATAATTTTGGCACTCTTAAAATTAAAACTATGACCAAATTCCCAACTGTGCTTTGCAATAGAAGATTTACAAATAAAATTGTCAATGAAAAATCTGATTCCACTTTGCTGTCTACAGCCTGGAAAAATTTATTTAATTCAATTAAATAATTTCCTTCATTATGTTTATAACATATTATTTATAATAAAATAATTCTAATAATAATAATAATAATAATAATAATAATAATTAATGGATAAATTTTATTAAGTTTAATATTATTGAAATAAAAAAAAAAAAAAAAAAAAAAATTAAATTAATTGATTACTCCTTCCCTCCCTCCCTTTTTGTGGTGTGTGTGTGTACCTCTCTGATTGGTCCTGCCCTGCATGATGCTTCCTATTGGTTGTTTGTGTTGCTCCTCCCCCTCTGGATTTTGCCCTGCTTTCAGTCTTGCTTTTGCCTCCAAGGCAGTTGCACGTATTTGCACCTGATGAAGAAAGGCTACGTCCTTTCGAAACCGGTTGTGCTGATTTAAAATTTATGGTGTGTGAAGAAGTTTTAATTTCTTTCTTCCATATTTGGTGTATCAATAATAAGAATTGTCTTGCCAAGGAGTAAAAAACTCGCCAAATTTGGCACCAAATCCATTACCTGCCTTAATGAAGCTCTTTAAAGTGTTTTTAAGGGGCAATTAGCTATTTTAACACGAAAACAAGCTAGAAATGCAGAAAATTGATATTTTATAACCTGACTAAGCCCTTTTGAATGAAATTACATAAAAATAACTACAAATTATTTACAAAGTCATAATAATATTCATTACAATTCTTCTGCCCTAAGAGTATCTCTAAAAGAATATTGAAATCGCTTTCCTTTTAATTTTTAAAATAAAAATAAGATTTTATAATTCCATATCAATGAGTAATTAAATTAGAACAAACAATTTCTATATCAATAACATTCTTAGCTTACCCTGAAATACAACGATTAACTTGATGGCTATTAACATCTAAATAGGAATGGTATAGCAGGTTTGACAGAGTGAAATCCAGACATAATGTAAAATTCTCTTCATTTTCCTGTATTAAAAAAAAAAAAATTAGAATAATTGTGAGGTACAGCTTTATAGTATAGGCCCCCCTTAGTGACGAATTAAAATGACCATCACTTATGCGCAAGTAGAGATCTTTGCAGGGTTGGCTTTTTCCCGTCCAAAACTGGTTTTTCCCATCCCACTGGGAAAAACTGGTAAATACCAGGAATAACTGGTAAATACCGGGAAAAACAAGTCAGAAATACATACTTATTACAAATTTTCCTTCGGTTTAAAATTTTTCTCCAGGAAAGGAATAAATAAATAAGAATTATTGCATAAAACATTTGCTCATAAAATTTAATAATAATGAATTTCCTAAATATATATTTTAGAACACAATAGACTAACTTAAAAATATCAGTGTCACCAAGAGAAGCAATAAATAATTTGTGTTAAATTTAAATAAAAATTTTATTATTTTTTAAGTAGACCTCTATTAAACACAAAATGTATTAAATTTTACAAGTTTGGTATTTGGTTTAGCATAATATTAATATTTATGCAAAATGTTCTTTTACATCATCAGTACCAAAAGTCCTCCATATTTGTTTACTTTTTTTGTTGCCAGATTCTTGTATAGTCTTCTTGTATTTATTTAGAGCTTCTTCAAAATAAAGAACTGAAACCACATTTCAGCAAAGTGAAATGTAGCTTTGATAAAGCAATAACCCCTGTCCATTTTTTGGCACACCTGATGAATCCAAAATATAAAGGTGAAAAATTATCACAAGATCAGGAGGAATCTGCGCGTGAATATTTGAAGGCTTTAAATCCGAAGTACTTACAATACACATTACAGTTCAAGTCAGAAGATGCACCTTTTCCGAAGACATTTTTCTCTGAAGACATTATAAACACTATTTCACCTGCACTATGGTGGAAGAATTTAAACAAAACTGGAATAGATGCAGACTTTCTCCAATTAATGGAACATCTCCAGGGATGTCCTGCTTCATCAGCATCTCTGGAGCGTATTTTTTCTAACTTTTCTTTCATCCAAAACAAACTTAGAAACAGACTGGGTTTAGAAAAAGCCTCTAAATTAGTATTTTGTTACATGATGCTAAAATCCAATGTAAAAGACGAAGAATATGATTATGATTAATGATTATGATGATTGGTAAATACTGAGAAATGTATACAGTCTGTAAATATTTAAATAAATGTAATCCATCATTTGTTTTGTAGATCTTTTTTTTTTTTTTTTTTTCTTCTATCTTTCAAGCTATATACTTAGAACTCATTTTTAACATTTTCAAAAGGTTGCTTTGAATTTATATTTGTGTTTTTAATAATCAGTTTTTCCCATGTGGGAAAAACATAGTATTTCCCAGGACGGTAAATACCGGTTTTTACCACGGTATTTAACGGGGGTGGGAAAAACCTTGCCAACCCTGGATCTTTGTGAGAAATTGTAAATTAAAGAATTGGTGTACAATAAATATTTAAATGTAAAAATTTCTTTACACACCATGAAATAAAGGGTTGCTGTTGCTTCCAAGGTTGCACGTGTTTTCTACTCCTGAAGAAGAAAGTGCCACATCCTTTCAAAACTAGTCATACTTCCCATTATTTTATGGTGTGTAAAGAAGTTTTTATGAAACAACTTTTGTATATCCCCACAACGATATTTGGCGATTATGGCTAAATCATAAACCTAAAAATCATAAATCCAAAATAAACAACATATAGGCTGCCATATTATATCGCAAACAGTCCAGAACGACATCGTTATCGTTCAATACGGCACCAAAGAAAAATCGCCAAATTCAGCTGTGGGGATATACTAAAGTATTAAAACAAATTAAAGTTTTAACCATTTAAAGTATCGAATATAATTCATTATTTTAGAAAACTGTTTTATGCAACCTTCATTAATAAAACGGCTTATTATCTCTATTATGGAAAATCTGAACAAAAAATAACCCTTCAATTTTCGTATAAGTTTGAGACTATCTGACAAATCTTTTAAAATACGGTCTAGCATAACTGATCAATGCAAATAGAATGGGCTGGAATATCCTACAGCCCATAATAATGTTTCTTGTATTATAAATTATAGTCATATATTTTAAGTTTAAAAAACCCTTTAATCAAAATTGGGCGAATAAATATCAACGGACTACTAAATGAAAATTTATACTTTAAAAGCCAGAGGTAAGGATCAAATTAGAATGCTTACATTAAAATCAGTAATTGCTTTAATCAAAAGCTTGCAATCTTTTTCAAAAAATTGTCGTTTATAGTTCGTAGACGCAGACATAATAGGCAAGTCGAATACTTATAATTTGTTTATTTATATTACCGCCATTGATTGGTTGAGGGTTGACTGGATGCGTCAAAATCAAACAATGGGCGCATAATCTGTCTTATCTTTTAATAATATTTTTCTTAATTTTTATAGTTTTCAGATAATAAATTTTCATTGATATATATGTGAAATTTCATTTATCTCAACAAGGAAAATGTATAAAAAGTACTTACTATGAAAATATTATTTTAAGGGAAAATGTTTTATATTTGTGGCAATAAGTAGCCATTATTATTAAATAAATATGGCTTCGTCTTCTGTGATTGTTCAATATTTATTAACATTATTTTGTATAATTAATTGTAATTTAGCAGAAGAAAATGATGCTTCTGAAGTTAATGATAAATATACAATAGAAGGAACAGTTTTGCCACCCGATATAATTACTCCTGAGTGGCTTTTATTAACTAAAGTTTTAGTTAACGGTGGAGAACGTATTGGTTTTTTAAGGTACAGATAATATTTTTTATTTCCTTATATTTTGGTTTTACCCCCAGTAATCCCACCATTAAAAGAAGGTTATCTTTTATTGCTTTTTAGTTCTTATCTATTTCATATTCTTATTGTTAGTAAGTTATAATATAAAATATGCATTCAAAGGCTGACGAATCTTTTTATAATCATAAACGTAGAAAAAAAAAAAAAAAGTTAAGTAGAGCTGTACCGAGTCCTCTGTACTTTCTCGGCACTCATCCAATTTGCTGAGTACTACTCAGTACGTCGGTACCAAAAGTGGTAACCACGTAAGGATTTCATTATTTTTATGCATTGTTGTAGACAAATGTATTAATAATAGCTGTTTATTAATAATTAAACTGTAAAATTATGAAAATATAAATACAATAGGTATTGTTATAATTTATTTTTTGTTATGAACAGCTTTTTGCGGTATATGTAATATATTGTGTAATAAGTAATAGATAAAAATTTTGTGCGCGAAATTGTATTTATAAAATAGATAAAAATATTTTAGAAAATAACCCTTTGTGTAAAATTAATGCAAATAAATTTTTAATTGTACATTTGTACGAATTAAAGTAAGCTACTTTTAAAACTGCAAGAAAAAAAAAATTATTTGGTTTGCTTTTTTTTAAGAAGAAATATGAGGACAAGAGATTTAGAGACTCTTTTTAGGTAATTCCCAAACTTTCACACATCACGACCCACTTGTTAGAAAGGGAACCTATAGAGAGACTCACCTTATTCTGGACCATAGAGAGAGTTATCAGCGGGAGCAAGAGATTCAATGAATTTTTATTTTTAAAGTGAATAAATTCACATTTAATTTCAGCGGTTTCAAGCTTATTCATTTTGGTTCTTATAGTGAGGAATCTAGTAGATTGCCAAAGTCTTCTATTGTTAAGAAGACCGATTTTAATTCGGACATAGAGTGATAGGACTTAGTTTTTTTTTTTTTTTACTTTTAAGTATTTGTAAAATAAAGATTAAATCATTATCAAATAGCACCATTTATTGTCATATTGCAATTGCAAATCATTTCATCCATCCCCTTCCACTCTTTATCTTTACCATCTAATATGGAAAAGTTCTAGTCTTCATTCATTATCACAATACATTTCAAAAGCATATATTTATTAAAAATAAGTATCTCAATACCTTAATAAGAAAGTACCACAGAACTGGCGTTATAAAATAATAAGTACAAAGTTTTGAATAAACACCATAAAATGCGATAAACTTGCAACAATTGTTTCAGGTCGAAAGAACACATAATCCTTTATGTCAGATGAACAAACTAGGTACAAGCCCAATAGCAGAAACAGTGCAGCATGGCAGCGAGCACTGCAGATTGTTTAAAGCTCTACAGATTAATTTAACAGCTCAAAAAGGAATGCCAAGTTTAAAAATACTTAAATATAATTTGCATTATGTCTCTAGATTACTGTACTTGTTTCATATTTTTAATAGGGTCAGGTGGGGTAAAATAGGTCAAAACCAGCATATTTTACGTTTGCACTTAAATAGCAGAAAATGTATTGGTTCCACAGGGTTCCCACGGTCCTTGAAAGTCCTTAAGAAGTACTTGAATTTCATTTTCTTTTTCAAGGGCCCTTGAAAGTACTTGAATTTCATGCAAAGTCCTTGAAAATCCTTGAATTTTTCACTTCAACAGATAGGCTTAGCGTGAACTCTGTCAAGGCTAAACTATCTCCATCGCATACCGTTGTGTAATATAATGATTTTGTTATAAAATTCTTATTTCATTGTCTTGATTTTGCATACAGTTTCAACTTATTTGTTGTTTTTGCCAATCTCATACCTGTTTGATGGACTGGTTATTAATTTTGAGCAGAAAGTGACCAGACCAAGACTTGAACCTAAAAACTTTGGAATAATCTTAATGATTCAAATCTTAAACTAATCGTTTTTTGACTCTTGTAAAAGTTAATTTGGTCAATCCATCAAAAATGTATAGTGAAAACAGGCAAAATTATTCTAATTATAAATAATAATAATAATTAATAATGTAAGTACTTACTAAAGTTTTGTGCATATGGACAGCGTTCTGCGATTTTCCCTTATAACCCTTGAAAAATTTCAAATGGGCCTTGAAAAGTTCTTGAAAATTCCTTGAATTTTTTTCATTTTTAAGAGTGGGAACCCTGTTCCATTTGTTAAAAAATTGCACAAAATATGCAAATGAATATTCCTTATGACATTGTAAGAGAAATATCTCTCAAAAAACAAAAAATTTGTACTGAAAAATAACTTTAAAAATATGCTGTTTGTGACCTATTTTACCCCATGGGGTGGGGTAAAATAAGTCATACAAGGGGTAAAATAGGTCATGCTTTAAAGCTGTTTTAAATTGTTATACAATTTACTTCATGCAAGTAAAATTACAAATACACATTCCTTTTTCTGATAAAAACTTGATTTTGTGTTCTTTCAAGAAAAAATATGTCTCTATGGTCCATCATTAGTTCGGAAGAACATTTAGAATTTACTATGCACCTACATCAGAAATATCTTTCTCTGGAAAATCCAGTAAGAACTTCAATTAAAGTTCATGTTTCTGTAATTTTAGCATCTCTGTTAATTTTTTCGTCATACAATCAATTTAAACGCCATTCAAAACTGAAAAAAAATTCACATTTTTTTTCTTTGCAGCACAATATCTATTTGCATGAAGTTTCGATTTATTTGGATGAAATGACACAAAGTAAACATTTCCATATATTTTACTTACAGTTTTGGATGGCGTGATGCAAAAGATAGAACAATTCATTGAAATAAATATATTTCAGTACATAATATAAGCTTAATGAAAGTGATATATTTGACAGCGTATTTGAAAATTAAAAGCATTAATATACAAAACAAAATAATTGCAGTGAAATTTAAAAACAAATCATTTAATGTAACTACACCACTGTGTTACTGGAATTTCATATAATTTCTTTTAAAACACATGCTTTCATAGTATAAGAGATGTGAATGGAAAGGTATCAATGAGTAAATGCTATATATTATTTTATCTTGAAAATAACGTTTACACTGTAAAAATAAATAAAAGGAAAAAGCAAATTCAAATAAGAAAATCTATGTATAATTTAATTAATATCAAAGTGTCACTGAAAATTTGATATAATTATTTTTAAGACCCATATTTCTAATTCTTATAGCTATAAAGTACAGTGCTGCGTCACAAACTTTTAACCCGTTAAGGGTTTTTTGTATTGATATCATTACTTTTTAGGGGTTAATGATCAAAACGTAAAATTAAAGGAGCATGGTAATGAGTTGTTATAACACTGTATAAAAAGTGTTGTTTTATAGGTCATACTCGAACAAAATAACAAACTAAATGAAATTTCAAAATTTTATAAAAAGTGATAAAAAAGAAAAATTTTAAGAAAGAATATTTTTTGAGGGATGGAAACATGCAACATTACAAAGGCATAATATAGTACATTTTAAAAATGACAAAAGTTTCTTATTTATATTTATTTCTTATTATAATTTTTTAGGTATATAGAGGTATATCCTATTTTTTAGGTATATCCTATAGATTTGATTTAAAAGAGAAAAATAAATAATAATAGAAAAATCTTTAAAAAGTGAAATTTTTATACTGGTAAATATTTAAGTAGTATAGTTTGTTATGAATTTAATTTAAAAAAAAATCTTAATCTATTCAAAATTTTATTATAGCTTAACATTTTGTAATTTATATATATATATACTAGAAACTTAATGAGCAAATTAATTATTTTCAAATTCTGTTTTAAGAATTTTGAAAAAATTACAAATATTTGCATATGATTATCATATTATTTGTCATTTTTGTGAAAATAAAGAAAAAAATTTTTGTTGTTGCAATCACCTTTTAAAATAGAACCAATTTTGAAAGTTAACATATGTATCAGCATGAAAACAGTGTAAATACAATGAGTATTTTTGATAAACAAATGTCATATAAAATACAAGTACCTAAATAAATAACTCATTTAATATATATATTAAAAAAAGAAAAATATATTTTTTATATTTTTGCGTTTATTTTTGACGCCAATTCCCGATAGAGGGAGCCAAAACGATTATTTGATATTCAGTATTTAAGATGGAAGAGACTGTATTCGTCCGCGAAACTGCTGCATCACGGTATTTTCGGAGTAAAAAATAGTTCGATTTTTAAACTGAGTTATAAAAAAAACAAGAATTTTCCTAGGGAAAAGGGAGATGTCAGGCACATCAGATAAAAGTGATTAATATCATATATCAATTAAACGACATTCGCTCGAGCCATATTCGAGAAAAATTTAACCACCCCTATAGACCGTCCATTTACAACTTACATAAGCCAATTCATATCTCAAAATATATTGCACGCAAAAATGTAGCGATTTCAGGGTAGGATCAGACAGAAGGTAAAATGCTATTTTGAAAATATCAGAAAAAAACATCCCATATTTCCTGAGATATTAAGTGTCGGCTTTCAGCGGTTTCTTTGATCTCAAATTAGCTGTATATATGAGTGTTGCAGTTTTCGTTTGTATTTTCCGCTGAGTGTCGCCGCGTTCGTTTGTTTTTTCGCTTGCGTCGCTAGAAAAACTGCAGTTTTTCATGATCCTGTTCCATGACTGTTGAAGTCGCACTAGAATTAATTTGTCAAATTGGTGATTGATGATCTAGATTCATCCACTCTTGCATTTTAAGTTGATACTAAACTGCAGAGTTTCACTCAGAGAGTTTCAGGAGAATGTTGTGTCCTGCCTGCCTTTTGTATGAAAAATTGGCACCCGTCTTAAATAAGATGGAATGAAACAACTTTTTGAATTACACCAACAAGCTGAAGGTTTTGATTCAGCTTCAATATATATTGTCTTTTTTTTCCTCTTAACATTAAATTATTTTATATCTATGTGTATGAAATAGCTCTAGAACAATATTATAGTTTAATTTTAAACTAATAATCAAAAGAATACATATGGAGTTATTTAAAACTCAAAAAATGTAATTAGTTAGTTTGTGTTTGCTAAGCCTAACATGATTCAACACCTGACCTATTTTACCCCACATGTGTTTTTTTACTCCAAAATATTAATATTTTATTTTTTTCTCACAAAAATTTGGGAAATTCATCCTAAGAATGTGCTTTTTAGAATATAAGAAAATACTGTAAAATTTGCTTTTGAATTAGTTAAAAACCAAAGTTTTTCTTAGCAACACATTCAAGTTTCTAATACGAAACACACAAATAGTAATTACTAGCTGTAACTAAAAAGTATCAGTTACAGTTAATTTTGCATGCAAAATGAAGACTAATTTTAAATAATATATAAAACCAACAAAATTGGAATTTAAAAACTGTTTGGATGTTTTTTTAAAGAGTTTTTTTTAAACTGACCTATTTTACCACCTGACTTATTTTACCCCACCTGACCCTATTCTTTTTTTTTTTTTTTTTTAAGATATAAATTTTACATGATTTACTAATTGCTACACTTTTTTTATGATATCTGACTTCATAAGGCATTTCAGGATCTCAGATAAATTTTACTTTGCTGCAAATAGATACAGAAATCAGGGCTCACAACTAGACTATAAAGACTAGATGCATTTGACATTGAGTGTATAAAAGTCTATATTTTTAAAAATTAGTCTATGATAGAGGTGCACAACCTGTGACCCAGTAGCCATCAATTTGCGGCCCCCAGAAGGACCAACTTTATAGATCACATGAATCATCAGCCGGAGCGAAAAAATAAAAAAGATAAAATATTTTATTTTTTGCACTCGTGAAACTGGCATTTATAATAACTTTCCTTTTTTTGTGGGGGAAGAGGGGGATAAAAGTGTTGCATTTTATACATATTTCTCAGTAATGTAACCCACAATAGGTTTCTTACATTTTTAATGGAAAAATTACGGAATAATTTATTGGTGATTATTTATCTTTATCTGAGAAGATTAAAAACTGAAAAATGAACTATCAGTACATAAAAGCTCCTTCTGCATTTTTTTTTTTTTTTTTTTTTTTTTTTTAATATGTCTCCAAAACATAATTATATGTATTAAAATTAATGATGAAATAATGTAAATGATGAAGTAATGAATTAATGTAAATTTATAGTAATAATTAATTTCCATTAAAAAATATATTATAATAATAATAACTTCAAATGTGCAGTTAGTTGAATTTATTTCTGTCTGGTGACATAAAAAAGAAAAAAAAAAAGACTGATTGATGCTTATTTATTTTGTAAAACTGATAAAAACGCAGACCGCAATAATGATGGGGCTCATTTATGATTTATGGGGTCGCAAACAGAAATGAAGCAGCAGAAAAAAGAATGTATAGGACCAGTGTTAGAAATAAGAATTTTGAAACTAGGCGTCAAAATGACGCCTGGATTACATTTTTTGGGCGTCAAAATGAAAAATCTAGGTGCCATCTCTAATTAAATATGTATATATAAAAAAAAAATAATAATAAAGCATCAACTTGTAAATAATATATGCAAGATTATATAAATAATATTTATGTAATAAATGTAATTACATTGACAATATTAAACGTATATATTTAAAATCACAAATTCATTCTATATTCAGAAGATACATCATTCCACTACAGTTTAATAGAATTTTCTGGGCAGAAATCTTCCAATTTAGGGCCTTTTAACTTAATCATTAACAAATCGTCAACTACTTTCATAGAGATACGATTTCTTAAATCAGTTTTTATTATGTTCAGCTGACTGAAATAGACTTGTTTACAGTCTGATGGGATTGGGAAAATTATTAGATATGATGAGGAAAAAATCCAGGCGTCAAATATGGCACCTATGATTGGAATTCTAGGCGTCAAAATGAAAAAACTGGTCGCAAAATACGACTAACGACTGCTTATTTCTAACCCTGTATAGGACACAATTTTATAGCAGGCATAGCTGACAAAACATTCAAATGCTTTTATCTGGTAAGATTGGACCATTTTGTGCTTCAAAATGACCACCAAGAGTTTCAGTGGTTGCAAATGTACTAGAGTTGTATTCGCAAAAATATAAGACATACGAAGGGAGGCTGAAAAGCTCCTAGCTTTGCACCCAGTGAGTTGAAATAGAAGAATAAATTTGGTGGCAAATAAAAGCTAAAGGTCTTAGTATTATAAATGTACAAATCATTCCAATTTATACATTTTTTTTTTTTTTTTTTTTTTTTTAATCTATGCGCAAATGTTTGAATTCTGATAAGAAGAAAAAACAAATTGAAAGCATTTTGAAGTTTTAAAGAGCTTTCTGTCTAAGTTAGGGACACATTTATGATCCTCAGACAAAGGAGCAATCAAAAGAATAGTGCTACAGAGATTCCTGCTGCTAAAGAAGTTCCACACTTAGAAATCGGACAAAAAAGTCTTGGCGCCCATTACAACGATAATGTGCCTCTGTCTGTCTATATCTATATATATTTATTACACAGCGAATATATCTGCATAGTTTAATTCTTTTATATTATCTTGCCTGTGGCCCTTCATGTCCCAGTCAACAGTGAGAGTGGCCCTCCAGCAAAAAAGGTTGTGCACCCCTAGTCTGTGAGGTCTATATTTTTAAGAACTTTCATATTAAAAAGTATTTTTCCAGCAGATATACATATAAAATTGAAGTAAATATGCATATAAAATTTTCAGATGTAATTTTTATATTTTCCTCCCTCTTTATGACTTCTCTTATAATTTCCACCAATATTACCAATTAAATTGTTATTGGTATTATTTTGGTATCTTGTAATGAATATAATGTTGATAATTGTATATCCTTCTCTTATCTTAAATAAATAAATCACGTGATATGTTATATATATATACCTATATATATATTATATATATATATATCTTTGTCTCGGGAATGGCTCTAACAATTTCGATGAGAGTCGGGGGGGTTTTTGGGTTGAAAAAACGATTGGGCTTATCCTCATCTTCAGGAAAATTTGTGTTTGCTGTAGAGGTCAAGATTTGCGGTCGCCACTTGACACGTGGCGACCCAAAAAAATTGCTGTAATCGCCAATCAGACATGCGATTTTTTTGCGATTTCGCCGAAATCTGTGATTCCCCCCCCCCCCCCCCCCCCCCCCCCATCCTAATTCGCGGAATTTTGCGAATTAACTTCTTCTGCTTAAAAAAAAAAAAATAAAAAATCATGGATATCGTCCATTTAAAAAAAAAGAAACCCCATTAACGATCGGCGATTAAATTCACTACGAAAGTCACCTAATTCATAAATCTTTCTCCATCTACAAAATAAATGTCAATATTCATTTTAAACTTGCTTAATGAGATTCTAGAACCAATAAAGAAATAGAATTGTTAAATATCTCTTGCTCATGTAATTATTTTTTTTCCCTCCCTCCATTTTCTTATCTCCAACTAGCAGTCGGCGATCAGATGTTCTGCAGAATTCTTTTGTTTCCCAGTCTTTCTCCATCCACAACATAAATGTCAATATTAATTTTTATGCTTGGTTTGTTAGATTCTAGAAGTAGAACTGAAAGAGTTTAATATTTCCTACCCATGTAATTAATTTTTACACCCCCCCCCCCCCCAAACATCTCCAGATAGTGATCAGTGATTAATTCTAGAAACAATAAAGAGATAGAAGTGCTCAATGTTTCTCACATATGTAATTATTTTTAAACTTCATTAGTGAACTTGATAAATCTACTTATTTTTTCTCAATTAAATTAAATATTTATATTTAATATCTATTCCAAATGTTTAAACAAGGGAAAAAATGTAGACTAAAGGTAGGAAATTTTTTTTTTCAGGTAGGAAATTTTTTTTCTAAATCAATTTAAGAAAATTAATATTCAGTTGGTTTTATGCATATTAGAAACTGATAATTAACTACTGTAGCTTTTTTAAATATGTATGATTAATGTACATAAATAAAAATCATATTTTATATTTGTTTGAATTTTTCTAAATCAATTTAAGAAAATTAATAGTCAGTTGGTTTTATGCATATTAGAAACTGATAATTAACTACTGTAGCTTTTTTAAATATGTATAATTAATGTACATAAATAAAAATCGTATTTTATATTTGTTTGATTTTTTTTTCCCTTGTTGACATGGAATTTTAATAATCATGTTAGTAAAAAATTTTCAGCTAATTTCTAATTATAGCAGTCACATATCTGTTAATATAATTAAATCTCTGATAATATGCCAAAAAGATTTTTTGCTCCTCCCCCCTTTCCCCCAGACTCAAAATAATTTTGTTTTCTTCTAATGCTAATCACATCTATTTTCCGTATGGAGATGTCACACTAGGTGAAATTTATTAAATAAATCAAATTTTTGTATTTCTTTTTCAATAAGACAAAGTAAATATTCTTGCAAAAAACGAATTGTGTATGAGAAATAACATTATTTTGTTAGTGTGTCATCATTATAGCCTGCTGTTTTCTGTATCGAAATTGAAGTTAATACTTAAATACGAAAGTCCATATATTTCTTCTCATTACTAAAACTTTAAAATCTTCTTTCTAATACTATAATTATTAATAGCATTTAAAAGTTGCATTATATGCTACAATAACTACCCTATGTTTATAAAACTCACTCTTAAAATACTAATAATAAAATCATAAACACTCAAGAAGGAAATTCAAACGAGATCATAACTTCTCTCAAAAGTCGAATCATTTTTCAATGATTTGATTTCTCAGCCAATTTTGTATTTATCCCACCTGCTTTCATTTCAGATATTGAAAATTTTAAGCTCAAGAAGTACGAAAGTTTAAAAAAAAATATTTATATTCAAGCAATAGTTAAAGATTTTTTTTTTTTTTTAAATTAAAATAATACAATAAAGGCCACTATTTCTTAATTTCCCGACCATATCATCTGTGTTTTATGCCTTTATTTGTATATAATATAGATATATATTTTTTTTAATTATGTGTGCGAATATTAGGTATAACGTCGACTTGCGAGTGGCCACTGAGTTAATCATGTTCACTGGCCACTTACAAAAATTGTAAGTCTTGACCTCTAGTTTGCTGTTAACCTTTTATCTGCCAGTTGCAACAATGGCAGAAATTGAGTTTACTCTGAAATGAATATAACAGTTTCGATGCTTGTTTGGGATTAAATGTTTTTAGGGAGCTCAATCGATTGGACATATCCTCATCTTTAAGAAAATTCACATTCATTGTTAACCCTTTATTGATCAGTTGCAACGTACCATAGAAATTGTGTTTACTTGAAAATAGATATAACAATTTTGATGAAAGGTTAAGTGTTTTTTGGGATACTTTATCGATTGGGCATATCCTCATTTTCAGGAAAATTTGTGTTCATTGTTAACCCTTTATTGAGCAGTTGCAATAATATAGCAGGAATTGAGTTTACTAAGAAATGAATATAGCAATTTTGATGAAAATTTGGGGTTGAGTACTATTTTTTAGGGAGCTAAATCGATTGGAGATATCCTCATTTTCAAATTCCAGGGTTCATACGCCTCAGGGAGAACCTGAAAATCAGGGAAAACTCAGGGGAAAAAAATTGGTCATAAAATCTCAGGGAAACTTTCAAAACAAGCACCAAAACCTGGAAAAACAGGGATCTACTCTGGAAAAACTTGGTACTCGCGCGTTTCCGTGACGTCATTATGGAAATCCGATAAGACACGTCTATTAACATCATGCTGATCCATCCGTTCTCACTACAATGCATGTTTTGTTGGTTTTTATAGAAATAACAAACTATTAAGGGGTCATATCTCGCCCCCATGGGAGGGGGTTGTAGCAAATTTGTACTGTACCCTATGTTTTCAAACATGCTTTTTAATTGAGGCTTGGTTTTGTTTTAATAGCAATTTTACTGATTCATACTTCCCTTGTGAGTATTTAAATATTTTTTCTCTAAAGTAAAAAAAAAGAAACATTTTTATGTAAGACAAAAGTTGCATTTTGAGTCATGAAAGCCATTGTTACTTTCTTCTATATGTAATATAGAAAAAGTATTGAATTCATGAAAATTTTCGAACTCTGGTTTTCGATGGATTTACATGTTTTAATAGTTTTTAGAAAATGTCTATCTGTGTGTGTGTATCACGAATTTTGTGGATGCTGTATCTCACGAACCAATGAACGAAATTTAACCAAACTTTGTATTTAGTTTAAACTGGTGCTGATTAGATTTTGAGATCATTCGGTGATGCTGTAATCGCATTTTCTAAATTTTTAACATGGCAATATAGGACAAAATTTCAAATAAATGTATATAATGAGAGTTACTTGAGTGAATTTGTATAGGAAAATATAGAAGAAAGTCATGTGGTGGCCACAAAATACTAGTTTTGTTTGTGATGTTATTTGTTTTGAATGACTTTGTTGTGTATGAGTGTGTGGCGATTTATCACTGTGTGTCACTAACTGTGAGGAATTGGTTGTTTTTCGTTTTATCAGCAGTTTTATTCTTCAGATGCCAGCACTCCGATTTATGTTTTTTTTTTTTCGCAATAAGTGCAGTATTTATTTTCTCTTTTGAAATTACTATTTATTTTCTGCTGTTTTTTATTTATATGAAAAGCTCTAGAACAATAACAGTGTTCATACTCCTCAGGGAAAACAGGAAATTTATAATTTGTTAAAAAATGTTAGGGAAAATCAGTTATAAAACCTGGAAAAACAAATGTTTTTTTCTCTCAAGTTATGTTTTTCTTGTTTAGCTTCGTATCAAAATTTAAATGATTAAGTATTGTGAAAATACGCATGTAAATAATTATTTCTACCTGAATTTCTATCATGATCGGCAGTAATATGACATCATACAGTGGAAGTAGCTGTATTTTGTCCTGTCTAGAGGAGTGTTTCTTGTAATATGTCGCTAATATATTTTCTTAAAAATTGTCTGGGAGCTCAGGGAAAACTCAGGGAATTTTTTTCTCATATTTGAGTATGAACCCTGAATTCGCATTTGAGTTAACCTTTATCAGCCAGTTACAAATTACAACAGAAATTGGATTTATTTGAAAGTGGATGTAATGATCTTGATGAAAGTTTTGACTTAAGTTTTTTCGATGCACAAAATCGATTAGACATAGCCTCATCTTCAGGAGAATTCACATTTACTGTTAACCTGTTGACTGTCATTTGCAAAATATGGCAAAAATTGGGTTTTCTTGAAAATGGATATAACAAATTTCATGAGCATTTGGGGTAAGTGTTTTTTGGAGTTAAAAATAGTTTAACTGCTCAAACAATTTTGATAATTATTTAAGATTTGGGAAAGGGGGAGGCGGAGGTGGAGGCAGGGTTGTGACAATCCAAACTGTATTTTCCTCATCTTCAGGAAAGTTAATGTTCACAGTTGGCCTTCACTCTGCCAGTTACAAAACTACAACAGAAAATTTCTAAGAAATGGCTCTACTGGTTTTGATAAAAACTTAGTTTTAAGGGTTTTTTGAGATGAGAAACCCATCTAATTTTATCTCATTTTCATGAAAATTAGTGTTCACTGTTAACCTTCATTTGGCATAAGGGAAAATATGACAGACGTGTGGTTTTCTTAGAAACTGTTTGAATGATTTTGATAAAAATTTAGATTTAGGGAATTTTTGAGTTTACAATTGAATTGTAAGTACAAAAATGTGACATTCTTTTTAGAACATTTAATGTTTACCTCTTTTTTTTTTTTTTTAAGTACTCGAATGATTTTGAAAAATATTTAGATTTGATGTATTTTTGAGATGACATTTCGAACTGAAATAACCTTCATCTTCATTTTTAATTAGAGTTCACTAGCAACCTGCACACCACCTGGAAGAAATAAGGAATAAACTTCGTTTTCTTGAAAATTGCTGAATGTTTTTTTTTGTTTTTTTTTTTTTTTTTAATGGTTGAGATTATCTTTTAGCTGGAAAAACAGTCTCACTTACCTTATTCTTCAGAAAAATTAGCCGTTGCTGTTCTAGAATAATGTACAGTAGAAATCTTGTCTTTTAGGAAACTGCTTAAATGATTTTGATATGAAATTATAGTTAATGATTTGATAAGGAAAATTCAAATTGAATTATCATATCTCCAGGAAAAAAGAGCTTTTAGTGGTAACATGTGCTCTGCCCTAAGCAAATAAATAATAAATGTTACTGTATCTACATCAGTGTTAGAAATAAGATTTTTGAAACTAGGTGTTAAAATAACACCTGGATTAAATTTTTTGGGCATCAAAATGAAAAATCTAGGTGCCACCTATAATTAAATATGCATATTAAAATAATAATAATAATAAAGCATCATCTTATGATAATATATGCAAGATTATATAAAAAATATTTATGTAATGAATGTAATTACATTGACAATATTAAACATACATATTTAAAATCACAAATTCATTCTTCACCCAGAAGATACATCATTCCACCACAATTTAATAGCATTTTCTGGGCAGACATCTTCAAATTTAGGGCTGTTTAATTTATTCATTAACAAATCGTCAACTACTTTCATGGAGAAGTGATTTCTTAAATCAGTTTTTATTAGGTTAGGTGAAATAGACTTGTTCACTGTCTGATGGGATTGGAAAAATTATTAGATATGATGAGGAAAAAATCCAGGCGTCAAATATGGCATCTAATGATTGGAATTCTAAGCGTCAAAATAAAAAAACTAGTTGCAAAATACGACTAATGACCGTTTATTTCTAACCCTGATCTACATGATGAATGATTTTAGCAGTGAGACCGAGTGAGCTTGGTTATCCAGGTACTAAAATAAAATAAAGAGAAAAAGAAGTCCTTCCGGCTTATTTGGAAGGTTAGGTTGATTTCTTTTTCCTTATCAAGTATCAATTTGTTTCAAAATGGCGTCTGCAAATTATTAATGCACTTGGTAGAAATATTGATGTAGGCTATGCACATATGGAGTTTTAAGCAAATCGGTTCATAAATAAATTTTATGTGAATTTAAAATTTTCAAGTGACTGGCGCTTGGAAACAAAATGGTGGGTTAAGTTGACAAATATGTGAAATGCATTTGTGAGATAAGTCTACTGTACACATATGTTCGAATTAATTCAAAATCTCAAAAATTCGAATTAATTCAAAATCTCGTGTTGATAAATTTAGTGGCTGCCACTTCGATCAAAATGGCTGAGAAAGTTGCTCATCTAAGATATCATTGCAAATTTGAAATTTTTTTTTTTTTTTTTTTTTGTAGAAGTTCTTTTAAAGAGGCTTAGTAAGTTGATAAAATGTTAGTTTTCTGCATTTCTAGTTTGTTTTAGCATTAAAATAGCCTAATTTTTCCTTAAAAATGCATTAAAAAGATCCAGTAACACAGGTAATGGATTTGGTGCGAAATTTGGTGACTTTTCCCCTATGGCGACTTTTTTGGCGAGAAAATACTTATTATCGATATACCAAAGATGGACGCAATAACCTTATTGGTTCACGAGTTACATGAATTTTCTAGATTTTTGTTGTTTGAATGATAAATTCAATTTTCAACTTTCATTTGAATTGATTAACAGAGCTGCCAACCTAATCCAGCAAATTGTTTGTACCGCCCCTTTTTCTACACCAGTATATTTTTAGAGTATTTGTCTTCTTAATTCATCGTAAATATATTTGAAAAGAATTACTCTAAAAATTAAGTGGTGTAGAAAAAGGGGCGTTACTGACAATTTGCCGGATTAGGTTGGCAGCTCTGGATTAAGTATTTCTAAAGTTACCGTGATAACAAATTTTCAAGTGGCTGCCGCTTGGAAACAATACTGTGGAACAAGTTGCCCAGCAAACACATCCAAGATATTTGAAGCATAGGTTCACTGTCCAGCAGGCCCGGACTGGCTCCTTTGGGGGCCCTCGGCTGGAAATCAAAAAGGGACCCCTAACTGATGAATTTAGAGAAAATAGGATATTAAAATATGTAACTTTTGAAAATTAGGCTTACATGTCTAAAAAACACATTTTGCTTTCTTGATATTTGGAAAATAGTTGAATAAAAAGTAAGCTTATTTTCACAATAAATATTTATGTGTATTTTATATACCACACCTAAACTAGTTCCATTCTGGAAAAATAAGTATACTGATTAATTATGAGTGGTTCATTAATTAAAAATGAGATTCTGAAATATTTTTAGTTTTAGACAACCAAATCACACTGTTGAAACCATAATAACTTACAGTCGGCAGCAAAAGTATCCGAGCACTAGCCAATAATTCCAATATGAAAAAAGTACACTTAAAACTGTTTTGTTAAATAAATTCTTGTCGAATCATTTTCTTACACTGACTAAGAACAAGACTCGACTAGGATTAATTTAACAAAGCATTATTAAGTGAACTTTTTTTTAGACAGAGATTATTGCTAGTGCTCGAATACTTTTGCTGCCGACTGTGTAAATCCTACTTTAATACCTAAATAATTATTAAAAGGGACACAATGCTAATAAAATACCAAGTGTATTGAAAAAAAAAATTTCTTTAATTGTGATTTAGTTGATACAAATTGTAAAATAGACTTCGTACAGATATAGTGAACTAAGTAACTCTCGCCAAGATCTTTACTTATGCACTAGCGATAATCTTTTTAATTTATCGCCAAAATGACAACGAACGTTTTAAAGTCGCCAGGGTCTTATAGTAACGATGTACTGAAGAAATTTTAAAAAACGAATATAATAACCGTTGCCAAGGAACGAAACAGTTGCTGCATGCTTCTATATGGAAAAATATATTTAAAAAAAGAAGTCTTGTTGAACAAAATTAAATTTTGTTTCATTGAGAATTTTATATCTGTACTTATAAGACAAAAATAAGCTTCGTTTTTATTTACGTATAAAAGCTGTAATTTTATAACAGAAGAAAAGCTGTGGAGGCATTATTCCGACATAAAAGCCGCTAAGGGCAGAGGGAACCCAAATTTTGACTGTTTAACTGATTTCAATGAATTTTGTGTATGTTTATGTTTGTGGGATTTTAATATTGAAAACTTAACTGATATGGAATTTTAAGATCATTTAAATATAATGACCAGCGAATAGAGAAGCGAGTAAAGTCTACTAAAACCACAACACACGTGGCCAGGTTCAGCTAGTTTTTAAATAGTATATCTAATTTTCACCAGAAGTTAAGAACATCTAATTAAAAAAATAGATTTTAGAAAATTAAATAATAGAATTATTTTTCTACTGTTTTTTACGGTAGGTAAATGAAAACTTAGTGTAATACCTTAACTTCCTACATTGTACAGTCGGCAGCAAAAGTATCCGAGCACAAGCAATAATCCCTGTCTAAAAAAAGTGCACTTAATACTGCTTTGTTAAATAAACCATTGTCGAGTCATGTTCCTCGTCAGTCTAAGACCATGATTCGACAAGGATTTATTTAACAAAACAGTTTAAGTGAACTTTTTTGATATCGGAATTATTGGCAGTGCTCGGATACTTTTGCTGCCGAATGTATTCGAAAACAATAGCAAAAAAAATTCCACCATTTAAAACAGTTTTATTCGAATAAATAATTTTCATTAAGAATGGCCGCCAGGGAAAAGCGAAGTGTTGATGATAGTCACTTGATTTGTACTTCTATTATAATGGTTTTAAAGCCATAGCAAGAAACAGAAATAAAGTTGCCTTCAAACTCTGGCAACAGCAGAGTGGCAACGCCGGCCTCTTTTCAAATCCTTTTGATGTGGGGTTCGAGTTGTCGCGAAGATGGAAGAGCGATTTATACTCTGAGAAACCCCCTAGTGCGATAATTGCATGGGGAACTTGGGTCTCTTTTGTAAAAGAGCAATAAAAAGTAATGTCCTTCATTGTAAACGTGTGCAAAACTTCTAGGGTCACTTTCGGACAATGGATAATTTATGACTTTGTCGCTGTACTTCTGTTGTCAGAGTTTGAAGGCAGCTTTAGGGCTTGGCTCAAATTACCCAGCGTGAGGCTGTTCCTATCCAAACCATTGCTCTGGGGGGTCACCAAAGTGGAGAAGCCATCCCCTCCGTGAAGGATCGAAATTGTGAGGGTATGTTTATGAACCATTCTTAGGTAAAGGACCCTTCAGACACTGGCAACACACTGGAGCTTCAAAACTCATAAATTATCTATTGTCCGAAAGTGACCCTTGCAATTTTGCACACATTTACAATGAACGACATTACTTTTTATTGCTTTTTTACAAAAGAGACTAGTTCCCATGCAATTATCGCACTAGGGGGTTTGTGAGCGAGTCGACGAGCTTCGATTCTCAAAAACCACATCAAAGTAATATCAAAAGAAACCGAAATTGAAGCTCTCCAGTTGCCAGTGTGTGAAGGCTCCTTCGATCCCAGACCATCGCGAATTGCTCATCGTCATCGTATATCACTAGTGCGAAATTAAATCCAACCAAACGAGTATGTGGAAGGTACTTAAGTATTATTTTTATATAAAATCTCTACTTTTCGTTTGGAATTAAGAAACCCCAATTTTAAAAATTAATTTTATAAAATTAAATAACAGAATCTAGACACCACGTTTAATATTTCTTACCTGCTTAAGGTAGGAGAAAGTAAACATACAGAAAGAAGGCGTAACAACGGCGGTGTGGAAAAAGCGGGCCGCCTTGGGCCTCTGGTCTTGAGGGGGGGCTCCAAAAAACTTAAGTTTTAAGTATATGTATTTGTTGAAGTTACTGTACCGTTATTTGACCTGGATCATTCGTTGCAATTCTCCTTTAAGCTTGTTAGACTGAATGAGCCCGATCACCACTATAAATCAGTTTAGAGCGATTGTTCCGATATAAAAAGCTCTAATGTAGAAAAAGTGACCGACAAGCAACAATAATAAACGAATAGAAACTTTTATGCAAGGTTCCAATGCCCATGGTCCCCATGGTTTGGACTTTCGAATCATTTTTAAAACTGACTTTAATGCCTTTTTATGGTTAAAAAATTAAAAGAAGACATAAAAGGGGGCCTCTAATTAGGGGGGGGGGCAGTTAAACTTTCGCCCTGTGCCTCTAGAAATGTAGTTCCGCCACTGGATGAAGCACGAAGAAGCGTACTTCATGAATGAAACATTCTCGACTTGACTTGCACGCGAATTCTAGATGAAAACATTGAAGAAAGACAATGTTTCCAAAAGACAATCGCAAAGCTTCAATATTTGTTTTTATTTACAATGTTTGGTCGCGAACGTCTGAAATTATGAGCATTACACAACACATAATGAGACAAAATTGATTGTAATTACGTGAGATTGTTGGAAAATAAATAGTGAAATTACTCTAATGTAACTAATTATAAAGTAGTATATTTTGAGGGGTATTCTGGGGGCCCCCTTACTCCGGGGGCCCTCGGCAATCGCCGACCAGCCGACCTGGCCAGTCCGGGCCTGCTGTCCAGCTGTGGTTTAAATGAGTGCCGTGTTTCAAAAGTTATTATTATGGCAAATTTTCAAGTGGCAGTCTAAGTGGCTGCGACTTGAAAACAAAATGGCAAAAAAACTTGCCCACCGAAATCATCCAGTATATTTGTATGATAAATTCATTGTGCAGTTCTAGTTTAAATAATTCAGTATTTCAAAAATTATCGTCATAAGAAATTTTCAGATGCCCAGCGAACTTATCTGAGATATTTGAATGATAAATCCACTACCCAAATTTGATGCGAATTGATTCTGTATTACTAAAGTTACCATAATGACAAATTTTCAAGTGGCCGCCATTTGGAAATAAAATTGCAGATCAAGTCACCAAGTGAACTTATCCTAGATATTTGAACCATAAGTTCACTATCCAAATTTTATTTGAATCAGTTTAGTATTTTAAAAGTTATCGTAGTGATGTCATATTTTCAAGTGGCTGGAACTTAGAAACAAGATGTCGGGACAAGTTGCCCAGTGAAAACATTCAAGATAATTATATGATAATATAATATCACTGTCCAAATTTGGTTCGATTTGGAGTATTATTTCAGAAGTTATCGTGGTTTTAAATTTTCAAGTGGGAGCCTGATTTCAAGTGGCCCTCCTTAACTTAAGATATCTGCCACTTTATTAAAAATGGCGGATATAGTTTATTAATAAACTTCATTAAGATCCTTACGTGGTCTGTATTTACATCAAAATTGAAACAATTTCGGAATACGCTTTTTACAATTTAAAATTTGAAATTTTCAAGTGGTCTCCAGTTGAAAACAAAATGGAGGAGCAACTTGGTTAAAAAACTCATTTAAGATATTTATAAGATAAGTTAAGACACTGTTCAAATTTGGTTCCATCTGGAGTATTATTTCGGAAATTATCATGGTTTTAAATTTTCAAGTGGTGGCCTGATTTCAAGTGGTCCCGCTTAACCTAAGATATCAGCGACTTTTTTAAAAATGGCAGATAAAGTTCATTAATAAAGTTATTTGAAACACTTGTATAATCTATGTATACATGAAAATTAAAAAAAAAAAAAATTCAGAATACGCTTTTTACAATTTGAATATGAAATTTTCAAGTGGTCTCCACTTGAAAACAAAATGGCGGAGCAACTTGGTTCACAGATTCATATAAGTTATTTATAAGATAAGTTAAGACACCGTCTAAATTTGGTTCGATTTGGAGTATTATTTCGGAAGTTATAATGATTTTAAATTTTCAAGTGGTAGCCTGATTTTAAGTGGTCCCGCTTAACTTAAAATATCTGCCACTTTATTAAAAATGGCGGATAAACTTCATTAATAAAGTTCATCGAGACCCTTATGTGGTCTGTATTTACATCAAAATTCAAGCAAATCTTGCTTTAAATATGCTTTTTACAATGTCGGTTTGAAATTTTCAAGTAAATGCCACTTGAAAACAAAAAGTCGGAACAACTTGGTTAACGAACTCATCCAAGATATTTATAAGATCAGTTCACTGTCCAAATTTGGTTCGATTTGGAGTATTATTTTGGAAGTTATTGTGATGACAAAATTTTCATTATAGATAGATAGAAGTGAAGTAAACGAAGTGATTGCAATAGGTCGATTTCTAAAGAAATCAACCTAAAAGCAAGAGGGTATTGTTGTGAGGTAGGCATTTTCTCTTACCTTTTTTAATGTATGTTCAAAAATTAGTTAAGTATTTTATGTATAGTAAATTTTGTTACATAAAAATCATAATAGTGTATCATCATTATAGTTATTCCGTCTATTAAGTTTAGTTATTAACTTATTTAGTGTTAGTCTATTCAGTCTATAAATTTCCAATTTTAGTCTATAAAGTCTACATATTTGAGGTAAAAACTTGTGAGGCCTGAGAAATTTCTGGTACTGGGGGGTGCAAGTGCTGCAATCAAAACAGCAACACACCAACTACTAAATACTTTGCGTTGCTGCTCTGATTGCAGCACGCGTACCTATTTTGTTCGCCTGATGAAGAGTCGTGTGTTCTTTCGACCTGAAACAAATGCTGCTAGTTTATTGCATTTTATGGTGTTCATTCAAAGTTTAAACTTATTATCTGAATTAGTGCTGCACCGAGTAGCACTTTTGCCGAGTAGCCGAGTACCGAGTACTCGGCCTTTTACTACTCGGCCGAGTACCGAGTAGCCGAGTACCGAGTAATTGTAAGAAAGAGTAATTGAAATTGACGTATATATGAAGAATTTTGCACATCTTGAAATTTAAAAAAGGCTTTTTGAACACAAAATTAAGTTAAATGGCAAACAGCATGTTTACATGAAACGTTTCAGAACTTTTGTAGTGTATATACGCAATTAGGTTCATTGTTATATTTGATACTTCCAGCTTAGTGGATTACTAAAACCATAATAGCTGTTAACTTCATTCTTTATTATAGTCTTTCTCAGATGCGAATCATTCTCAGATAATTCTTAGAGAATATAAAAGTTCTTTATAGGCTTAATTTAAGATGCATGAAATTTACATATGAAATGAGAACATTAAAATAAATATTTTATCGTCATTTCAAACATGATACTTGATAGACTTCATTAATCTTCAAATTCTAGAAGAGTAAAAAGGTAGGTGGTTTCGGGCCATAATTTGCAGAACAACAAATTTGATATTATATTTTTAATAACATTTTAGTGTATTTACCTTTTTCATAATTATTATTTTTTAAATTAAAAATCAATCTTTTTTTTTACAGTTTTAAAAGTGTCTTACTATTATTTGCACAAATACGTAACTAAAGTTTTTTCTAAAATATTTTATTTTTGTCTGTTTTATAGATACAATTTTATGTACAAAGTTTTTGTAAAAAAAAAAAAAAATGCATATTACACACATACAAGATGGTTATACTTAAACTCTTCTAACTAAAATGGATAAGCTCAAATCATGAATAGTCTCTATATCGAGTTTAGTGCCAATCTACTTGCCCATTTTAACTGCAGAAAGCTGTTTGCAGCAAAAGTTTAATGACTATGTTTATATTTTCATATTTTTTTAGTTATTAAAAAACAACTCTTATGAATACATTTCTTTCAATAATACATAAAAATAATGAAATTTTTACAACTACTCGGTATTGGCCGAATACTTAGTCCATATTTGGCCGAGTACCGAGTACTCGGCAAAGTGGCCGAGTAGGCCGAGTACCGAGTATATAACGAGTACTCGGTACAGCTCTAATCTGAATACTTTATTGTGTTTTACACACAAATTTAAAATCTTTAAATAAAATTACTTTTTATTTGTACAATCTTCCCAGTGTCGTCTGCTCAATCACGGAATGTGTGAATAATGTAAAATCGAATTAAAGTTGGGGTAAGTGGGCCACCCCCCCTGGCATTTCCTCAGTTATTGACTCAAAAAAAATCTGTTATAATATTTTTATGCACCTACCCCAATAGATGTAGAAAACATTATGGCATTGTTTTCACTTAATGTGTGTGATAAGTTACAAGCCTTTTTCTGACGATTTTTAAATTTACAGTCCTATCGTAATTTGCGCCATCGTACTAATTATATTTTTTCTTCTAAACCGTTCATGATACAAACCAAAACTTTATATACAGTGAAACTTGAATAATTCGAACTTGTTTAATTCGAAATTCTGGATAATTCGAGTTTTTTACCCAGTCCTTTGAATTTTGTATTAAAATAATGTTAAAAAATAGTGGATAATTCGAATTCTATTTTGGATAATTCGAATTCTTCATACGATTACCTTTAAAATATTACAGTAAAATTTCTTCTCGAGATTTTTCTGAACTAAAGTGCATGTTGGAAAACTAGAGCAGCTGTAATAGTTCCTTCCCCAAGGCCAGCAATAACTGCAGAACTCAGCAGTACAACTAAACTCCTCTCCAGCTGAGGCGGATGATACCGGAATGCCTCTGTTTTACCGCTACCGGTGAAGGTAGAAAAGAATGTTCTGTTCTGATCGTTATGTCGCTACTGTGCGAGTATTATTTGAATTTACTTTAATTTCTGGGCCCTCTGTATATAATTGGTGTATAAAATAGGTTGTAAATACACTGTAAAAAAAAAGGTAGATTTACAGCATAATATGCTGGCAATATGGGTGCATGGAGGGGAGAAAGTAAAAAAGAAGTTATTTACAGCAGAAACAGCCGTAAAATAGTCTTTTTTTACAGATGTTTCCGCTGTAAATTGCCTTATTTTACAGCAGAATGTGCTGGCAATATGGTGCCAGCACATTTTGCTGTAAAAGCTTCCGTTTTTTTTTACAGTGTAGAAATGTTTTGTGTGTGTTCAACAATATCTGTCGATCGTAAAATGTGATGTGAAGTGTGTGCAGTTTCATTAAAAATATTGAAAGTATTTTATCGTTCTATGTTCTATTTCAAGACTCCAGCCTGATTTATTTAATGAAAAATGATTGTAAAGTCAACAGTGCATTATTTATTTTGTCAGTCTTTCAAAAGAAGGATAAGGAAATACAAGAGAAGTCCCTATCTAGTGCATCAGAAGATATGGTGCATATACATGAACTTCGAGGGTTTTTTTTAATTGAAAGTCATGTCTAATGTAGACTATTCTATTTTTGTATCCAATTGATAGCTATTTTTATATCCAATTGATAGGTTGAAGTCATATGCTATGACACAAAGATTGTACTTCAAGAAGCAATCAAAAATATCTGACTATTTTTTTAAAAGTGTTGAATAATTAAGCTCGTAAAAAATATTGATTTAATGGGAGGGGGGATGTATCAGTATTCTTAGATATAAAGTTTATATATTAAATCTTTTATCGTAGAGATTTAATTTTTTTATTTATCTCTTCTTTTTGACAAAATAGCGTACTTGTCAACATCCTAATTAATATTCCGTAGTGTTGTTAGTCCTGCCCCTTTTTTCGCACCAGTAAATTTTTAGAGTAATTAGTGTGTTGGCAAGTATGAAACAGTATATATGTAATTTGAATTTTTCTCAGGTCCCTTCAACTTCGAATTATCCAAGTTCTACTGTATTTTGAAAGTGTATAAAACACAGAATCTTTTTGTAGTATCGTGTACTCATGATGTTAATAAGGTTGAAAAAAAATTGGGGGGCCCACTTGCCCTGCGTTTGGGGTAAGTGGGCCACCCACCCCAACTCTTTAATATAGTTAAAAAATAGTCATATGCACTGATTTATAGAGTTTACCTTTGGATGACTTCACCAGTAGTGATTCAAGTTCCGAAGATGAACTATCAGTTATCCACTATCTTTATTTTTCAATTGATTGTGTGACAAAAAAAACAGAGATACTAAAATCACAGAAACATCAACTGTAAAAGAAACAAAAAATCAAGTCTTTCTCAAGAAGAAAATTTGGACAGCATTAATACTAATCAATTCGTAAAAGTTCGAAAATGTATTAAAGTAGAATTTCCTGGGAAAAGATCAAAGAAAATATTTCATGGCATCATTCTTTCACACAACCATGAATATTCTGAAAATTTTGAAGGGATAAAAAAAAGTTTAAATGGAAGCTCCTATTGGATTTTCCAGAGAAAGACATTTCTGATGTAGATGCATCATACGTTCCAAATGTTCTTCCCGAACTAATGATGAACCACAGAGACATTTTTTTTTTTGAGAGAGAGCACAAAATCAAGTTTTTATCAAAAAAAAGGAATGTGTATTTGTAATTTTATTTGCATGAAGTAAATTGTATTAAAATTTAAAACAGTTTTAAAGGATGATTTATTTTACCCCAACCCATGGGGTAAAATAAGTCACAAACAGCATATTTTAAAATTTATTTTTCAGCACAAATTTTTTGTTTTTTCAGAGATATTTCTCTTAAAATGTCATGAGGAATATTCATTTGCATATTTTGTGCAATTTTTTAACAAATGGAACCAATACATTTTCTGCTGTTTAAGTGCAAACGTAAAATATGCTGTTTTTGACCTATTTTACCCCACCTGGCCCTACTGCTCTTTTTTCCTTCCTCTTCCCCTTTGTGGGTGTGTGTATATATATATATATATATATATATATATATATATATATATATATATATATATATATGTTTATTTATTTTTGTATTTTATTTATTTTTTATTTATGTATTTATTTATTTATTTTCAGAAATGATGGCAGTTTTCACATAACTAATGTTGAACCAGGATCATATGCTATTACAGTTGTGAATCCTAATCACATATATGAACCTGTAAGAGTTGATATTAATTCTAAGGGCAAATTTCGTGCCCGAAAATTAAATTATGTACAAACAAATTTGGTTCAACAAGTGCCTTATCCATTGAAATTCAAGGTTCGTGGACCTTTTAAATATTTTCAAGTTAGAGAAGCTTGGAGGATCACAGACTTTTTAATGAATCCCATGGTAAGAATTTATGCTTTGGCTTTGTATTAGCATTAGCATTTTACGATGTAACTATTATTAAGTAACTAGGACAAAATAATACTAAAATAAAAAAAATTATCAGCATCATCAATAATGATCCGATATATATATAGATATATATATATATATATATTTTAACTATAAAGTTCAAATTCTGCATAACATAAGATTTAAGTTTGTAAAGATTTTGGATCAAAGTTAAGAGATCCTTACATAGATGGAAACTTTCTGGAAATTTTGAGATAATCATTGAAATATGAATGCTAGTATTAGTATATATAAAAAAAAAAAAAAAAAAAAACTAATGTTTAATCAATTCCTTTTTTTTTTTTTTTTTTTTTTTTTTAATGTTGCACAGTAATCTTCACATATAAAATTATGCATTTTTATGCTTTAAAAACTTGTAGGGATTTCTTTTTCTTTTTTATAGAAATAGTAGAATTATGAACCGTATTATGAACCTATTATGAACCGTACCCAATATAACGACATGATGCAAGATACAATAAACAAACTAAAAGCCATAAAAATCCCCCTTTCACCTCTTAATAAACTTATAAATAAAACCAAAGAGCTCATAAAAACTGGCCAATGGCCCAACAATAACAAACCAATTTTCAATAATCATGCTTCCATTATACCTCGGCTTTTTGCAAAATATAAAGACCACAAAAATCCTCCCTCTCTCCGTCCAATCGTAAACAAATCCGAAGGCCCAACTTACCACCTTGAAAAATACATGAAAAATTTTTATAATTCACTTCTCCCCCCATCCAATCTCTCAATAAACTCAAATAAAATATTTCTTGATAAACTCCGTAATATTAATCTTAATTACACCGATCAATTAGTTAGTTTCGATGTAAAAGATCTGTATCCCTCCATTAATATTCCCGAAATCACCAAAATAATTAACACAAAATTAATCGACACCTTTGGGGACAATAAAACTAGCGAAACTTTAATCCGGGCAAACAACCTTCTTCTTAATGAATCCTATTTCAGCTTTAATCAAAATACCTACCGTCAAACTCAAGGGGTCCCTATGGGGTCTCCCATTTCCGGAATCATCGCCGAACTAAAACTCCGCGTGCTTGAAAACTCAGCCCACCACATAATTAACAAATGTAAACTTTGGACGCGCTATGTCGACGACATTTTTGCCATAATTCCCGAATCTGAAAACCCTGACAACCTTCTAATAGACCTCAATAATCTCGACAGCAATATTAAATTCACCATTGAAAAAGAATCCAACAATAACCTAAACTTTCTCGACATAAAAATTATAAAAAATCCTAATAACACATTTGACACTACTATTTACAGAAAACCCACAGCTAACACCGAAATCATAAATAAAAATTGTAATACCCCCCTCTCTTATAAATTATCAGCCCTTCGTTCCTATATCAACCGCGCTATACTTGTCTGCTCCAACAAACAACTCCTTAACAACGAACTTAACTATATCAAAAAAATAGCCGCGAAAGCCAACTACTCTAAAAATCTGGTTAATAAATTATATAAAAAACGCGTAAAATCTTTAAACAAAATCAACAGTGCCCAAAAATCTAAACCCATCTTCACCACTGCCATACCATATAGTAACGGTGCCAGCCTTAAAATAAAAAATGAAGCTAAAAATTTAAACGTTAACATCCCAATAAAACCTAACAAAAGCATCTTTCAACATATCCGCAACGAAAAAGACCTCATTCAGCAAAACTCTACCCCAGGAATTTACAAAATAGACTTTGAACATTTAAACGGAAATAAAGCCTGCTATATCGGGATGACCAAACGAAAAATTTCAGAACGGGAAAAAGAACATCGCGCAGACTTAAAACTAGGAAAATCCTCCACAGCTTTCTCCGACACCCACATCAATAACCCCATTAATATTAACTCCATTAACACCAAAAAAATAGCCCCTTACAATAACCATAGCTACGCACTAAAACGGGAGGTCCTCGAAATTACTACCAATCATAATACCGTTAATGACAGAGAGCATTATATCATACCCACTGCATGGCAACAGCTACTGGATGAATACGAAGTGAAGCGAAATGACAACCAAGTGATACACCGGCAAAGTAAACATCGACAGAAGAACGACGGCGTTTAGTGTTTCGACTCTGAGGATGAACACGGAGTGTTCGAAATTAATTAGTCAAACATAATGGAAAAGTTTTGTATAAGGTATTTAAATTTTGACAGAAGTATAAATGTGCTTTTCCTTAAAAATAAAATACAAGAAATAGTAGAAATTGTTAAAAAACACCCTACCCATAAAGTAGTAAGAACACATCATATGTATACATTTAAAGTTATTTTTCTAAAAATAATATTTTTAATATTAATTGGATTATAGATTTGATTTGACACTTTATTGTGCTTTGAGTTATTATATAGTTAATGTGTTTCAATTTTGAGCATCTGTTTTGTCTTTTTGTTGGTTTCTTCCAGTTTCTTCTGTTTTTTACTTTCTTCTATATTCAATAGAAGAGAGTATTGGATTCGTAAAAATTTTCGACCTCGGGTTTTTGATGGATTTACACGTTTTGAGAGCTGTAGAACACGATTTGACCATTTTTAGAAAATGTCTGTCTGTCTGTCTGTCTGTCTGTCTGTGTGTGTGTGTGTGTGAAAAAATTTTGTGGCAACTGTACCTCAGGAACTACTGCACAGAATTTCATACAAATTGGTATATAGTTGCACCTTGACATAAATTAGTGCCTATCAACTTTTGGTAAAAATAGTCTTACAGGTTGCGTTGCCATCGTGCTTTTTCTAAATTTTTAACATGGTGATATAGGGCAAAAATTTGTATAAATGTGCATAAAGAGAATTATTTTTTAGTAATCATTATGAAATTTACAAGAATTATTTATAATAGACAGGGTTCCCACTGTCCTTGAAAGTCCTTAAGAAGTACTTGAATTTCATTTTCTTTTTCAAGGGCCCTTGAAAGTACTTGAATTTTGTGCAAAGTCCTTGAAAATCCTTGAATTTTCCACTCCAATAGACGAGCTTAGTGTGAACTCTGTCAAGGCTAAACTATCTCCATCTCCACATGCGCGCGCCATTGTCTAATATAATGATTTTGTCATAAAAATCTTATTTCATTGTCTTGCTTTTGCATATAGTTTCAACTTATTTGTTTTTTTTTTTTGCCAGTCTCATATCTGTTTGATGGACTGATCATTAATTTTGAGCAGAAAGTGATCAGACCAGGACTCAAACCTAAAAACTTTGGAATAATCTTAATGATTCAAATCTTAAACTAATCGTTTTTTGACTCTTGTAAAAGTTAATTTGATCAATCCATCAAAAGTGTATTGTGAAAACAGGCAAAGTTATTTTAATTATTAAAAAAATATTACTAATGAAAGTAGTTACTAAAGTTTTGTGTATATGCCTAGCGTTCTGTGATTTTTCCCTAGTCCTTGAAAATTTTCAAATAGGCCGTGAAAAGTACTTGAAAAGTCCTTGAATTTTTTTCTCTATTAAGAGTGGGAACCCTGATAGAGATAGTCAACTGGGAAAAAAATTTTGCATGTGTAGGAGCCTCGTGAACCACCCTGGGGGTGAAGTCCCCCCTCGAAGGGAGTAAATTTTCAAGATGGGTATCTTTCAAAAGGTCTCGTCAATACCTTTAAAACGAATGTTTGAACTATAAATCTGTGATAATTTAAAACAAAGTTATCGATTTTTTTTTTTTTTTTACTTTTTACAAAAAAAACAACTTAGAAAAAAAAATCTTAATTTTTTTTTTTTTTTTTTTTTTTTTTAACGAAATTTAACAAAACTTGGTATTTAGTTGGCTCCTGACATAAACTGGTGCTGATTACATTTGGGGATTAATCGCACAACAGGAGGCGCTGTGATCGTATTTCTTCGAAATTTTTAACATGGTAGTATAGGACAAAATTTCATATATAAATGTACATAATGAGAGTTATTCTTAACCTGCGATTGTAAAATTAATATGAATTATTGCTAATAGTAGTAGTTAATTAGGAAAAAAAATTGTGCATGTGGGGGCATCGCTTCCCCCCCCCCTGAGGGGAAGTACCCTCTGGGGTGGGGTAAATTTTCAGGATGGATATCTTTCGAAAAGTCTCGCCAATACCTTTAAAATGAATGGTTGAACTATAAATATGTGGTAATTTAGAACAAAGTTATCGATTTTTTTTACTTTTAATGAAAAAAAAAAACTTGGATTTTTTTTTTTTTTTTTTTTAATAAATATTGTTACTGAGTGAATTTGTATAGGAAAATATAGAAGAAAGTCTCATGGTGGCCACAACATACTAGTTTTTTTTTTTTTTTCACTTTCTTCCACTGTCCTAGAAGAAATCCAACCCTGCTTCTATGATTTTCCATATGCCTACATCTCAGCATCTATTGATCAAAATTAAACTCCAAACATAAAATCTTATTGTGAGAAACTATAATTAAACTTTTGTGCACGTAGTAAACAGGCACTGTTATATAGACAGGGTGGTCACAAGGCACTAGTCCAGGGAATTTAAGTAAGTCTGTAAAAATCATGGAATAGTCGGGAAATTTCATGTTAAGTCGGGGAATTATGACAAATTTTGTGGAAATAAGCCATATTTGAAAGTTCATTATTGTAAATATCTAAATTATTCGCTAATTTTGGGAAATAAGCAGCATAAATCAGGGAAAATGATAAAAAATAGTCATAAGTTCTAATATTACATATCATTTAAATTTTTTAGTTCCCCATCATGCTATAGATGGAGAACTTTGGTAATCGTGAAAATTTTCGACCTCGTTTTTTTTTACTTTTTTACGCATTTTCACATCTGAGGTATACGAAAAATGACAAAATTTGTATGGTGTGTGTTAGTTTGTTAGTCCGTTAGTTTGTGTACACGATATCGCAAGAACAAATTGTCACAGAGAAGTCAAATCAGTTTTAAAATATTATTTTCAACACTGGCAAGAACCCTATTCATTTGCAACATTCGAATTAAAGAACTTCGTAAGTTATTAAAAATTTATGCTTTTCTTAACATGGGAGAATAGGACAAAATTTTACTTAAACGTGCATTAAATGGAAAATTTTTACTGAAAAAATGCGAGACCAGTTTTAAAATATGAGTTTTGATGTCGGAATAGACATCAGTAACTAGAGACATGCTACTTTGAAAATTTCGCAAGTTATTGGAAATTTACGAATTTCTTAGCATGGCAGTATAGGGCAAAATTTCACATAAATGTTAATTTTGAGGGATATTTTCATCGTAAAGATGTCGGACCACTTTGAAATATTATTTAGGGTACTGGTATGAATATCATGGAGTATAAATTTTCCAATTTAAAAAATTCGTAAATTATTTGGAATTTACAATTTCCTTAAAATGGCAGAATAGGGCAAAATTGAGCATAAATGTCCATTTTGAGGATCATAAATATATCAGACAACTTCAAAATAACATTTATGATACTTGTTTGAACATAATTGACTACAAATATTCTAATAGGAAAATTTCGCAAGTTACTCGTAATTTAATATTTTATCAACATAGCAAAATGGCAACATGGCAAATATCCCATATAAATATGCATTTTGATCATTGTTGCATTGGAAATAGTAGCATGAAAATGAAACTACAAAATTGATCCTAACAAAATAATATATTAGAATAAGATAAATATATCAAAGTAAACGGTGGGTATCCTATTATGTGGGGATTTCATTCTGTCACTGTGTCAAGCGTTTGGTCAGATTCATTTCTCTTAACATGATAATCATGTTAAGAGAATGTCCTGTACTAGAAATTTATGAGAACATATATATGATGGGGAACTGAGCAGAGTCCACTTATGCCAGCTAGTTTTAATTATAAAAATAAATTGCACTGTTTTATCCTTTTTATTTATTTATTTATTTTTTTAAGTTTTTTAAAAGTTGAAACGGTTATAGAAGAATATTTTATTTTATTAGATTTATAATTATGTTGCTACTAAAATTAAAATAGAATTATTATAAAGTTTTAAAACTAAACAATTTAGTTAAATATTGATTCTGGACAACATTTATGTCCGCTGTTAAACAAAAATATTGTTCGTTTTTACAGGAAAAGGAAAATTGAAACAATTATAGAAGATATACTTGCTTTTATTATATTTATATTATAACTGTAGTTACTTTTTATATTTAATACTATTTTTTAGAAAATAAAAATAAGAGTTTTTTCTTTAAAGGTAAGGTGTTTCCTATACTTTATAGATGGGATTTGTAAATTATAAATAATTTTTAACAAAAACCCACTTATTTGCAAAAACCCAGTGGGTTTTTGTTGGTGGGCCCGCCCAGAAAAACCCGGGTGGGTTTTTCTGGGCTGGGCCCAGTTTGCCAACCCTGATTCAGATACTATCACACTTTAAATTATTTGAGCCCATAGGCTATAACAGGGTGTCTACTGGGTTATGAAAGTCATGAAAAGGTCATGAAAATTAACAATGGATCATGAAAGTCAAGAACGGCCATGAAATTCGACCGTCGGTTTGAGTCACATATTGGTTCAACTAACCCAATTTCACCAGTCGGGTCGAAAACAATTTTTTTCTCTTGCAGTTCGGGTTGAGTTGATTGAGATTTTTTCCCTATAACTCAGGTCGACTTGAGAATATTTTTCAAAATAATTTCTTTAATAGGCAAAAACATAATTCGGCAACACATCCTTTGGTGCATTGTCGCTTTGCTTATAGCACCCGTGGCCACTTTGTTTGCCTGATGAATGGTTGTGTTTTTTTCAACCCGAAAAAATTGTTTTGAGTCTATTGCATTTTATGGTGTTTATTCAAAGTTTTGTACTTATTACTAAACTTGAAGCACATTTTGTACACTTGAAGTACATAACACACCTAAATGGAAAAAAATTATGATTTATCCATTTTTCAGATTTTAAAACTTTAAATTTGGCATATTAATAGTTACATTTTAAATTATTTACCAGTTGTATAGCAATAAAAATTTACTTTATAGCTTAAATTGCAAGATTTTTAGATGAATTATTAATTTTCATTTTAGGTTTTGAGTCACGTGTGGGTCATTAAAATTCTCTATTATGAGTTCAGGTCGATTTTCAGGTTACTATTATTTAGTAGCATAAATATATAAGTATGATTATAAACCTAGTATAGTCATTTATATCTTTAAAAAACAAAATTGTCTTCTATGAAAATCTACAGGCATTGGCATTCTAACTTTTGTTGACCCCCCCCCCCCCCCCAAAAAAAAAAAAAAAAAAAAAAAAAGTCTTGAATTTTTTTTTCTTAACTTTTAAATTTTCTAAAATATGTGTATGCTCAAAATATATTTTATTAATCAAAACAGTATAAATGTATAACTGAATGAACAACTTTTTTATAATTCAGAATGTATTCTATTTTGAAGTATAGGAAAGACATCGAAAGTATAGTTATATACTTTTTAGTTTAATAATTCTATTCTTACTCTTTTTGTGGGGTGGGGGGGGAAAGATGCTTGTAGATTTGAAAATTTTTTAATACATATTACCTTAATGCGAGGAAAATAAATGGCTGTTTTCAAATCCCCCAAAAAACTAATAGTTATAATATTATAACATTGCACAAATAGTGTACATATGTATGTGTCTGTTTTAGATTGATTTCCATTACTATTTACTTAGATTGTTAATTTAAAAAAAAAAAAAAAAATTCAGTACAATAATTTTAAAAATATACAGCAAGATGATATGTCGGTAAAAAAAAAGACAACGAATATGTTAATTTAACCCATTACAGGGGAGGTGGAAAATTTCTGCGTAGCAAGGGACGTGAGGTCTGCCAGACCATATTACATTAGAATTTCTAAAAAAAAATTACGAATGGAAATATTAATTTAAGCTTTCACAGATATAGTTTATGAACATTTACTTTCTGGTAAAAATCATTATTTTTACATTTTAATCATAAATAAATCCTCGTATAGGCAATTTTGCCATTATCGTAAATTTTTTCATGAAAAATACGTTTTCAAATATAAAACAAAATAAAGAAAAACAAGAAGTACTTTTATATTATATAACATAAGTCAAACCTTTCATTTTCAGTTCTGATAAAATAAAGGTGCACAACCTGCGGCCCACTAGCCATCAATTTGTGGCCCGCAGAAGGACAGATATTTTTGCACGCATTAGTCATCAGTAGGAGAGAAAAAATGAAAAAGAAAAAAAGGAAAAATATTTTATTTATTGCATTTGCAAAACAGGCATTTAGAAAAACTTTTTGTCGTTGTTGTTGTTGTTTGCTGGGGGTGGGTGGGAGGGGGGGAATTGTTGGTTTATACGCACATTTCTGTTTGAGAGCTAAGTTTTCCATTCAATTTCTCAATAATGTAACCCACAGTATGTTCCTTCATTTTTTATTGGAATAATCTATTGGTAAGTGATCTTCATCTACCTGAGAAGATTAAAAACTGAAGAATGTAACAATTAATAAGTAAAAGCTCCTTCCCTCCATTTTTTTTTAATCTTTCTCTTATGTGTGTAAAATTAGTGATGAAGAAACATAAATTTATAATAGTAATTACTTTCTATTAAAAAACTTCAAATGTTCAGTTAGTCAAATTTATTTCTGTCCGGCAACATAAAAAAGAAATACAAATCCGGTGGGTTCTTATTATTTTGTAAAACTGATAAAAACACCGACCGTGATAATGGTGGCCATCATTTATGTTTTATGAAGTTGCAAACAGAAATGGGGCAGTGGCTAAAAGAATGTGTAGATAAAACTAAGATTTTCAGTGGTCATGCAAATACTTTGGTTACATTTGCAAAAATATAAGATACATCACAGATTTTCAACAGTATATTCAGTTGCAAATGGTAACTATTATGATAATTTAGCTGATTCCTAACGGGGACGTAACTACAGATGTCATCAGCAGGAGGCATGTAGGAGGCTGAGGCTGATTCCCTAATTTGTCTAAAGGGTCCCATTGGTTGCTGACATAATAGTTTAGCAACCAAATCCTCATTAAATTCATTAAGACTTTTGCAGACCATGTTCTTTCTGTTACGCCAGAACAGGAAGGTGAAACAATTTATTGTTTGAAATTCATGTGGAAAATGACAATTAAAATCCGGAGACGCTTTTCCACATAGATCTCGCCAGTGCCATCTAATACCTCAAAGCGGTATTTTCATACACACTTACCTACACTAAAACTGCTTGTTTTGGTACCCTCTGTCTGCCTTTACATTTGTGCTAGGGGTTTTTGAGAATTCCAATAAAACCTTTTTTTTACCCTTTCTCTGCAAAGCAATACATTTTATTTAGTGCTGTCTATACATGTCTCTACTTACCTGCAATTTCCCCCATAGACGTAATGTATTTGAATGCTTTTGAGTGTTCCTGTACACGAACCATTTGCTTCAACTCAACGAAAAGCTTACTGTAGCATCCCTATATGATACACATTTAGAATACCAAGTTTGAAATTTCTGCTACTATTTGTTCTTGAGATATGCTGATAACAGACAGACACACAGACCATTTGCTAAAAACATGATTTTCATATTCAGAGGATCTCAGAACATGTAAATATAACAAAAACTGACGTTCGAAAATTTGGCCCTAAAACAATACTTTCTCGACCCTATGAGTAAGAGAAAGTAAAAATATAAAGCAAGGTGATATATCGGTAAAAAAAACCCAAATATGTTGATTTAACCTGTAGCAGGGGATGTGAGGTCTACAAGACCGTGTTACATTAAAATTTCTAAAAAAATTACGAATAGAAATATTAATTTAAGATTTCTCCCATATATTTTATGAACATTTACTTTAGGTAAAAATCATTATTTTTACATTTTAACCATAAATAAATCCTCATACAGGCAATTTTGCCATTAACGTAAATTTTTTCACGAAAAATAAGTTTTCAAATATAAAGCAAAATAATTATAAGAAAAAAAAAAAAAAAAATTTATATACCATGTTTTTAAATTTTCTTTTGAATCATAGCTATACGCAAGCGAAATATGACGTCACTAATCGTCAGTGGGACAAAAAAAAAAGATTTCCTATGTTAATTATCTATTGGATTTTTTGTAAAAAATTATTCAAAATTAAGAAAAAATATTTCCCGATTTTAATCCCTGTATTTGGATATAGTTATATATAAGTTGTTGTCTGCATGTGTTAGATTGAGTGACTTTTGCTGTAAAATTGATAAGCTTTTAATTTTATATTTCAAAATTGTGCCGTCCTTAGCGTTTTTTGTATTTGACGATCAAAAACGTAATACAAAAATATACATACCAGATGTATATTTTCGTAATATGCATTGCACGATATATTGTTTCATATTACTGATTGCTTTCTTAATATACGTTGTTGAAACAACCATGATTTTTGAAAGGAACTAAATATTTTCTCCTTTCTATAGGCTCCTTTTTCCTCTATAGGCCTCCTTTTTCCTCCTCCTAAATATGTTCTCTCTATCATGATACTTTGGCGATATTTTTTTTTCTGCCAAGGATGACAAATATCAAATATTCTGCTGCAATATCTTATATCAGATACTTTATTTAGACATTTGAAAACAAATTTGACTTCAAATTATGATAGAATATTTATTATTTCCCTTTTAATTAGTATATTAGTTGGATATTTATTGTGTAAATATAAACTTTTGAAATGAAGTGTTTATGTTTACATTCGAAAATGGAAGTTTGACATTTTTTTTTCACTGCGGTTTTGAAATTTAAAATTAAAATTTTATCAATTTTACAGCAAATAAAATTTTTGAAGTGACGTCAATTTTTGTGAGATGCATAATTTACCTTTTTACAATTTTTTAACGCTCACGTTTAATTAAATATATTTATTTTTATGACGAAAGAAAATGAACTCGTAATTTTTTTTTTGGCAACAATTAAATTATAGCTAATATTTTAATGGCTATTTATAAGGTATTAGGAGGTTATTATTTTCATATTTTAATTAATTATAAGAAAACTATTCAAAAATCGGACTTCGAAGTATTGTGTTGTCATCGGGTTGTGAGCTATTGTGAAAGTTTCAAATCTCTAGCTAGTAGGGAAGTTAATTAAAATTTGATTGCAAGATTTGTACCGATCAAATAAACAAACAAGCAAACAAGAATAGAAGTTAATAAAAACATGGTAATAAGGAGTATTTCTATATTTAAATGGTATTTTTTATTAATTTAATCTATAAGACAAATTTTAAAATACAAAAATTGAATGGTACACAAAACATAAAAAAAAAAAAAAAAAGACAGACCTCAAATATCACAATTTTTATTTTTAGAATAGAAACAAGTTAACTGCGCTCATATCTAACAATCTATGGAAAATCACCATTGGCCAGCGTGTTGTTCTTCTGTTGCAGGAATATACAGAACATTTTTCATCCAATGAATCGACCCACTTTTTGTTCTGTTATAAAAAGCAATTATTTCCGGTTTTTGGGTTTCAGAATCGATTTCTTTAGAATGATGCATAGATGACATGAGAACAACGGCTCTTCGGTTTTTTTGGTATGTAAGAAATCAGTGTTAAATCTTTTGTAAATCCATATCATGATCAGTTTTCATTTCTTGATTTATTTGGAAGGAACTCTTTAGGAATCTCTCTTTTCTTTTTATTAACAGTTCCAACATATGTCAAACCTTTCTTTTTCAGTCCTGATAAAAGTTCCATGAAAGAGAACCAGTTATATGTTGTATGTTCCTATTTGTGTTGAAAATTTGTTTACTTAACCATAAAACAGTTTGTGTGGGTTTGCTGAATGACTTCTGACTTTTGCCATGCCAATATTATCGGAATCTTTTCTGCAGAGCATTATATATGTAGCTATTATGAGCATCAGTTAGACATATGATTTTAAGCCCATATTTTGCAGGCTTTTGAGGCATATACATTTTGAACTGACATTTGCCACTGAAACCTACGAGCATTTCATCTACACAAACATAGAGGCCGATAGTGTAAGCCCTCTGTGAATTTTCTATAAATGAACTTAATAATTCGGAGATAAGGGCTGCTGGATGCGATATTTTGCAGATTTATCTGTCGTTAGGATTATCAAATCGCAAATTTAGAATCAAGAATTTAAATCTTTTGATTGACATAACTGCACAGAATATATATCGACTAGTTCCGTCTGTAGCAAAAAAATATTCAATATTTTCATGGTTACATTTGAAGATAGATGTGTATATAAGCAGACCTAAAAGCGCCCTCAATTCCATGATGGTTATGTTAGAAATTTTAGCTTTACTGGTATCAGGAAAGTTCCTACTTTTTCCTATTTTCACATTTGTCTATTTCATTATATTCTCCAACATTTCATTTGTAAAAAAGATATCTCTTTCGGAGTCGCTTTTCTTCCTAAGTTTCCCTAGGAGCGATGTCCTGGAAGACGAATTATATTATGTGCAGAAGTTCACACATTCTTTTGCAGCTCAAGATAGGACCACTTGAATCGTTTTTTCCCGTAATAATATTTAGTTGAAGTTTCAGTCTCTGTTTCTATATTCTTATTGTCAGATTCAGGAATTTCAGAATCTGTGGAATGCGAACTTTGTTGATTATATTATTTCGAAAACTCTTCAACGTCACTAAAATCACTTCCTATTTCTTCTAAAATCCTTTGTAAGTCATCTGCATAACGCGGATCAGAAGGCTGAATAATGTTTTGCGGCCCCAATCTCAAAGCCATGTTTCTTCCCTTTGCTTGAAATTGTAACGCTTTGAGGTACGTGTCTCTCAGACTGACCGTAAAAAAATAAAAGAATTTCAAAAGGAAGCAGTTGCAAAAATTTCTAGCCAATGAAAAATCAAGGTCAGTGTTTCAAAAAAAGAAGCTACTGGGCGAATTTGTCCAATAGAGCTAAAAATAGAATAGGGTGATAGAAAAGAATTTTGAAGCAGTCTCTCTGATACCGACGCCCCCTAGTTACGGCTCAAAAACAAGGGTTGGATAAAAAAGATGGTCAAAATTTTTTTGAGGTCATGAATTTTTTTTCTGTCAAGTCAGTAGACACCCTGTAGAATTGCTTTTACAATCAACGTATTTTGCTTAACATAGAAATATACAACAAAAAATTCCTCTGTTTTTCGATAGGAATTGAAAAAGTAACCATGTCGAAGGTTAAAACAAAATTCATTTTTCTTCAAATTCTTTTTCTCTAAGACGAAAAAAATTACATATTTATATTCTGCATTACTTTCTGCACAAATTTAGCGCAATTTCCTTTCACTGATGTTGTATAGTAAAGCGTCAATCACGAAGAAAGAAGCACTACTTTCTATGGGGATTGCTCCGAATTGGCACTAAAATGGCCGACTTTCTGTCAATGTCCAGTCTCTTTATATATAGCATCCCTACTTTTTCCCTTTTCAGGTCTTCTGCATTTTTTGCTCTCCTTCCCTCCCCCCTAATAATTTTACACTTTCGAAAATATCCTCATTCGACTTTTAGGCCCAAATAACAATATATACGTATTTTGAATGGTCTAACTCAATTTCTAATTTTTTGTCCCCCTTCACCCTTTTCCTAATAATTTTACACTTTTGAAAATATACTCATTCAACTTATAGCAGGGTTCGCCCAAGTGGGTCCAGCCCAGGTTTTTCAGGTGGGCAAACTTGAAAAAACAAACTATTTTATAAAGTTGGTTTTTTCAAAAAATTCAAAATTCCCACCTGGATTTGGTCAGTTTTTTTTTCTTTTTGCATTCAGCACCAGCTTTGTCTGAATCAATCGAGAGATTTTTCTCAACTTTTGAATTGGTCTGGAGTAAGCTACGCAGTCGTTTAGGGGTTGACAAAGCAGCAAAACTCATAAAAGTATTTCGTTTTTACGATCAAAATCAAACTATGCACTTTTCTCAGAAGTCCAGACTGATTAAACTTTTCATTCAGTAATATATTTTTTTCTGTGTTTCTATACACAAGCGAAGTGATGACGTCACTGACCATCTGTGGAGCCAAGAAAAAGATTTTCTATGTTAATCGCCTACTGGATTTTTTGTAAGAAATTATTAAAATCAAGGAAAATTAGTTCCCGATTTTAATACCCATATTTTGGTATAGATATGTATTAGTTATTGTGCACATGTATTAGATTAAGTTATTTTTGCTGTAAAATTGATAAAATTTGAATTTAAAATTTCAAAACTTGAAAAAAAAAATGGCTAACTTCTGTATTTGATTGAAAACATAAATATTCCATTTCAAAGGGTGATATTTACATGATAAATATTCCATCATAATTTGAAGTCAAATTTGCTTTCAAATGTCTAAATAAAGTATCTGATATAAGATACTAATATGTTGCAGTGGAATAGATTTGATATGTCATCCTTGGCGGAAAAAAAATATCGCCAAATTATTTGACGAACATATTTATTTCCTTTAAAAAATCATGGTTATTTTAACAACTTATATTAAGAGAGCAATGAATAATATGAAACAATATTTCATACAATACATATTACAAAATTATACATCTGGCATGTATATTTTTGTATTACAATTTTGATCGCCAAATACAAGAAATGCTAATGACGACAGAGTTTTGACATTAAAATTTTGTCAATTTGACAGCAAAATAACTTAATCTAACAAATTCTGCATGATAATTAATTTGTAATTATATCCAAATATAGGAATTAAAATCTAGAAATAATTTTTCTCAATTTTTTACATCGGACGATTAACATAGGAAATTGTTTTCTTGGCGCCACAGACGGTCAGTGATATCATACTTCGCTTACGTATTCTGTTAGTGCTAAAATAAGAAAATCGATTTTCATTCAACAATATCTCATATTTTTTATGTTTTACCTAATAAAATAATGTAATTATAATAAATAGAAAAAATGAAGTATAATTATAATTAATTACATTTAAATAAAAAACCTAGTTATTTACTTCGTGCGTCGTTTTAGATCTTTCGAAACCGGGTACCCGGTCCTCTTCAGAAACGAACTTCTGTGCTTGAAACTTGAAACTGAGTGTTCCTCTGTTGATTTTTCAGCAGATGGCTCCATGCTCCGTTTGAGGCTACTGCGCCATTGTCATTGCATATGTCATAATTCGTAGATATTTCGATCGATTCACGGTACATCGCATAATTATAATTTTCATAATCGGCTATTTTAGTGGTTTTGTCAAAGTCTATTTTAATATTTTGTTTATTGTGTGTTTTGGCCAGGGCGGTATTATATTTTCCGGTTTTTATGTCATTTTTTATGTTCGTTAATTTTAGTTTTAATCTTTCTCTTAGAGACACCAATATATGAGCCGGGTTTATTGTTTTCATCTGTAAAAGGGATTTTATAAATGCCCGCGGTTTCTAAAGGGGGGATAGGGTCTTTATCACTTCAGATCAATTGAAAAATATTCTTGTTTGGTTTAATAGGGATATTTATACCATATTTACTAGCAATATTTTTAATTTTGCAGGCGGCTCCGCGATCGTATGGGATGCAGTAGGTAAAGTTAGGGGGTGGTTTTTGATAACTGGGGATTTGGTCAAGACATTTAATTTTATTTTTAATTAATTTATTGACTGTTTTGTCCGGGTATCCTGCTTTTCTGGTAAAGTTTTTGATTAGGTTTAGCTCATTTTCAAGATCTTCTGGTTCGTTGCAAATTAAAAAGGCGCGATTGATATATGAACAAATGGCGTTGGTTTTATAGTGGAAAGGTGTTTTACATTTGAAGTGAATAATTTCGTTACTATTAGTGGGTTTTCTATAGACGGTGGTTTTAAATTTATTTTTAGTACGGGTAATTTTAACGTCTAGGAAATTAATTTGTGAGTTATTTTCTTCTTCATAAGTAAATTGGATATTAGGATCATGGCTATTGATAATATTGAGGATTTCATTAACATCAAAACTTTTTTCGACGACAGCGAAAACATCATCGACGTAGCGATACCAATATATAACTTGGTTTTTTAAACTTTCTATAATTTGGTCCTCTAAGTTCCTTAATTTAAACTCCGCAACGAAACCCGAAATGGGCGACCCCATTGGGACGCCTTTAATCGGTTGGTATATTTTTCCATTGAAAGTAAAGTAATTTTCTCTTAACAAGAAATTGGTAACTCCGTTTAAGGTTTGGGCTATTTTAGGGTCAGTGTAGTTTTTATTAATGGATTCGTTTACGATTTCGCAAGCCTCGTCGATGTTAATGGATGGATATAGATTTATTACATCAAAACTTATTAGACTATAGTTATTTTTATTTTCTATTTCTCTTAGCTTTTTGATAAAATCTTCGGTAGATTCTAAGGAGTGGGGCGAGGGGGGAATAATTTTTCAATAAATATTGGCCATGAATTTTTCTAAGCAGTAGGTGGGGGCTTCATTCTTATTAACCACGGGTCTGAATTTAGGGGGGGGGGGGTTATGATCTTTAAATCTGCTGAAAATTCGAGGGGTATTAGTTGCATGGTTGAATATTTTAGGTGGAATATTATCGGGCCATTTGCCTTCTTTAATGATTTTCCGTGTTTTTTCAACTAGTTTATTATTTGAGTCTTTGTTAACTATATTTACTCCTATTTCTTTAATGGTATCTTCCATTTTGGATATGTACTCTTTACGATTAAGGATAGCAATTTTTCAGGTTTTGTCAGTCAATGTACAAGTGATTTCGTTGTTCATTTTAAGGTTTTTTAATTCTGCAAGGTCTACTTTATTAATGCTTTTATTTTTAGCGGATTTTTCAATTTCGGAAACAGCGATATTACGTATATTATTTCTATTACTTTCAGGAATTTTATTTATGGCAGATTCAATTTTAGCAATACTATGTTTAATATTAACGGCTTGATCCAGAATGAATTTATGCCCTAGATTAAGTAATTCATGTTGATGGTTATTTAATTTAGTATCTGACAAGTTAATAAAAGGAATTTCGTTTTTTCCAATGGGTTTATAATTTCTTTTTTTGAGCCAAAATTTAAGTCTTTTATTGTGTCTATTAACAATTGCGTTCTTTTCAGTTTCGTAATATTGGTCAATTTTCTCTTTACAAACAGTCCATTGGTCTGTTGGACTGTTTGTAAAGAGAACCAATGGACCAATATCAATAGCCATGATCCTAATATCCAATTTACTTATGAAGAAGAAAATAACTTACAAATTAATTTCCTAGACGTTAAAATTACCCGTACTAAAAATAAATTTAAAACCACCGTCTATAGAAAACCCACTTATAGTAACGAAATTATTCACTTCAAAAGTAAAACACCTTTCCGCTATAAAACCAATGCCATTCCTTCATATATCAATCGCGCCTTTTTAATTTGCAACAAACCAGAAGATCTTGAAAATGAGCTAAACCTAATCAAAAACTTTACCAGAAAAGCAGGATACCCGGACAAAATAGTCAATAAATTAATTAAAATTAAAATTCTTGACCAAATCCCCAGTTATCAAAAACCACCCCCTAACTTTACCTACTCCATCCCATGCAATCGCGGAGTCGCCTGCAAAATTAAAAATATTGCTAGTAAATATGGTATAAATATTCCTATTAAACCAAACAAGAATATTTTTCAATTGATCCGAAGTGAAGACCCTATCCCCCCTTTAGAAACCGCGGGCATTTATAAAATCCCTTTTACAGATGAAAACAATAAACCCGGCTCATATATTGGTGTCCCTAAGAGAAAGATTAAAACTAGGATTAACGAACATAAAAATGACATAAAAATCGGAAAATATAATACCGCCCTGGCTAAAACACACAATAAACAAAATATTAAAATAGACTTTGACAAAACCACTAAAATAGCCAATTATGAAAATTATAATTATGCAATGTACCGTGAATCGATCGAAATATCTACAAATTATGACGTATGCAATGACAGTGGCGCAGTAGCCCCAAACGGAGCATGGAGCCATCTGCTGAAAAATCAACAGAGGAACACTCAGTTTCAAGTTTCAAGCACAGAAGTTTGTTTCTGAAGAGGACCGGGTACCCGGTTTCGAAAGATCTAAAACGACGCACGGAGTAAATAACTAGGTTTTTTATTTAAATGTAATTAATTATAATGTAATTATGTTTATAAAAAGTTTTTAATTTTTCAAACAAAAATGTATATATTGGCAAATTATATTTAATAATGTAATAATTAAGTATAACAGCCTTTTTAATAATTTGAAAGAAATCTTAATTGCAGTTGCATAGTATTAGTATATGAAATAATACTAGTAATAAATAGCTATGAATCACTGGACTTTTAAATTAGGTTTAAGTTTTTCCTGTGATCACATTTAAAACAGACCAATTTAGGTAGAACATTTAAAATGAAATCGAGATTTAAAAGTTTTCTGAGAAAACCCGGGTTTTAGAGGGTGGGCCTAGGTGGGCCGTGTTTTTTCAAACCCTAACTTATAGGCCCTAAAATCATATATATATATATATACTAGTTTTGAACAGTCTTACTCAATTTCTAATTTTTTACCCCCTTCGCCCACCCCATAATAATTTTACACTTTCGAAAATATCCTCATTTGACTTGTAGGCCAGAAAAACAAATATATAACAATTTTGAACGGTCCAAGTCAATTCCTATTTTTTTGCCACCGCCCCTAATAATTTTACAATTTCAAATTTCGACTTATAGGCCCCAAAAATCTGATATATACCAATTTTGAACGGTCTAACTCAATTTCTAATTTGTTGCCCCCTTCCCGCCCCTGCCTTAATAATTTTACACTATCGAAAATACCCTCATTCGACTTGTAGGGCCCAGGTCTAACTCAATTTCTAATGTTTTGCCCCCTTCACCCCCCCTCCCCTAATAATTTTACACTTTCAAAAATATCCTCATCTGATTTGTAGGCCCCATAAACCTATATATACCAATTGTCAACGGTCTAACTCAATTTCTAATTTTTTGTCCCCCCTCCACACACACACACTAATTTTACACTTTTGAAAATATCGTCATTCAACTTGTAAGCCCCAAAATATGAAATTTCATCGTCATATCTCAATTTAAATTTAAAATACAGTATGGAACCAAGTATCCGGAATGGTTTTTACAAGACTATAGTATAACTGGTTTTTCCAGATAACTGGTTGCTCATCAAAGCAAATCTCATTAATCAGAATTATTGCATATGGTTCTCATTTAAAATAAATATTTTAAATCAAAAATTAATATTTTTTTTTATCAATTAATCAAATTTAAATACTTAATTAACCTCTTTTTTTTTTTTTCTTTTTATAAAAGTATTAAAATAATTTTTAATCAAGATAAATTATTAATCAAAATTTGAAATAAGGAAAAAAAACATCTTATAAATGAATTAATAAAATTAATAAATTCAGTACAAGACCAATTTTCCCCATTTCACACAACCCTTTCCAGATAAATAAAATTGTCACCTTTATGATATTGTGTAGTGGCGCTATCGACATTTTTCAGGATCTTTTCAGTTTACATTGTACAATTATGACCTTTAACTTATACCCCTTACCAAATATATAAATACTACTTTTAAATAATATAACAAAATTAAATGGAATTATTATTTATTAAATATTTCTTTTTCTTTTAATTGTTTCAGATTACAATGTTAAACCATTATTATTATTATTATTTAAAAAAGAAAAAAAAAAATTTTTTTTTTTTTTTTTTAAATGCATTGGAAGTTATTTGTTTGAAAATATAATTCCGGATAAATGGTTCCACACTGTACTTTGAAATTAAAAAAAGAAAAAGAATTATATTTACCTTCAAATGCATTCGTTGCTACGGAAACTCACATCGTCTTTCAAGAGATAGATTACGTGTTAGAATAAAATTTAATTTGCAAAAAAAAAAAAAAAAAGGATTTTTTTGTTTATTATCCAAAATGTATGAAATTTGAACTGCAAATTGATCTTGTGATGTACAGGCTGTATATTAAGTTTTATGTTCGTGAGAGAAAATTTGAAGAATTTTGAAAATAGCAATTTTTAATCCCACTTCAAAAACATGTGACCTTAATTAGTTCCAGATGTTCTCTTTGTGCTCCAGATGGTGGAGACTATCCTCTGCTTTCCTTTAGATTCAAATGATTTATTGCCACCTAAAATTCATACTTTAATTTTTAAAAATCTAATTGCCGTGTTGGAATTCTGTTTGCACTCCTGGATTCAGAAAAATTGCCCCTTTCATTTGGTACTGAATTTGTAGCGATTGGATCAATATTTCTAATTTATTTAGCCATTTAACATTCCTGAAACGCATCTTAAGCTCAAAATTGACTGGTTTATTAATTGACATAGGTCAATGTTTTAATTAATATCTCTGGAACTAATTAAAATTTTTAAATTCTTTTTTCAGGAGCTCCTCAGGAAGGCTCCTGAGCATCCATATGTCAATTTTTGTACTTCTGCGTTCAATAGGGGCCGAACGTATAGAAGGACAGACAGACAAACCTTTTCTCTTATTATTATAGATGGCGGAATAGAGCAAAATTTCGCATAAATGTCCACTTAGGGATATTTTCATCGTAAAGAATTCAGAACACTTTTAAAATATCATTTAAGATACTGACATGAACATCCCTGCCTTTGAATTTTTTAATTTAAAAATTTCCTAAGTTATTTAGAATTTACGATTTTCTCAACATGGCAGAATAGGGCAAAACTGAGCATAAACGTCTATTTGGAGGATCATAAATATATCAGACAAAATAACATTTATGATACTTGTTTGAACATAATTGACTACAAATATTCTAATAGGAAATTTTCGTAAGTTATTCGAAATTTAAGATTTTATAAACATAGCAAAATGGGGCGATATTTCATATAAATATGCATTTTAGGGATTGTTGCATTGGGAATAGTAGCATGAAAACTGAACTATGAAATTGACCCCAATAAAATAAAGTAATACATTAGAAAAAGATAAATATATCGAACTGAACGGTGGGTAGCCTATTAATCTTGGATTTCGTCTGTCACTGTGTCAAGCTTTTGGTCAAATTCATTTCTCTTAACATGAATATAATAGGTTTTGTACTAGGAATTTATGAGATCATATGATGGGGAACTGAGCTATCCCAAACAAACCACAAAGTGCAATTGACAAATTCTGAGCCTGAGGCATGCTTTAAAATTCATGTGCTTTGCCACGTGACATTCGAAATGAATATGAATGATGTATGAATGAATGATGTATTTCATACTTTGCTAGTTTCTCATTTGGCATTCTATAGAATGCCTAGGAAATGTGTGATATATAAATTGTTTCATACATTGCCAGCTACTTTTAGGCATTATATACAATGCCAGATTTCAAACTTTGCCGGTAACATATATATACATCAATATTCAAGCAAATCTTACCTTAAATACGCTTTTTATAATATGGATGTGAAATTTTCAAGTGGCTGGCACTTGAAAAGAAAATGGCGGAGCAACTTGGTTAATGAACTCATCCAAGATATTTATAAAATAATTTTGATGTCCAAATTTGCTTCAATTTGGAGTGTTATTTCAAAAGTTATCGGCATGACAAAATTTCCATTAGATAGATAGATAAATGAAATGATTGCAATAGATCAATTTCTAAAGAAATCAACCTAAAAATAATTACATATTATCAAACTGGCATATATTATATCGCTAATAGGATTTACTATATTATGTAGGTAGGATTATACACTAAGCGACAAAAAAAAAGCCGCACTTGGATGTTTTCCTTTTCGCCTTCTACAACCGCCAATTTTATCGTTTAAAAAGCAAATTTTCGAACAAATTTTACTATGTTGTCCTCCACATACACTTTAGCTTTGAGTCTAGTGTTAAAAACAAAATGCAATTGCCAGGAAAATTGTAATTTTAGAATTTATTTCAAAAATGGTAAGAATAAGGCAGTTAACGATGACACAAAAAGTATTAATTTTTAAAGGAAAATCAAAAAATATTTTAATACGTGAGATGGAAAAATAATTAAATGCTAACGAAATATTGGTAAAATGAATTTTAGCAAAATATAAATTTTTTTGGCCGTTTAAACTGGGAATTTGGCTTTAGGCGGTCATGTTGTTCATCCAAGCAAAATAACCGCAAGTTAAAATGCGAATGTTTAAAAAATCGATTTGTATCATGTTCAGAACTTAAAAAAGATTTTTAAAAAGTGTATAGTAAATTACTTTCTTCAAAAAAAAAAATGCGGGAACAATTAAACAAAGCGGGTTAAAGAACGGAAGATCTGCGAAAAAAGCCATTATTAAGGAAAAGAATTAGAAAAAACAATACTTTAGTTGACCAAAATTTAAAAACATTATCAGTTAATTATTAGGCTGAACTGGTTTTCTCTGATGAATCAAGTTTTCTTTATTTCGTGCTGTTGAAAAAAGCTAGAATGAAGACGAAAATGTGACCGACTTAATGAAAATCGCACTTTTAAAACAGTGACACGTTCTCCGTACATTATGGTACGGAGGTGCATAACTTTACAAACACTCGGGGAAATTTTTATGCTCAAGGGATCAATTAACTCGAAATAAAACACAATCTGTATAAAAGTGGTGCCTGACCGACTATTTTGGAGGTATCTTAGACATTTCCGTAAACAGCATTTGAAGATAATAAGGCACCTTACTACACGGCGTCTGTGGTAAGTTTATTCACTTCAAATTGTCAAAATTTCTTATACATTCCCATGAGAACCTATAATTCTGTAAGTAATCATACTTTTTTTCACTTTAAGTTAAATACCACAAAGGATATAGTAGAATTTATTCTTTACCAGACATGGAAATGGTCAAAATCGCGATCCGCTCGAAAATGTTTCGTCTATAAAAAGGCGGGGAGAGGGTTCGAAAGTTGCAGCCTATAACTCTGACAGAACTAGAAAAATTTATTTGTGATATTTGGCACATTGAAATTTCTGAGATTTATATTAAAACACTGTATAAAACTATGCCATTGCGCATTAATGCAGTAATTCCATATAAAGGTGGAATTAACCCAATGCAGAATACATATTTTTAACAAAAAATTGCTTAGATCTAACAAATAAATAGTTTTATTTCATATATTAAAATATAAATTGTTTATTTCATATAATAAGTCATAATAGAATGCAAAGTGTATAGTTTTTGCATTATGTTCAAAAAGAAAGTTTTATGCAGATTTTTAAAAAGTACTTCGTAAAGTGCAATAAAGCGAATTATTAAATCGAAAATATACACATAGGTATCATTTCATACCTTTGGTATTATGCAAACAAGACAGTTTTATTTGTTTCAAACATTAATTTTAAAGTTATTACAAATAAAAAAGGTATAAGTCATTTTTTCTGCAGTGCGGCTTTTTTTTTTGTCGCTTAGTGTATATATATACAGTATGTAGTAAAAATTAATAAATGATTCTAAAAAAAGTGAAAATGTTTATTAGATTTAAACCCCATAGCAGAAAATGCGAGACGCGCGACGTATGTCGCAGATTTTTTATTTAGTCTGCAGATTATTTCCAAATCAGCATTATGCAGCAATTCCAAATCTTCCGAGTTTGGCAGGAAAGATAGCGATTTTCAATCTTTTTCCATCCACAACATAAATGTCAATATTCATTTTAAACACGCTTTATTAAATTCTAGAATCTATAAAGAGGTAGAACTGTTCAATATTTCTCACACATGTAACTATTTTTGTGACCCCCCCCCCTTCCTCCTGTTACTCCCAATTATCGATCGGCTGTCAAACAGATCGCGGAATCCTTGAGATTTCTATTCCCCCCCCCCCCCCCTCATCAGTAACATAAATGTTAATGTTATTTTTTAAAGTAATTCTTATACAATACGAAAGATAATTGCTAATGCCAACTTTTTACCTAGCTATATGTAATTTAAATTCTTTAACTACAATGCTTTGACATATCTAACAGATTAATAAATAAATGCAAACTTGTGATAAAAATATGCTTACTGAATCTGGTATTTTTTCCCCCATAACTCACTTTGAAATTATGCTTCAGATTATTTTCCAATGCATAAGTAGTTGTCGCAGATTGACAGAAAAATTTCTGCTACTGGGGATTTAAAAGACACAATAAAGCCCATTTGAGAGTGGGTTTCATTTTTTTTTTTTTTTTTTTTTTTTTTTTTTGGACAAACTCAAGAAAAAACCACCCGGGTTTCTTGGGTATGTGTACGGGTCCAAAACCTTGAAAGTTATGATGTTATGTGATATGCTCAGCAGTAGAGTTTCTTATGAGTTTAAAGTCCATGAGAGGTTTTCCACCGGTAACATATTTAATTTGGAGATCCAATTATTTTAGCTGTATTATGAAAAATAATTTTTATGAGAAACCTGTTATGAATTCGCAAATCTTAGTAAATAAATAAAATTGTGTTAGAGTTACAAGCCCTTAAGGGGTTTTGCACATATCTCGTATATAATTTAATGATCTAATTATTTTACCCACTTAACAAGAAAGAAAAATCATGTGGTACTCATTGATTATATTGTTGTATTGCTGTATATTCCTAATTTATTTTCTTTATAATTTTTACATATTTTATGAATTGTGACTAATACTTCTTGTGATATCAGATTTTCTCTGCATTTCCTAAATTGTAAACAAAATTTCTTTTGCTGCAGATAGATACAAAAAATTCTCTTACTAGGATAATGTTGAATAATGAGCCCAGTGGCTGAATTTAGGTGACACAGTGACATTGTCACAGAAACAAAAGATATTCTCGAATTTCAGTAGAATAAGAAACTCATTTTCAGAATTCCTGTACAGTATATTTAATAATATTGATATCTTTCTAATTCATTATACCTGTGTGTAAATTAGGAAAAAAGTATTATTCAATAAATCGTCTTGCAGAAAATGTTTGTACATAAAAAGCATTTTAAAATCATATTTATTTATTCAAACAAAGTATGTCAAAGAAAGCATAAAAATTTCAAGCCACAGGGATATCAAGTTAAGGGTTTCATGGAACCAAGTATAGGTAATCATTTAAAATAATACTGAAAATGCAAAAAGCTTGATTTTGATTTACATAAATTTTGTGAAGAGGCCCATTTTATTGAGTTAAATTTTGATGGAGTAAGGGCCCTAAATTTTGCCTGACTCAATTTCTGAATATATAAACACATATTTCCAATTTTAACAAGTCAATTATTGTTATTACCTATTACTGACTCCTATTATTTCTCCTAAATTTTTCCTAAAATTTTGAAAAAAATTCATGATTTTTCACTAAATTTTTGAGAAGCCCTACCGTAGGCTCTATATTACGTAAGAGTAAGAAAGGAGACATAGAACAACAACCTAAAACTCAAAAGAACCCATTTATGCAAGGCCTGTTAAGACGGGGCAAGTATGGCCAGTGCCACTGATCCCCAGGTTCATTTGGTCTTTCGAATCAGTTTTAAAACTGATTTTAATGCCTTTTTATGGTAAAGTTTAAGTGTCAGGGCATTTAGTGTGGTCCCTAAAAGTCCCTTATTTTGGCCAAATGGTCCCTAAGTCCCTTTTTTTTTCTTACCAATCGAAAATCGTAATATTTTTTTTAGATATGTCGAAAAAATTTTATTCGAAAATGATGAAATTGCTTGGACTTATAACTTACAATAGGTATAGAATATTGAAATAATTAACTTTTGGTAGCCAATGATCTTATGTATAACAAGAACACGTAACTCAGCAAAAAAATGGCCATTGTGTGCCGACTGTCTCTCACTGTTGCATAGAATTGCAGTTGTACTGGTTGCATTTGATCTGATCAGGAGCTGAATTATTTTTAATTATCTGTCCAGCAACAAATTCAACCTCGATGACTAGTGAAGACATACCTGTAGATGTCCAAGGAGAATTTAAACTGTGTTCATAATTTCTTTAGTAAAAAAGCTAAACTAAGAGAAAAGTCCTTAGCAAAATGTTAAAATACTATTAGGCTTAAGAATACCTGTTTGTATACCTTTCTAGATGCCACTTTATGTTACATTTCGCTTTTGCAAACTAAATTTTAAATTTAATAATGACTCTTAAAAAAGAAAATAAAATGGTGTGGCTTTCTTGGACTTTCTGAATATTTAGTAGTTAATACCCAGTAACTACAGTGCTGCCAAGTCTCCCGTTTTTTAACCCTATCTCCCGTTTTTACGTTTTAATGTGTATTTCTCCCGTTTTTCTAATATTTTCGAAAAATCGAACTAAAAACGCTAATTTTTGACAATTCGTAGGTGCCATCTTTCCAGATTTACGAAGGTCTTCCAATTCACAATCTTTCTGCATCCACAACAAAAATGTCGATATTCATTTAAAACTTACTTTATGAGATATTAGAATCTCTAAAGAAACTGAATCCTTCAATATTTATCCCTTACGTAATTATTTTTAACTCCCCCTCCCCCCCCCCCATATTTTCCTATCTCCAACTAGTGATCGGTGATCAAATGCTCTTTTGAACTCTTTTGTTTCTCATTCTTTCTCCATCTACAAGCCACAACAAAAATGTCAATATTCATTTTAAACTTGCTTTATTAGATTCTAGAGCCTACAAAGTAGTAGAAAATTTAACAGTTCCACCTCAACCTCCCCCCCCCCCCCCCCCCCCACCAAAAAAAAAAAAAAAAAAAAAATCCCTTTCTCCTATTAGCTTTCTCATTCTACAACAAAAGAATCAAACATTTTCCCTCTGGTTTTAAAAAATGTAGGGTACTGCTAGTTTAAAAAAAAAAAAAAAAAAAAAAACTTTTTAAATTCTTGAGGGCAATTTGAATTTTTAAGGACACATTTGACATTTAAAATCTAAACACTTAATTTAAAAATTTAGTTATAAATATGCATACAAAAAGAAAAGAGTCTGTTTTTAAACTTTTCTGTACTTATTTGTTGTTAATGTGCTGATTGTCACACACAATAGTTTTATTTATATTTACAGCATTTAGGTTATTTTCTACAAATGCAGTAATGGGGGGGGGGGGAGGGCAGGAAATAGATTGGGGCAAAGTGTTTCTTTTTTTTTTTTTTCTTCCAAACAAAGATCAGGCGAGGTGCAGCACCCTCCTTAAATTATCTGGAAAAAACTCTGAATCAATGTTCATAAAAACATCGATCCAGTTGTTTTATTAGATTTTAGAACCAACTGAAGCAATATAGGGGTTCAAAATTCTTTACATATGTAGTTATTTTTAGACTTTGTTAATGAACTTGTTAACTATTTGTTTTTCCCCAATAAGTTTAAAATATAAATTATCAAACAAAAGTTATATTAGGTCTTTTTAGTTAAAAAAGTATCATGTATTGAATAAAATAATTTTGTTTTGTTTTTCTCCACGAAACCGTAATTCTCCTTTTTTCTCCCTTGAAATTATGTAAAATCTCCTGGTTTTTTTTCCCACCAAGGTTGGCAGCTCTGTACTACTTGAATTGCTAAATATTTCAGTAAATAAATAAAAGTTAAAATGATGTCGGTATAATTTAAGAAATTTAAGAAAATTAGTCCCCATAGAATGTACTATATATGAAATCATTTATGCTTCTGTTTCTGTATAAAAGAACTATGTATAAATTAGTAAAACAATGTAATGTATACCAGTTTTTCTTTTTATTCTGTGTTAAACAACTTAACTAATAATTTTCTTAAAAGTTTTTTTTTTTTTTTTTAAATATCAGTATTTAATAAAATTCTTTAGCAAAAATCTCTTATTTAATTTTTGCATTTTGTATAAATGTTACGCATGTTGCAAAAAATGCAACCCTAGTGGAAACCCTTAGTCTAGAATAGCAGAAGGCTAATTACACTGCATATTGTGTTTAATGTCTTCATATACGTTTTCCATATTAAAAAAAAAGGCTACAGTACTATTGTAATATCACTACTTTGCATTAGCCTAGTAATAGTCTGCATTTAAATTGATTGGAAACCTGGTATTGTTAAGGGGGAACAACACAGTAAAATTTTCGAAAAATGAAAAAAAATTTTATTGTATTTTTTGATAGCTTATACTTTTAAGATTATAATGCCAAAATATTAAATTGATTTTCGTTAAAATGTAGAAGTTACAGCGTAATACGTAAAGCGCGTCATGCGACTCGTGACGCGCTTCAACATGTACGAGCGAGTGAACTTGTTCGCGCGATTAATTGTTACATTTGCTCACTTTTATCGAAACGTTATAGTAGAGTAACATCATTTTAACTGTTTTACGTTTTAACTAAATTAATTCGTTAATTATTAAAACAATAAAGTGTTGATGTGTTTTAATACATAGTGATGTGTTCATTTGACAGTTCTGATTTTTAAAAAAGGATTTTTTATATAAGTAGTTTGTATATAACTAAATATATAAAAATATATATACAAAAAATATAATTAATCACACATATGGATAGAAAATCAACAAAACATGATTATAAAAGACGAAATAGAGATGGGAAGAAACGGAAACGACCTTTTAATCGCCATGAAACTAAAAAAAAAGATTATACAAGTACTTCAGCAAAAAAGATAAAAGCATCTGATTGCAATGTTAAAGTTGATAATTCCATTGGATACCGAATAATAAATTAAGCATTTTATAAATTATAAACGAATGATTTTTCATAAAACTTTAAACGTGTTTTACTCGAAACCAAGTTTTTCAAAACGGCTGTCGCTCTAACTACTGTAATTTTTTACCGATTTGCTTCAAATTTTGACACCGTGTTCACAGTATGTTTAGTTTTCGTTGCACGTAGGGGTTTTTTGATTTGATTTATAGTTTTTCAGTAATCCAAGAATATGTACTCCTTTTTTTGAATATTTTTTGAGTTTTTTTTAAACACTTCGCCATTTTGTGAAAAATTCAAATTTTCAAAAAAACCTACGTGCAACGAAAACTATATTTATATAGTTTAAAAAAATCTAAACAGATTCAGTTTCGCATTCTTTTTACTCAAGTTATGCATACAGCCAATTATCGATAATTGCAAAACACAGTTTCAAAGATTGTGTTATATTAAAAATATCTTTTTTGATTTTTGTAATTTTTACATTTTAAAATGAAGATTAAGGTAAGTAGAATAAGACAAAAAAAATATATAATGTTTTATTTATCTCAATCATTGCAAAATTCATTTTAAAAAAATGTATTTTACAAAGCTTCTACTGTGTTGTTCCCCCTTAACGTAAAGTAAAGGGAGGCACCTATCCAAGTTTAATACAATGAAATACTCCTTAAACATAGTCAAAAATTAATTTTGCTCCATGACCAGTTGTTGTGTAGCCGTCATCAAGGCCAGAGGTGTCACTCTGTGAATATTGAGTCGGTGTTGGTAATATTCCTGTTTAACTTGTGCCACTTGAATTGCTTTGGTTAATATCCAGTTTAATAACAACACATAATAAAATAGGTTTGCACTTTTTTGTCACAATGTCTTATATTTTAACATTTTCCAACAAAGTTGAAAAATATTTGACTTCAGTAAATCTGCCTGTTCATCTGTCCATGCTCTAACTTCCATAAATATTCTTCGAATTTCTTGTAACTGATATGTGTCATTCAAGTTAATTATGTGATGTTCCTTATTGAAAATGGAGTAAATACCACTACTGGTTTGTGTACAGAGACATGCAAAAAAAATTCCAAAACATTGATATACAGAAAGGAAAAAAAAATTCTATATTATCATTAAGATTTGTAAGGTGAGATAAAAATATTGAGATACATTAAGGGCTATAATTGGAAATTGTTGCAGATAAATTTTCATTTTCATTGTGTTTAAACACTTTCTAACAATGTTTAGGAGTGATTATGATTTCAATTTATTTGTCTGTCTCTTTCTGTCTACTTCTCTAGCATCTATAAATATTTTTAGAATTTCTTCAAAATGATATGTTATTAAAGATCACTATTACATGTTCTTTATTTAGAATGATATAAATAGCACAACTGGTTTGTGTATAAAGGTACCTAAAAGAATGCTAATGCATTGTGTTTTATGAGGGACATTTTTATAAATCATATTTAAATAACTTTGTAATGCACAAACCACAATGAAATTGACATTTATTATTCATATGCTAAAAAAATATTTTCCTTATAATATGGTGTATTGCAGTGGGGTAGCTAGGTGGGGGCGATGCGGGCAGTCCGCTCCGAGTGTCACCCTCGCAGGGGTGACACCCAACCAATTTGAAAAGATGCTTCAGAAGTGTTATTGTGCAAATGTTTAGCAAATATGTAAAAAGTAATGTAAAATGAATTTTTAGACTGAAACATATACTAACTTCATTCTGTTAGCAGTGATGAGATTGCACGCGAAATAGAGTGACGTAAGTAAAGTAGTTAACAAAAACTTATCAATTTGATTTAGGTTACATCAAGCATAGCACACGAGAAAGCCAAAATTATTGAAATTTTAATAGAATATGATAAATTTTTCCTTATTTTTGAATTTAAATGGGAATATGATTTTTAAATAAACAATACACTAGTGAACAAACAAATGCTGTGTATTTCAGGACCCAATATAAAAAAAAAATTCTGGACTAGGCATAGCACAACTTGGCTGATATGACTCCTAAAGCATAGTGTTCATTATATTTGTGTTTTGACTTATTACATTAGATCGAGTGATGCAGATTGATAAATTTCCAATATTATAGTTTTGAAATTGTTTAAGTTTGAGTGGGTGTAGAAGAAAAATGTTGTTAAGAAAGGTGGTATTTTTAGTAAAATTAATATACTTGTATATGTATTTTTTTTTTTTTTTTGAAAAATTTCAGGTGTGTTTTAAAAATTGGGAAATCATACTGTAGGACCTAATAAACTCAATGTAAAATCAGGGCCTGTGTCACCTGTTTGAGTAAATAAGAGATTTCTGTGACAGGACAGTGATTATTTTTTGTAATCTATCAATTGGTAATTTTGTAGATTTTATGAAACTGTGGTTATTAGCTTGACCATTTGATATATTTCATGCAATTATTTATCTAGAAATAATAAAAAAGTACATCCGCTCACTCACTCACTGACTCACAGCCGTGGCGATTCTATGGGAGATAGGGTTAAAAATTTTGGTATGAATGTTGGTTTTGATACATCGCACTAACTCCCACTGATGACCAGTGTTGCCAGATTGAGGGAAATTTTTATTCAAGTTCCACCATTAAATTTTAATGGTAACGTTGAGTATATTTTTCTAATCATACATCAGGAAACTGAGCTGCTCTGACAAACACAATATTTATTATATATATTTATTAGTGGAAGACATTACATACACTAATACAATCTTAGGAGAGCATGGCAATTAGCAGATCAGCTCTCTCGCTGGTCATGTGACATCGTTACCTCGGCAATAATTCTGCTTACTACAGACTCGTAGTGCCATCTCGTATCTTATTGGGATATCGCATATACATACAGACGTCATGAAAAAACAAAATCGTAGATGTCTCTAAAGGGGACTCTTTTCAAGACCAATGTTGGAGTTGTATAACTAGCCATCCTGACAGTAACAAATATAAATTTGCAGCATTTTATGACCATTCATTTTTGAACTATACAAGATACAAAATCCATTTTGCAAATCATGATTACAATACTTCCTTATACTTCATATAACAAAAGAAAGTACTAAGTATTTGTGTACAAAATGCAATTTGTTTTCTGATTGTTTCGTTTCCTTTTATATGCACATAATTAAATAATAAAATATCTTTCTCATTCAGGTATTAATGATGGTTCTACCACTGCTTGTAATTATGGTTTTGCCAAAAATGATGAATGCAGCTGACCCAGAAACACAAAGGGTAAGATTCTAAGTTTTTCTTTCAAATAGATAAAATTTTCATTAATTTATTTATAGTACATTAGTTTATAATGTGATATAAAGTTATCAAATTGTTGATCTTCTAAATATGACTTCATTAATTTGTTATGCTGTATTTGGTAAAATATTAATATATATAATGTAAACTTCAAGTGTTCAGCAAAATAATAAGCATCTCAGATTTAAAACTATAATTGAAACTTTCGTAAGCAAGAGCATTGCATATATATGAGTTTGTTCAAGAACTATTTTATAAGTTATAATATAGAATCTCAGATAAAAAAGCTTTGAATGTGATAGTTATTATAAACCGTGTAAAATTATATGTATTTTATTTATTTATGTATTTGCATCTGTGTACAAATCTAATATTAATTTTTAGGAGGCTCACTTATTAGCTACAAATACTTATTTCTTTAATAATAATTAAAAAAAAAAAAAAAAAAAAAAAAAACTTTACAAAATTAATAAGAGAGTTTCAGAAATGTAATTCTGCGTGAAAACTAAAACAGCTTAAAAATAAATAAGTATATTTCATATAAATTTAATGAAAAGCAAACTAATTTTATTTCATTTAAAATATACCTTATATAGGCTTTTCAATTTTGGCTGATCAATTTCGATCACAATCGTGATCATCTTCAGAGCCACTTGTTACGTCTTCGTCCTTCGTTTTGTAGTTTCGCGGTTTGTTGTTAGAGTTCCTTCGCTTCACTTCGGATTCTTGTAAGAGGTGTTGCCATGCAGCTGGGATAATGGAATGTTCTCTATTGTTTACTGTGTTGGGGTTAGTGATAATTTCAAGGGCCTCCCGTTTTAGAGCGTAGTTATGGTTATTGTAGGGAGCTATTTTTTGGATATTAATAGAGTTAATGCTTATTGGGTTATTATTATGGGTAGTGGAGAAAGCGGTAGAGGTTTTTCCTAGTTTAAGATCTGCACGGTGTTCTTTTTCACGATCGGCTATTTTTCGTTTAGTCATCCCGATGTAGCAGGCTTTTTTACTATTGATATGTTCGAAGTTGATTTTATAAATTCCGGAGGTGTGGTTTTGTGGAATGGGGTCTTTTTCGTTCCGGATGTGTTGAAAGATATTTTTGTCAGGTTTTATTGGAATGTTTACGTTATTATTTTTGGCTTCATTTTTTATTTTGATGCTGGCGCCGTTACAAAAAGGGATTGCGGTGGTAAAATTAGGTTTAGGTTTCTGGACGTTATTGATTTTGTTAAGAGATTTTAGGCGTTTTTTGTATAATTTATTTATAAGATTTTTAGAGTAGTTAGCTTTTGCGGCGATTTTTTTGATATTGTTAAGTTCTTTATTTAGTAATTGTTTGTTAGAGCAGATTAAAATAGCGCGGTTGATATAAGATTGAATGGCGGATAATTTGTAAGTGATGGGGGTTTTACAATTTTTGTTTATAATTTCAGTGTTAGTAGTGGGTTTTCTGTAAACGGTAGTGTCGATGGTGTTATTAGGGTTTTTTATGATTTTTATATCAAGAAAGTTTAGAGTATTGTTTGTTTCTTTTTCAATTGTGAATTTAATGTTATTATCTAAGGAATTAAGGTTTGTTAGAAGGTTATCTGGATTTTCAGTGTCGGGAATGATGGCAAAGATGTCGTCCACATATCTAGTCCAAAGTTTACAATTTTTGATTATATGGTTGGCTGAATTTTCAATAAGGCGGAGTTTCAATTCGGCAATGATACCTGAGATAGGGCTCCCCATAGGGACGCCTTGATTTTGATGGTAAGTATTATTATTAAAGTTAAAATATGATTCATTAAGGAGGAGGTTATTTGCTCTAATTAAAGTTTCACTGGTTTATCTAGGAACATTTCTACTCAATAAACTCAAATGAAATGTTCCTAGATAAACTCCGTAATACAAATATAAATTATACCGATAAACTCGTTAGTTTTGATGTAAAAGATCTCTACCCCTCCATCAATATTTCAGAAATCACTGCAATTATTAATACTAAATTAACCAACATATTTGGAGACAATAAAACCAGTGAAACTTTAATTAGAGCAAATAACCTCCTCCTTAATGAATCATATTTTAACTTTAATAATAATACTTACCATCAAAATCAAGGCGTCCCTATGGGGAGCCCTATCTCAGGTATCATTGCCGAATTGAAACTCCGCCTTATTGAAAATTCAGCCAACCATATAATCAAAAATTGTAAACTTTGGACTAGATATGTGGACGACATCTTTGCCATCATTCCCGACACTGAAAATCCAGATAACCTTCTAACAAACCTTAATTCCTTAGATAATAACATTAAATTCACAATTGAAAAAGAAACAAACAATACTCTAAACTTTCTTGATATAAAAATCATAAAAAACCCTAATAACACCATCGACACTACCGTTTACAGAAAACCCACTACTAACACTGAAATTATAAACAAAAATTGTAAAACCCCCATCACTTACAAATTATCCGCCATTCAATCTTATATCAACCGCGCTATTTTAATCTGCTCTAACAAACAATTACTAAATAAAGAACTTAACAATATCAAAAAAATCGCCGCAAAAGCTAACTACTCTAAAAATCTTATAAATAAATTATACAAAAAACGCCTAAAATCTCTTAACAAAATCAATAACGTCCAGAAACCTAAACCTAATTTTACCACCGCAATCCCTTTTTGTAACGGCGCCAGCATCAAAATAAAAAATGAAGCCAAAAATAATAACGTAAACATTCCAATAAAACCTGACAAAAATATCTTTCAACACATCCGGAACGAAAAAGACCCCATTCCACAAAACCACACCTCCGGAATTTATAAAATCAACTTCGAACATATCAATAGTAAAAAAGCCTGCTACATCGGGATGACTAAACGAAAAATAGCCGATCGTGAAAAAGAACACCGTGCAGATCTTAAACTAGGAAAAACCTCTACCGCTTTCTCCACTACCCATAATAATAACCCAATAAGCATTAACTCTATTAATATCCAAAAAATAGCTCCCTACAATAACCATAACTACGCTCTAAAACGGGAGGCCCTTGAAATTATCACTAACCCCAACACAGTAAACAATAGAGAACATTCCATTATCCCAGCTGCATGGCAACACCTCTTACAAGAATCCGAAGTGAAGCGAAGGAACTCTAACAACAAACCGCGAAACTACAAAACGAAGGACGAAGACGTAACAAGTGGCTCTGAAGATGATCACGATTGTGATCGAAATTGATCAGCCAAAATTGAAAAGCCTATATAAGGTATATTTTAAATGAAATAAATAAGTATATTTTAAATGTACAACTTTTTTAGACTTTCATACCAATATAGTTGCATGTCTCTCTCTGTTACAGTCTTTTCTCATTGAATAATATGTATATGTACTCTGCTTTTAACAATTGTATGTACTTTTTTTTTTTTTTAACTTTGTCTAAAAAATACTTGGGAACATATGATCTTCATTTAAGATTAAATTAAAATTATCAGATAGTATTGTAGGTTTTTATTATTGTAAGTGGTAAGTAGTACAAATTAGCTACACTTTTTTTTTTTTTTTTTTTTTTTTTTTAACTTTTTAGTTTTTTTTTTTTTTTTTCTAAAAAAGAAATGTTAAACTTTGAATATTAGTTTTATTTATTGTTCTGATGTGTGAAAACAAAACAATTTTTAGGAGATGCAACAAATGCAAATGCCTAAGTATGATGTTCCAGAATTATCAGAAATGATGACTTCCCTGTTTACTGGAGGAAAAAGAGCACCAGTTCGACAGCGAGTTGTTAAAAAGAGGCAGTAAAAATGTCAATGTGATATAAATGTTTTATTAAGAATATGTAAATATTTATTTATATCCTTTTGTAAATAGATATTAAGTTATAATAAATGCATCATTTTTTTCTTCACCCAATTCTGTTAATTTTGTTTTATTCATTGCCTTTTAATTTATTTTATTTTTACTTTAGAAAAAAAAAGTCTTATTTAGTTTTTGCTATAATTTTGCAGGGTTTGCACTGGAAAAAAAATATATTGAGCGGGATTCTCTCACTCTAACAAAAAATTTAGGTGGGATCTTTGAAATTTAAGTGAGAAATTACATAATTTGCATTTAAAAAAATTCTTTTTAGAGAATTACAATTGCAAATTAAACAATTAAAAAAAAAAAAGTAAATGTTAAAGATGAAAATTTGTTTTACTTTCCCTTTTGTGGCTAAGGACAGATACTGCTTCAATATTCAGAATCTAAATTTCATAAGAAATCGCTCAGGTTATTACTTAATCTGTTTCAAAATTTATTTTTTATTTGATTTTGAGTACTCAAAGAGATAGAAATGCAGTAACTGGAATAACCTAAATCATTTAATCTATAATTACTACAATTTTTAGCCTTAATACTTTGTAATTGTTTGTTGATAAAACAAACACTTCATATATCCTCTAAAGAAATATTTACAATTAAGAAGTATTTTGATATAAATACATAATATTTCCTTTTTTTTTTTTAATCAAGGAATTCCGGAGAAGTTAAAAAAAAGATAACTACATGCAATGCAATTAATGTTTTACCAACTGAACTAAAAAAATTGATGAAATATTTTTTGAGTGGGATTTTTCAAAATATTGTGAGATTCTCACAATCCCATCCTCTAATGTGAACCCTGTTTTCACCAGTTTTTAGTTTTAAAAAATATTTAAAATTATTTCCATTAAATTTGCATGAAATTTTGTTTGTTTAAAAAATAGTTTCAACAAAAATATTTTCTAAAAAAAAAAAAAAATCTGTACATTTGATTATTATAACAATACATAAAGTATTTATTTTTGTGAAAAACTTTTAAATGGATGTTTGTTTATTCTTTCTCCCTGATTATTTGTTTTCCAATGGTTATTTGTATTTTATTTATTTATTTTTTTAGTGTAGTGTTTTTTGTTTATCTGCTTGATTGACTCTTATTTATTTATTTTTTTTTTTTTTTAACTGTCACAAAAATTATTTAAACAAGGTCTACGGTTAAAAAAAAGTTGCCTTCATTTTTTGGCAATCTTTTTCTTGCCAAAATTTCCTCAAGTACATACTGCAAAATTACTTCAAAATGCAGTATGTGCCAGAGTTGGCTAGATTTTGCCCAACTCGAAAAAACTCAGGTGGGTTTTTTCAAAATTCGTATGTAAAATTACCTTTTTATCTAACTTCTAACAAACGTAAAAATTCAAAACAAATATAATGCATATTATTTTAACATGGGCAAAGAATTGTCAGAATTTTTTTTTTATATATATAATTATCTCATTAAAACACAAGGAAAATTTTTTATAAACAAATACTACAAGCAATAAAAAACAGTTGTTTCTTAGTAAAAAAAAATTTAGGACTTAAAGAATGCAAAATATAAATAAATTAAATTTAAAAAAAAAAAAAAAATCTGAAAATTTTAATAATTGATTGAAGAACTATAATTGAAAATATTTTGTAAAAATCTATTGAATATAAAAAAATTAAAAAAAAAAAAAACACTAAATAAATATTTAAATTCAGTTTGTTGTAAAGAACACATTAAACAGAATTGTAGAATATTTAAAAATCATAAATTTAATTAAAAAATTCCTTGTAACTTAATCAAAGAAAGATTTTAAAAATTTTAATTTTAATGAATAATTATTTGATTTTTTAAATCATCTTATTAATATATTTCCTATAACAAAAAGAAAATAATAATAATTCCTACTCAAAACCAAGAATAAAACCCAAAAAAACCCCACTGGGGTGGGTTTTTTCCAACCCTGGTATGTGCACATACAAACTCATGAAAAATGTCACTAGATGCAGCTAAATCATCATATTATAATTTCTAAAAATTTGAAAATTGTTTAAAACACAACCAGTAATGAATGTATGTGTGCTTCATGCAAAAATAAAAAAAAAACAGTTAAAAAAAAAAAAAAAATCTCAAAATGCATGAAATTCAATGCATATTAAACCAAAAAAACTGAAAACATCAATTTTAATGTTCAAGAATATAAAAATAAGAGGGTTGGGGGGACATGGAAATTAGCAATACAGCTGTCAGTTTATGTGTCATATTGTGTACCTCAGTCTCGTTGTGCTTGAATCGCAAAAAATAAATAAATAAACACAATTTCAGTTTTGCAGTACTCTATTAAACAGCCATTTTGATCAATTATTTCATGATGCTATAAGTTAACACAATGCATGAAAAATAGTGAAATAGCTGCCATTACACTCAAAATGTCTACTTAAATAGAGTTTCAAATTCACGGCAACATATTAAATAGCTATAATCTATTTTCTTTAAATATTTTATGATAACATAAGTTTACATAATGCACAAAAATAGTAAAATATCTTTCATTACATTTGGAGTGCTTGCTTAAACAACTTCAAATTTGCAGCTAATTTTTTAAACAAAACAAAACACAGTGGCCAAAATATCACAAAAAAAGGAGTTATTATTTATTTTATTTATTTATTTATTTATTTATTTTTTCTGAAAAAAAGTATTAGTTAAGGAATTCATTGTACCTGAACATTTAGTTTTCTTTTTCTTCTGCAAACAAAACAAAATCAAACTTTCCAGGAGTTATATGAATATGCTGCCATTCAGCTTCCTTATTTCAAACAATGAACAAATGAATTATTGTATCTTGTGATTTAAGAGAATGGAGCTCCATTCTCCAAGTTTGAAATTATCTTCCACTTCAATTCAAAGTTGCAACTCTGTTTCAAATGTTCCTTCTGCTACAGACATTAACAATCCTAACAGTCAAATTTTTTTAAACCCATTTTCAGCCAAAGATGCATAAATGCACCATTTCAATAAATATTTTTTATTAACACTGTAAGGTATATTTTTCCCTAATTTTATTTTTCTGCTATTTTTAAGGGTTCTGGTTCTGATGACATCTATAAAATATTCGTAATTCAATTGGAGTAAGCACTTTCTCTTGAAAAATTTTCAAAATACGCAAGTGTTCTAACTTGAAACGATTATTGACAAATTCGACTTTTTAAAAATGTATAATTATTTCAATTGAGATTAAGCATATGTTTTTATAATGGATTAATATTGCAAGTTCTGTAAATAGAATAAAAATAAAAGAAATGTCATAAGTTTGTTTGATATCTTTACAGTAAAAATATTCCTTTCAATGTATGTGAAGGAAAGAAGAAAATAGATTGACCTTTAATTTTGGAAATTAATGTACTTTGAAAACTTTGTTATTCAAAATTTACGATTTTCTTAACACCGCAGAACTGGGCAAAAATTCGCATGAACATCCATTACGAGGAATATTTTCATCATAAAGATGTCAGACTACTTTTAAAATATCATTTATGATACTGATTTAAACATCATTGATTCTGAATATTCTTATTTGAAAACTTCATAAGTTATTTGAAATTTATTTTATTTTAACATGAGCTCAGTAGAGCAATACTTCACATAAACTTACATTATTGAAATCATTGCATTGGAAATAAAATGGAATTGCAGGAAAACTAAAATCCAAAACTGGCCGTAATAAAATTAATCATCAATTTTGGATAGAGTAAATGTATTGAATTTAACAGGTAGCCTACTAAGTAGGGCATTTCTGTCTGCAACCATGTCGAGTGACTGGCCAATTTTATTTCTTTTATTATGAATATAGTATTCTCTGTAGTAGAAATTTGAGAACAAATGCATTATGGGGAACTAAGCAGAGTCCACCTATGCTAAATTGTTTCTGTATCTTCTATTTGATTATGCTGTAATTATTTGTCTTTTATTGACTCCTCCATTTTTTATTTATTTATTTTATTAGGTTCTTAGCTGATTTTAAGTGGTAATTGGAGTTTCTCCATATTTTTCAGTAATTTTGTCGTTTATTATTGTGTTAATTTTGTTGATGTAAATAGAAGAAAACATATTCAACATATCAGAACTTATTTATTATTAGGTTCAGGTTTAATTTGTCTGAAGCGTTTTATTAAATCTTTTATAGAATTGAAACTGTGTGGAAGGTTTTCATGGTAAATTTTCTTTATGCATGTTTTGAGGTTATAGGTTGCACTTCTGTATACAATTGATCTGATTTTCATTTTGGGCCGGAAGGAGGGGGGGGAGGGGGTCTTTATATCTACCAAATCATCAAGTTGTGTTTGGGGCATGGTTGATTATTATGGGTTTGATATTTGTGCCTTGTTTTACAATTTTTCTAGCTTTTTCATTAAGTTTGGGTCTTCCTCAATTTCTGTAATGCTTATTTCTTCAATTGCTGCAAAATACAATCTTACCGGTTTTATTTTTATTATATTTTTTTATTTGCTTACTAAAATGGTTTTGCGGTATACATTGGATATTGTTTGTATGAATTTTTGGAATGTTATCAAGGGCCGTATTAACTTTAGCTATGGTTTCCTTTATATTAACTGGTTCTTTAACCCTCTCAGTGTGTTGCCTCAAATGACATTTCTAGCACAAGCAATGTAGGGGGCCCTATTTTCTGCTGATAATCACCCCCCCCCCCCCTTTTTAAAAATAGGAGTCTTCTTTCTTTGAAGATCTTATATACAAGGTGTTCCAAAAGTCCCACACACCCCTCCTAACTCAAAAATGAGTCGGAATGGGCTCTTCCCACCTGACGTCAGAGGTCACATGACAGAGGAAAAACAAATAGCAAACAAAGTCTTGTTTATCTATAGCGATTGCTGAAATAACATTTTCTATTCTTATTTTTGATCAATCATATTTAATCTGTGTTATTTTTTTATACATCAACATTTTTAATCCATTTTATATCATTATTCATCATCTTTTGTTTGCTGTATACATTTACAATCATCATTTAGTTTATATTTGTTATTGATGTTCATGAAGAACACGTTAAATACTCTGATTTTTGGTACTTAAATCAGTGACAGTGCAATATCGTACTGCGTAAATCCATTTAGACCAGTAACTAAGTTAATTAACTTGTTGTAACACCTTTATGCAATTAAATTAAATGAAAACATTTTAAAATTTCAAATTATAATCCATAAACATTCCACAAGAGCAAGCTATTATTTATTGCTAGATCAGTTAATGTAACAGTTACACTGGAACATACAAAAATCAATTATCAGTTGAAAATAAATAAACACATAAAGTGTTTTTAAAAAATTCTTAAATTTACAAATACAACTATTCTACTGTTTACAAATGCACAATATTACTTTTATTTTATTTTATATTAAATATTAACATTTTTGTTCTTAAGAACAATATTTAATTCAATTCGATTCTCAGAATTCGATTATTCATTTTCCTCCATCACATGACTGAGCAGACGACGCTGGGGAGAGTCCATTATGAAAAATGGCAAAACAAATGCCCAATGAATTCGAGAGGGACCTCTTTTGCAGGAAAGTGTTCCTATATTTCCTATATTCTACTACACGGTGGCGATAATCAGGGAAATCAGGGAATTTTGTAAAAACACCCAAAAATCATGGAAATTTTCATTTTTGAGCAGGAGTGAAAGATCACCAAGCAGGTGTTATCTTAACCATGATTTCACAGGATTAGTTGCTTTCTACTTGAATCTCATCAAGGTAAACATTAAAAAAAAAAAAAAAAAAAAATATTTTTAGTGCAACAACTTGTGGAATAATTTTATGTCTTGATGCTAATATGTTGTGCAATTAAAATGAGTCATATTTTTATAATTTTGTTAATTTCTCTAAAATTTTGAATTTTTCATTTTATTTTCCTTTTTGTAAGTGAACAAAGAAAAAAATAAATAAAAAGATTGAGATATTTTTGCCCATCAGTATAGTTTTTTTGAATAGGAGTGATTTTGCGAGTGTATTACATAAGAGTGTCATATACACAAAATTATGGAATGTATATAATAGGTAACGAAAATCATGAAAAAATCAGGGAACTTTTTTTCTGAATTTCTGTAGCCACCCTGTAACTATTTCCTTGTAATTTCTTCTTACTTGTTTTCTGCTTTTCATGCTTGGTATCCTTTAAAAATTCTTGAATTTTTCCAAAGTACGATTCACAGTGAAAATAATGGCTTTTTTCTTTACAACATTCACTCTGATAATATGGAAATCTGATGTTGCATAATTTGTCATATGCAAATAGTATTGCACACATTCTAATTTTAAGAAAGGGACTAGATAATGAAAATTTTAATCATAAATTAATTTTATTTCTTATGTTTAATTTAAAAAATAAAATTTTAAAACAATCATATTGTTTTATTTTTAAAAAAATCAAGATTTCTCAAAGTTTTTGTAGTATTTAAATTGTTTGATCGTGACATTCATATATAAGAAATGTTGATTTTTTTTTTTTTTTCTTTTTATTTAAATCTGTTATTTGTTGTTTAATGTGTGTATATATAAATACTAGCAGGCAACGCCCGCTTCGCTGGTCCCTATTTTTAAATGAATCACTATAATGAATTCTCAAAATTGCATTAATTTTTATCACATGAAAAAAAAGAGAAACAAAATCTGAGTAGGAAAAATGTCGCACCGGGTTCTCACTGCCTTCGGAAAAAATTCCCAAAATGCTCTAACTCTTATTTCTATTATTTTCCCACTTCGCCCCCCCTCCTGTCTATCCTAATAATTTTACAAATTTGAAAATATCCGCAATCGATTTGTAAGTATCAAAAACCTCTATGCACCAGTTTTGAACGATATATCTCTATTTTTATTTTTTTACCGCTCTACTCCCCCCCTTCCCGCCCTCCCAATAATTTTAAAAATTCGAAAATATCCGCAATCGATTTGTAGGTATTGGAAACCTCTATGTACCAATTTTGAATGATCTAACTCTATTTTTTTGCCTCCCCTCCCCCTTTCCCGGCCCTCCTAATAACTTTACACTTTCGAAAATATCCCCATTCGACTTGCAGGCATCTAAAACCTAACTGTACCAATTTTGAACGGCCTAACTGTATTTCTATTTGTTTTTGCCCCATAGCCCCCCCCCTTGCCACCCCCCCTTCCCGCCCCTCCTAATAATTTTACAAATTCGAAAATATCTGAAATCGATTTGTAGGTATCGAAAACCTCTATATACCAATTTTGAATAATCTAACTCTCTTTTTATTTTTTGCCCCCCCCTCTCCCCCCCCCCCCTGCTGCCCCACCTGGGGGCTGAATTTCTAAAATTCCAGAAATTGGTTTTTAGATATTTGCATTAGCTATATTTTAGAGCAAAAACTTCACACATATCTATTTTTTTGTTTGAGATATATAGGATTATGCGAAATCACGTTTTGCCCCCCCGCCCCCCTTGGGGACCGAATTTTGAAAATTCCAGAAATTGGTTTTTTGACATTTGTATTAGCTATATTTTAAAGCAAAAATTTTACGGATATCTGTTTTTTTGTTTGAGATATGAAGGATTTTGTGAAATCACGTATTGCCCCCCCTCCCCCCCTTGGGGGGCGAATTTTGTAAAATCGCTTCTTAGTGGATGCCTACGTCATAGAAAGAACATTGTCACAAAATTTCATGCTTCTAGGTCCAGGGGTTTGGTCTGGGCGTTGATAGATCACCCCCTCACTCACTAACTCACTCAGGAAGTGTTCTTTTATATATATAGATATAGTATCCACTTACACTATCAATCATTTTTCTTAAATTTAAAAATATAAATATTCCCATAAAAACAATGCATGTAGGCATTCATTACTAATATTTCATTCAATATAGTATTTATATAGTAAAAATCGACTTAGTTTCACTGTCATTTCCATGATCCCAGTATGATCTACTGTATTTGAGACTTTGCTTTCTTAGCGATAATTAATTGATAAATAAAGCCTTATCTATGGTATGGAAGGCATAAAAGAATTTTTAAAAAGGATAATTTAACGAAAAATATGACGAAAAATAAAGCAAATTTTTACCCATGGCTTCAAACAAATAAAATAAAAAGACAATTTAAAATAAATAATAATGTATCCAAATGTAAACGTATTGTTACTTAGGGCTTAAATATAATTTCAAACAAAATTTTTTTTCATACAGTCATTAAAAGAATTCATAATTCTATTACAATTTTAATATTTACACTTATTCTTTTACTTTTATTTATCGGGCATAATTCATTAAGTTATCTGTGACAGCAGCCTAAAAATGCATTCATCTAATTATATGTAGTTAAATTGAAGGTTTATGATTTTAGGTTCATTTCTTTAGAAATCGACCTATTGCAATCACTTTGTTTATCTATCTATCTATCAAAAATTTTGTCATAAGGATAACTCCCTAAATAATGCTCCAAATCGAAAGCAAGATTTGCTTGAATTTTGATGTAAATAAAGGCCACATAACTGTCTCAATGAAGTTTATCCGCCATTTTTAATAAAGTGGCAGATATTTTAAGTTAAGCGGGGCCACTTGAAATCAGGCTACCACTTGAAAATTTAAAATCGCTTTAATTTCCAAAATAATACTCCGAATGGAACCAAATTTGGACAGTGTCTTAACTTATCGTATAAATATCTTAGATGAGTTTGTTAACCAAGTTTATCTGCCATTTTGTTTTCAAGTGGAGACCACTTGAAAATTTCAAATTCAAATTGTAAAAAGCGTATTACGAATTTGTTTGAATTTTGATGCAAATATAGACCACATAAGAGTCTAAATGAAGTTTATTAATGAAATTTATCTGCCATTTTTAATAAAGTGGTAGATATCTTAAGTTAAGCGGGGCACTTGAAATCACGCTATCACTTGAAAATTTAAAATCTCTCTCTCACAATAACTTCTGAAATAATACTCGATAATTTGAGCAGTGTCTTAACTTATTGATGAATTTGACTTAGATGAATTTGGTAACCAAATTGCTCCACCATTTTGTTTTCTAGTGGAGACCACTTGAAAATTTCAAATTGTGAAAAGCGTATTCCGAATTTGTTTGAATTTTGTTGCATACATAGATTATACAAGTGTCTCAATGAACTTTATCCGCCATTTTTAATAAAGTGGCGGATATCTTAAGTTAAGCAGAGTCACTTGAAATCAAGCTACCACTTGAAAATTTAAAATCATGGTAACTTTCGAAATAATACTCCAAATCAAACCAAATTTGGACAGTGTGTTAACTTATCTTATAAATATCTTGGATGAGTTTCTTAACCAAGTTGCTCCACCATTTTATTTTCAAGTGGAGACCACTTGAAAATTTCAAGATTGTAAAAATCGTATTCCAAATTTATTTGAATTTTGATGTACACATAGACCATATAAGTGTCTCAATCAACTTTATTAATAAACTTTATCTGTCATTCTTAACAAAGTGCGGATGTTATAAACTAAGCGAGACAACTTGAAATTAGGCTATCACTTGAAAATTTTTAAACAGGATAACTTTTTAAATTCTAATTCAATTCGAACCAAAGTTGAATAGTGATCTTATCATATAATTATCTTGGATAAGTTCACTAGGCAACTTGTTCCAAATTCTTGTTTCCAAGTTACGGCCACTTGAAATCACGTTGCCATTTGAAAATGTGCTATCAAGATAACTTTTAAAATACTAAATTGATTCAAACAAAAGTTAGAAAGTGAATTTATGGTCAAAATATCTTGGATACGTTCGCTTGGTAACTTGATCTGCAATTTTATTTCCAAGTGGCAGCCACTTGAAAATTTGTCATTATGATAACTTTTGTATACTAAATCAATTCGCATCAATTTTGGGTTGTGGATTTACCATTCATATATCACAGATAAGTTCGCTGGGCATCTCATTCTGCTTTTTTTTCCAAGTGGTGGCCACTTGAAATCACGGTACCACTTGAAAATTTCTTATCACGATAATTTTTGAATCACTGTTTTAATTCGAACTAAAGTTTGACATTGAACTTATCATAAAAATATCTTGTATGATTTCGCTGGAGAAGTTGCTTCGCCAATTTGTTTCTAAGTTACAATAAATTAGACTGCATACTTGCCAACTTTTCTGGTTTTCCCGGAAAACTTGCAATTTTTTTTACGTATCTTCCGGTCTTCCGGACAGATGATGAATTCTTCCGTTTTTAAAAAAGTCGCGGATATCGTTCGTTTTAAAAAGAAAACTTAAATGTTTTACGAAAGCTCCTGATTCCCAATCTTGCTCCATCCATAACATAAATGTCAATATTCATTTCAAACTTGCTTTATGAGATTCTAGAACATGTAAAGAAATAGAATTGTTAAATATTTCTTGCTAATGTAATTATTTTTTGCCCCTCCCCATCTCCAACTAGTGATCAGCAATCAAATGTTCTTGCAGAAGTCTTTTGTTACGTAATCTTTATCCATCTGCAACATAAATGATAATATTCATTTTGAACTTCTTTCATTAGATTCTAGAAGTAGAGTTGTAAGAGTTTAATATTCCTTACTCTGTAATTATTTTTGTATCCCCCCCCCCCTTCCCACCAAATGTATAAACATGAGGAAAAAAATGAAGAATAATTTTTTCAGGTAGGAAATTTTTTTCCAAATCAATTTAAAAAAATTAATACTCAGTTGGTTTTATGCACGTTTGAAACTGATAATTAACTACTGCTACTTTTTACTTTTTCTTATCCATAGGGTCGAGAAAGTATTGTTTTAGAGTCAAATTTTCGAATGTAAGTTTTTGTTGTATTTACATGTTCTGAGGTCCCCTGAATACGAAAATCGTGTTTTTAGCGAATGGTCTGTGTGTCAGTTATCAGCATATCTCAAAAACAAATAGTAGCAGAAATTCCAAACTCGGTATTCTAAATGTGTATCATATACGGATGCTACAATAAGCTTTTCTTTGAGATGAAGCGAATGGTTCATGTACAGGGACACTCAAAAATATTCAAATTCATTACGACTATTAGGGAAATTGCAGGTAAGTAGAGTTTAACATCTATAGACTTCACTAAACCAAATGAAACGAATATATATTTTTTGTAATAGAGATAGTCAACTGGGAAAATTTTGTTGTGTATGTAGGAGCCTTGCCTCCCCCCCTCGAGGGGAGTAAATTTTCATCATGGATATCTTTCAAAAGAGCTCGCCAATACCTTTAAAACGAATGGTTGAACCATCGATCTGCGATTTAAAATAAAGTTATCAATTTTTACCCCCCTGTATCCTAATTACCCCCCTGTGTGAGAGCCCCCCATCACACAGAACTAATTATCATATAAAACTCTTCCAAAGCCTAATTTGAATTGTTTAACACAGGTTTACATAACAGTTCTCGTTATCTTACCTCTTAATATGCAACCTGTATTTATAGTATTAAATTTCAGGGTAAGAGGAAGTTGTGTGAGTGACACACCAGATTATTTTTATATGTATGATTAATGTACATACACAAAAATCATATTCTATTTATTTAAAAAATTAGTTATATTTTAACTTAACTAAGTTTTTGTCTATTGTTAAATAAATTTTTTACAGATTCTGTCTTGTAGATATTGATATGTTGAAGAGGAATAACTTCGTGTAAAACTTTTATATATTTAGTATAATCAATCTATAGTAAAACGTTTTTATAGATTGCTTCTAAATATTAAAATTGTAAAACTATATTATGTCAAAGAGGGAAAAAAAAAAAACTTCCCTTTTTTTATGAAATCTTCTGGTTTTTCAACAAAAATCTTCCCTTTTCTTTTATTAAAAATGGTTGGCAATTCCAAAACTGCCTCTTGAAAATTTCTCGTAACAATAACTTTTGAAACACTGCACTGATTTGATCTAAAATTTGACAGTGAACTTATGCTTTAAATATCTTGGACGAGTTTGCCCTGCAACTTGCTCCATTGTATTGTTCCAAGTGGCAGCCACTTGAAAATTTATCACGGTAACTTTTGAGATAATTAATCAATTCAAAACAATGTTGAAAAATGGATTTATCATTCAAATATCACGAAGTCCATTAATAATTTGTGTGAATGTTTTGAAACAAAATGGCTACTTGATAAGGATCAACCTACCCTTCCAAATGAGCTGGAAGGACTCGTTACTTTCTCTTACTGATAGGGTCGAGAAAGTATTGTTTAAGGGTCAAATTTTTAAACGTGAGTTTTTGTTATATTTACATGTTCTGAGGTCACCTAAATACGAAAATCATGTTTTTAGCGAAGGTCTGTGTGTCTGTTATCAGCATATCTCAAGAACAAATAGTAGCAAAAACTCCAAATTCGGTATTCTAAATGTGTATCATATAGGGATGCTACAGTAAGCTTTTCGTTCATATGAAGCAAATGGTTCGTGTACAGGGACACTCAAAAGTATTCAAATACATTACGTCTATGGGGTAAATTGCAGGTAAGTAGAGTTTAACATCTATAGACTGCACTAAACCAAATGAAACAAATATATATTTTTTGCAATAGAGATAATCAACTGGGAAAAAAATTTGTGTATGTAGGAGCCTCGCCTCCCTCCCCTGGGGGGGGGGAGTCCCCCCCTCAAGGGGAGTAAATTTTCATGATGGGTATCTTTCAAAAGATCTCGCCAATACCTTTAAACGAATGATTGAAGCATCGATCTGCGATAATTTAAAATAAAGTTATCTTTTTTTTTTTTTTTCATTTTTAACAAGAATTTTTTTTTTTTTTTAATGTAATATTGAGAATAAATTCAATTTTAATAAATTATTTTTTAAAAACAATTATTTTTTAATAACTGAATTAAATTCAATATAAATGTAGGTGCATTCATGAAACGGGGGGTTCAGGGGGCAATAGCCTTCCTCACACAGAACTAATTATCATATAAAACTCTTTCGAATCCTAATTTGAATTGTTTTACACAGGTTTACATAACAGTTCTCGTTATCTTACCTCTTAATCTGCAACCTGTATTTATAGTATTAAATTTCAGGGTAAAAGAAAGTTGTGTGAGTGACACACTAGATTATTTTTATTTCTTTTTGATTTTTTAAACATTATGTTGTAAAAAAGTTATTATTTAAAAAATATAGCATGTTAAATAATACAAATTAGTGTGAAAGCCAAACGAGCAAGAGATAATAAATTTGAAAACATGCTCTTTTCTAAATATGTGAAAAATAAACAATCGTTCTAATTTTACTTAAAATATAAAATTGAAGCACATTATAGACTAAAATATTAAAAAGTAGATCTAACTGCTTCAGATGTCGGTGGCAGAGGTTCATGCCAAAAGCAGTTACTGTTTGAAATTCAGAAACATCTTTCATCCATTGTGGATCCTCCCACCATTTTGATGAGACTAGATGCTTTGCTTTGCATCTTCTGGAAGGCAAGTCTGCAGCATTCTTCTTCCCCGTTATATATCTCCATGATGAAGGATCACTCAGTTTTCTGATTTCTTGCACTCTATTTCTAACAAAAACTGACCAATTTTCTTCTCGCTGCATCCATACAAGAACCGTTGTAGAATCACTCCAGTAATAAGTCATAACATTTTTCAAACCAAGAGCTTCAATAACCGAATTCGTTAGTCTCGCTCCAATTACATCAGCTAGAAGCTCTATTCTAGGAATAGTTACACCTCTTAACGGAGCCACTTGAGTCTTTGCTGCAAGCAAAACTAAATCGACTTGATTATCATCCTCTACTCTAAGGAATGTAACTGGTCCAGAGGCATCTTTGCTTCCATCAACAAACATGTGAATAGTGCAGTTACTTAAATCTTCAGAAGACAATCGAATAAACCTAGGAAACTGTATGTCAGTCAAATACTTCAGTTCTTGAAAACACTGCATAAACTCTTTATGAAGCTCACCAGTTATCTCTTCATCCCAACTCGTTCCTAGTTTGCATGCCTATTGTAACATTATTTTTGGACAAAGCATGACTGGTGAGGTGAAGCCAAAAGGATCAAATACTTTGTGGACAACAGACAGCATACATCTTTTAGTTACTTTTTCCATATTAACGTTGTCAAACCATTTCATGTTAATTTTCAATGTGTCCAGCTCTTTATTCCAGATAAGACCTAATACTTGAGTCTCTTTCTTAGAACTAGTCTCATTACAGTCGCCAGACCATTCCCATTCTCTAAGATCAAAACAACCTTTAGCATTAACAATAAACTTATCTAATTCTTCTTTGTTGTTAACGCTGATAATGACATTATCTACATAGAAACTCTCTAAAAGCCTTTTCTTTAAAGATTCTTCAAATCCATTACAATGCCGAATATGATACTCAATTACTGCAGCCAAAAGGAAAGGACTGCATTTAACACCAAACACAACTCTTGTGTGGCGAAGAACTTTTAGTTTCTTTCCTTCTAAGTTTTCCCACCATAAAAAAACGCAGGAAATCTGTCATCTTTATGAATGCTTATTTGCAGAAAAGCTTTCCTAATGTTGACTATAATGCCAAATTCTTTTTCTCTGAATCGAAGTAAAATATCTGGAATAAGTTCCATTTGATTAGGAATACATTCCAAGCATTAGTTTAATGAAGGATAATTTGCTAATGTAGCTGAAGCATCAAACACTGGGTGAATTGGAGTAGTGCTGCTACTAGGTTTTATTACAGCACGGCAGTAGCGGCTCGTGAGATTCCTTTACAGGGGGCTGCATAGCTGCATGTCTATGTAAGATTTGAGAATAAAGCAAAAATGATTTTCTAAATAATCTGTTTTAATCGGGGTCTTCGGGTTTTATATGTGCAGACTGAGCAAGAAGCAGAGCAATACAGGATACAGCATAGATTTAAAATTTTATATTATTGGACATTCACTACAAAGAAAGAAAAAAAATCTGGAGATTTTATTTTGTTAACTTTATTTATTAATGATAATCAATTTTCCCCAAACAAAATATTTTTCATCTGCATGCTATTATTTTCTCCAAGATGGTCCGAAGTACGAAGTATTCATACATGATTGTAAATCAAATTTTGCTCATTAAAAAGATACACACAATGATTTATATAAAAATAATAATAAATGGTTTGATTACATACTTATGTAGATCTGTACAGTTCTTGCAATAATAACTGCAAATAATTCGAATCTATAGTCCATAATGATAAAGAATTTCTTTTTGTGTCACTGTACAAAAATGTATAAGTCCTGTACTCATCAAAACTATACAAATTGCGTGACGATTACCTATAACCTACCTACCAATTTTTAGCTCAATTGGATAAAACATTTAGGCGCAATCGCACTTCATAAATTTAAGTCCATTAATCAAAATGATAAGGAATTTTTCTTTGTGTCCTTGTAACAGAACTGTAAGTCTCACATCCATCAAATTCTATACAGCTCGTTTGATGGTGACCTTTCACATACCTACCAGCTTTCAGTTCAATCGAACCAAGCATTTAGATGTTATGATATTCACTCACATGTATACACTTACTCACACCATACATATAACACTGTAAAAATAGCAAAAATGAGCTCAGGAGACCTCAAAACATTATAGTAATGTAATGCTCGTATCTTAAAAGTGCAATTATAATGATACATTTCATTAATTTATTTAGAACATCCTTTGAAATATTAATTAAAAGAGTTAACATTGACGTAAAATCTTGCACATCACATAGATTATGAAATGCTTGTCTAACATTGCGAACATTTTATTGTTATTATTTTTTTTTAATGCGAACTTTACACACATGTACAGTAAACTAAAATTTACACATGGTACAGTAAACTAAAATTTCATTTAAATATGAAACCTTAGTATAATTAAAAATGAATTTCCAAAATTTGCTGCACATCTTCTGTATTGCCGTGCATTAAAAATAAAAATAAAAAAATCTACAAATGTTAAAACACTATTTTCTTTAGATATATTTAAAAAGGCTTGAATAGTATATATCAGTTTAATTTGGTTTGAAATATTATCCAAGCCAGCAGTGCATTCTGGATGTTTTGTGTGTCCTCGTAAAAGAAGTATATAGGAAAATTAGTGTGGCCAATCAAAAGAACGGATATGAAAATGCTTAAATTTCCGAACATATTTCTGAAAGTTCTCACTCAAATAGAAAGAGAGAGGAAACGAAGTTATAAATACTTTCCAACTTCCTTGTATGAAAATGACAGAAATTAAAAATTTAGTAATCTCGTGTTTTTAAGAAAGGTTTGACTGCTAATATTTATCATCAAAATAGAAAAACATTGGCGACTAAAATACAAGTGAAAAAAAAAAAATAATAATAACCTTATCAACAAAGCGATTAAACACTTGATAAATTTTAAATATTATGTTTATGTTTCTGCCATTGGCAAACCGAAAAACCGTGCGAAATTTACATGTAATATAAAATAAAAATCTGTTTGAAAAATAAATAAAAATGACTTCTATTTTCTCATATAATCGTGAATAACCTTCATGCTAAATTTTTTTTACCTCTCATACATAAATAATCATCAAACACAGCGATTACCGCATTAAAAACTGTGAAGAAAAAACGTAGATTACAAAGGGAAATTGTTCTTTTCCAGCATTACCGAAATCCCTAATCAGATCGGAGCTGCAGCGGATGCAGCTCAAACCAAATGGTCGAAACTGGTAGGAAAAACGAGTAGGGGTGGTTGTAACTGTTCTTTCCCTAAAGAAATCCCTTTTTTTCGGGAGCTGCATGAATGAGCAGTCCCTATACGAATTTTCGAGGTGCTATTACGTTTAAAAATGGTTAACTTTTCTCAGCTTTTTAATAATTTTTCATGATAACGAAGTAATCTGCTTTTCTATATGCATAATACTATACAATATAATAATATTTTCAAAATATTTTGAAAGTTGATAAAATAATTTTTTCGAATATTTCTGGGGGGGGCTGCAGCTCTGCAGCTCCTGCCACGAGCCGCCACTGCAGCACGGTGAGGTAAGTAATTGCCATAAGAGTTTACTTCGTTCTTTGGAACTTCCTCAATTATGCTTTCATTAATCCAGCTCAGAAGAACATCTCATATTTTTAATACATGTTCATCGCTATAAGCTTTGCTGTAGTGTATTCAAGCCACTTCTTCGCCAAACTCAAGTTGTCGGGTAAAGGCGACTTATCATCAGCCCATGGCAAACTTCATATCAGCCCTCTTTATTGATTGCCACGGTTTCTAAAAAATACTCTTTAGTCTGAAGATTAATCTTGTATTTGGACTTCTTCTCATCAGGATCGTAGATTCCAATCAAATCCAACTTCCATAAATGTTTCAATGTCCATTTATAGCAGTTATGCTTGACTTAATTATTGATAATGCTGCCAAAAAGGGAATGAACCAATTTCTACTGGCGAATAGGTATATAATTGATTTCTTTGGCTACGCGTTCCAGAATATGACTTATGCGATGCGGAATCAAAGAGCAATCTCGCAGTTTTCTGTTTATTGCCAGAGATCAATTTGGCTTTCACGGTTTAAAGAAGTATCTTTGGACTTCGTTTGTTGAAATTGGACATATTTAGCATCATTTTCTGCAGGTTTTTCTTTCTTTCTTTTCCACAACCTTTTCTTGTTAATCAAGTACATCACACATTAGAGGAAAATGCTTTTTAGAACAGATCACGCATTTTAGAACTGCTCAGCATTTTTTAACAGTATGAGTTGGTGATAAACTCATTTTCTGAGCTGAAAAGCAATCTAAACTTGAATGTTTGCCATCACAAAAAGCACAAGATTTCTTCACCTCTCTATTTGAAGTGGCCGTTAATAAATCCGCAGCTGTAGGTATACTTTACTTTTCAAATTTCCAAAATTGCATTGCTTCCTTTTGAAAGGTTTGTTGGCCCCTTCCTAAACCGAAACCAGCTACAGCCAAAGATATCCTTTCTTCACCTTCAACTTCTTTTTTGAGAAATTGCATTAAGTTATTTAACTTCTCTTTAGTGTCAGTGTTGGAATGAGAAATGTTACTACGATTCCAAGCCTTCAAAAAATCAGCTGGGAAACAAAATTCAACCATAGGATACAATATAGCTGCACATTTATCCGTGGTTACACCTAATGTTTCCAATGCACATAGATACGATTCAAGTTTGTTATATAGAGAAGTTAATGAAAACATTTCCTTAATTTGAACAGAGATAATTAATTTTAGTAACTGTCTAACGTATACTTCGACTAAGAGGTCCTCTCTTCCAAAGCCAGATTTCAAACTTTCAGTAGCTTTTTCGTAATTGGCGCCAGATGGTGGAAAACTTTTAACTACTTCTCTTGCACAGGAACCAGCAACTGTGGCTTGCACTAAATACTGAAATTTATCTTCCAGTGCGATATCTGCATCTTTATGCACCTGCTTAAATTGACTCCAAAAAGGAAGCCAAGTCATCGCTAAATTGTCTAAATTCCAATCTAGGCAACATAAACTTCCTTTTTGAATTGCTTAAATCAGGTAAAGAATTTAATGGAACAGACTCATCTTCACTTTGAGCTTGAATTAGCAAGCTCGATTTCTTTTTCAGCTTCAAGTTTCATTTTTTCAAATTCAACTTCTTTATCTTGCTTCATTCTTTCTTTTTTGTCTTCTCTTTCTTTTTCTTCTTGCTCCTGCAATTTTCGCTCAGCAACAGCATTTCCTAATCGTTCTTGATTAAATTCTGCATCTTTCTTGTATTCTTCACTGTTCAATATAATATTTTTTAAACCTGAAACAGTAATATTGGCTGGTACTTCTTCGCCAATTTCAGACGCAACATATATCAAATCATCTTTCTTAAATCCTTTTACTGCTTGAAACATGTTGTTTCTTCACTAATGTCCTGTCGCGGACGCCACAAATGTTAAAGCTACCTAAGGAAAATCACAGTTTCCTTCTGCTTTCTGAAGAAACTAGTGTTATCTGTGGATGCCAGTAAATTAAATATTCACACTTTTATCTTCAAAGTGGTCACTCAATTGAATAACATACTGCGCTTTTCTGAAACTCAAATAAAGGAAAAAAAAAGCACAACTACGTTGAATATTATTTACAAAAGAAAACCATTTGAAAAATACAAAAATCTTTATTCCCAGTGAAAAAAACCTACTGCTCAAAAACAGAAAATTACTTATTCTAAAAATTTTTAATACTCACGAGCTTTCGATTAAATGAGACCACATATCTTATTTTTTAACCAATGTTGCCCTCCAATAATAATAATATTCATAAAGTAAATAATACATTTTCAACAGCCTAATATGTTGCAGAAGAATAAATTTCATATCTGTCATCCTTAGCGGAAAAAAAAAATATCGCCAAATTATCTGGCGGACACATTTAATTCCTTTCAAAAATCATGCATATTTTAACAACTTATATTAAGAGAGTAATGAATAATATGAAACAATATTTCGCACAACACATATTACGAAAATATACATCTGGCTTGTATATTTTCGTGTTACGTTTTTGGTCGCTAAATACAAAAAGAAAAAAATAAATAAATAAAAATTATACAGACACGATATTATTTCATTATTTAAAACATGAAAATCTGACATTGACAGATTTTAATTTAGTGCCAGAGGCCTACTGCTAAACTTGTTAATATCGACTCCAATTGGAGTGGAAAGGCTGATTTTTTATACCAACTATGTGAAAAATACCAGAGCCGGGAATCGAACCCGGGCCTTCCGCTTTACGTGCGGATGCTCAAACCATTGAGCTACCCTGGCTGATTACCAGCTAGGCATTTCTCACATAACATACGTTGGCAATTTTCTGAATGAACTTTCAAGGTTGATAAATAAATTTCTAAATTATAAATAAAATTTCGTGGTCTATTGGAGTTGTGCCATGAATATTAATGTCACTTAATACAGCTGTGTTTACAGACTCGGTGACTTTGCCAACGTATGTTATGTGAGAAATGCCTAGCTGATAATCAGCCAGGGTAGCTCAATGGTTTGAGCATCCGCACGTAAAGCGGAAGGCCCGGGTTCGATTCCCAGCTCTGGTATTTTTCACATAGTTGGTATAAAAAATCAGCCTTTCCACTCCAAAATTTTCTGAATGAACTTTCAAGGTTGATAAATAAATTTCTAAATTATAATTAAAATTTCGTGGTCTATTGGAGTTGCGCCATGAATATTAATGTCACTTGATACAGCTGTGTTTACAGACTGGGTGACTTTGCCAACGTATGTTATGTGAAAAATGCCTAGCTGGTAATCAGCCAGGTAGCTCAATGGTTTGAGCATCCGCACGTAAAGCGGAAAGCCCGGGTTCGATTCCCGGCTCTGGTATTTTTCACATAGTTGGTATAAAAAAAAAAAATCAGCCTTTCCACTCCAAAATTTTCTGAATAACTAAACATTATCGTGCTACACAACTTATTAAATCTCTCCCTTGGCGGCTTTTGAATTTTTGTCGCCATAATAGCGATTTATTTTTTTTTTTTTTGTATAATTTCTTGCATAAAAATAGAAAGCATTTTATCGGACACCTTTTCGTTAACATATAAGAACCCTTCATATTCTGTTCATTTTATTAGTGGTTTTTAGGTTTAAAATAGTGCTTGATGAAATAAATTTTCTATTTTTAAAACTGCACTTTTTTTTCTATAAAATTATCTACTCAGATAAAAATAGATCATTTATGTGACTACTATTTCAGTTTATTTTTTTCGTTTTGTAATATTTTATAAATTTTACATTTTTCTTGAACTACCTAGATTAAAATCGCTGTTGCTAAATTAAACCTCTTGGCGAAAATTTTTCGGTGTACTTCAACGCAACAATTTAAAAAATCACCCAGGAGGATCTATAAATAAAACTGATTTTAGTACAACATATATTAGCATCGTAAACTATATTAGCACTTTATCAATGTGTAAAAGAAATTTTAAATTAAAAATGACGTCAATTTTTGTGAGATGCATAATTTATTTATTTTTTTTTTTTTTTTTTTTTTTTTATTGTTCACGTTTAGATAAATGTATTTATTTTCCATTGGAAAAAAAATAAACTCGTATTTTTTTTTTTTTTTTTTTTTGGCAACAATTAAATTATCGATAAAATTTAAATGGCTATTTTTTTGCTATAATTAGCTTACAAAATTTCTATTTTATGCATAAAAATAACAAAAAGTTTTTTTTTCGGAATAAAAGGCAGCCAACTTTCTAAGTTAGGGTATAACCTATCTCCATAACAAATTTTATCAAAATCCGTCGAGCAGTTTTAGCGTGAAACTCAGTCAAATAAATTCATGGACATTCACATTTATAATATACTAGCAGACCCGGCCACGCGTTGCTGTGGCTAAGTTATACGTTGATAATTTGATAAGGTATGGTATATAGTATTTCCCCACAACTGGATTTGGCGATTTTTTTTTTTTTTTTTTTGGTGCCGTTTTGAACGATAACGATGTCGTTTTGGATTTTCTGCAATAAAATATGGCAACCTGCATGCTTTTATTTTAGATTTATGATTTAGCTTATGATTTTATCAGTTATGATTTTTAGATTTATGATTTAGCCATAATCGCCAAATTCAGTTGTGGGGAAATACTATAGTTGTTCCTTTGACAAATATTTTAAAACTTTAAAATGGGATATCTCATGAAATATTGGGCATTTAAAGTAAATACATGTATTATTTTAAATAGAAAAAGCTTTTGGAAAAGATTAATATATTTTAACGAAGTGGTGAGAAGATTTTGAGTATGTTAAAATTTTAATAGTAAATTCAAGTTGATCAAGAGGTAAGGCATTGAGGATTAAGATAAGAAAATTGCAAGATTTTAAGATCGCTTTTTTAGCAATAAATATGAGTCAAAATTTAATGTAAAATACATGTATAAATCACAAATTTAATCAGGAACGGTAAATTGATAAGTTAAGAAAAATGAGAGAAATAATTATTTAAAGTTTCAAACTTCGATCATATAGATTAGCGTTACAAAACAAATAAAAACAAATAAACAGACTTAAAATCTTCCAGACTTTTATATAAGTTTTAAATTAAGTTTTAAAATTTAATGTTAAATAAAACAGACTTTTAAATAAGTTTTAAAATATTGAAACGGTTACTTTTTATTTAGAACATTATATGTATAGATCACGAATTTCTTAAAGAAAACAAAATGATACAGATTACATTAATGCAACAAAAATTGAAAAAGCAAGGTTATGTCGTAAGTAAGTTTTTAGCGGAATAAATTTCATATCTGTCATCCTTGGCAGAAAAAAAAAATATCGCCAAATTATCTGGCGGACACATTTAATTCCTTTCAAAAATCATGCATATTTTAACAACTTATATTAAGAGAGTAATGAATAATATGAAACAATATTTCGCACAACACATATTACGAAAATATACATCTGGCTTGTATATTTTCGTGTTACGTTTTTGATCGCTAAATACAAAAAGAAAAAAATAAATAAATAAAAATTATACAGACACGATATTATTTCATTATTTAAAACATGAAAATCTGACATTGACAGATTTTAATTTAGTGCCAGAGGCCTACTGCTAAACTTGTTAATATCGACAAATTCTTCTTTAGTTAATTCGTGACGATCTAAATTCCATGATAAAGTTTTCATTAAATCAAACCAATGTGTTTCAGCTGCAGATACTGTAACAAATAACGTTGGAAGTCCAAACTGTCTTATAACCACAAAACATTTTTTCTCTTTTTCCCAATGAGGGGGAGGTGTGCCTTGGGGGGGACTCATGTCAAAGGTGTGCCTTGGGGGGGAGGACTCATGGCAAAGGTGTGCCTTGGGGGGGGGGGGGGGACTCGTGTCAAAGTTGTACCTTGGGGGGGACTCATGTCAAAGTTGTACCTTGGGGGGGACTCATGTCAAAGTTGGGCCTGGGCAGGGACTCATGTCAAAGTTGTGCCTTGGGGGGACTTCATTCAATAAATCCCCATTCAATAAACCGACTGAAATAGGCCCTTAGCACTATTAAGAGTGACGTATAAAAATTCGACAACGCTGGGCCTTGGGGGGACTCATGTCAAAGTTGGGCTTGGGGAGGGGGGGGGGACTCATGTCAAAGTTGTGCCTTGGGGGGGACTTCATTCAATAAATCCCCATTCAATAAACCGACTGAAATAGGCCCTTAGCACTATTAAGAGTGACGTATAAAAATTCGACAACGCTGTGCCTTGGGGGAACTCATGTCAAAGGTGTACCTTGGGGGGGACTCATGTCAAAGTTGGGCCTGGGGGGGGACTCATGTCAAAGTTGTGCCTTGGGGGGACTTCATTCAATAAATCCCCATTTAATAAACCGACTGAAATAGGCCCTTAGCACTATTAAGAGTGACGTATAAAAATTCGACAACGCTGGGCCTTGGGGGGACTCATGTCAAAGTTGTACATTAGGGGGGACTCATGTCAAAGTTGGGCCTGTGGGGGGACTCATGTCAAAGTTGTGCCTTGGGGGGACTTCATTCAATAAATCCCCATTCAATAAACCGACTGAAATAGGCCCTTTGCACTATTAAGAGTGACGTATAAAAATTCGACAACGCTGGGCCTTGGGAGAACTCATGTCAAAGTTGTACCTTGGGGGGGACTCATGTCAAAGTTGGGCCTGGGGGGGGGGACTCATGTCAAAGTTGTACCTTGGGGGGGGACTCATGTCAAAGTTGGGCCTGGGGAGGGACTCATGTCAAAGTTGTACCTTGGGGGGACTCATGTCAAAGTTGTACCTTGGGGGGGGACTCATGTCAAAGTTGGGCCTAGGGAGGGACTCATGTCAAAGTTGGGCGTTGGGGGGACTTCATTCAATAAACCGACTGAAATAGGCCCTTAGCACTATTAAGAGTGACGTATAAAAATTCGACAACGCTGGGCCTTGGGGGGACTCATGTCAAAGTTGTGCCTTGGGGGGGACTCATGTCAAAGTTGTACATTGGGGGGGACTCATGTCAAAGTTGTACCTTGGGGGGGGGGGGACTCATGTCAAAGTTGGGCCTGGGGAGGGACTCATGTCAAAGTTGTGCCTTGGGGGGGACTCATGTCAAAGTTGTGCCTTGGGGGGACTTCATTCAATAAATCCCCATTCAATAAACCGACTGAAATAGGCCCTTTGCACTATTAAGAGTGACGTATAAAAATTCGACAACGCTGGGCCTTGGGAGAACTCATGTCAAAGTTGTACCTTGGGGGGACTTCATTCAATAAATCCCCATTCAATAAACCGACTGAAATAGGCCCTTAGCACTATTAAGAGTGACATATAAAAATTCGACAACGCTGGGCCTTGGGGGGACTCATGTCAAAGTTGTGCCTTGGGGGGACTTCATTCAATAAATCCCCATTTAATAAACCGACTGAAATAGGCCCTTAGCACTATTAAGAGTGACGTATAAAAATTCGACAACGCTGGGCCTTGGGGGGACTCATGTCAAAGTTGTACCTTGGGGGGGACTCATGTCAAAGTTGGGCCTTGGGAGGGACTCATGTCAAAGTTGTGCTTTGGGGGGACTTCATTCAATAAATCCCCATTCAATAAACCGACTGAAATAGGCCCTTAGCACTATTAAGTGTGACGTATAAAAATTCGACATCGCTGGGCCTTGGGGGGACTCATGTCAAAGTTGGGCCTGGGGGGGGGACTGATGTCAAAGTTTGGCCTGTGGGGGGACTCATGTCAAAGTTGGGCCTGGGGGGAGACTCATGTCAAAGTTGTGCCTTGGGGGGACTTCATTCAATAAATCCCCATTCAATAAACCGACTGAAATAGGCCCTTAGCACTATTAAGAGTGACGTATAAAAATTCGACAACGCTGGGCCTTGGAAGAACTCATGTCAAAATTGTACCTTGGGGGGGACTCATGTCAAAGTTGGGCCTGGGGGGGACTCATGTCAAAGTTGTGCCTTGGGGGGACTTCATTCAATAAATCCCCATTCAATAAACCGACTGAAATAGGCCCTTAGCACTATTAAGAGTGACGTATAAAAATTCGACAACGCTGGGCCTTGGGGGGACTCATGTCAAAGTTGTACCTTGGGGGGGACTCATGTCAAAGTTGGGCCTGGGGGGGGACTCATGTCAAAGCTGTACCTTGGGGGGACTCATGTCAAAGTTGTACCTTGGGGGGGGACTCATGTCAAAGTTGGGCCTGGGGAGGGACTCATGTCAAAGTTGGGCGTTGGGGGGACTTCATTCAATAAATCCCCATTCAATAAACCGACTGAAATAGGCCCTTAGCACTATTAAGAGTGACGTATAAAAATTCGACAACGCTGGGCCTTGGGGGGACTCATGTCAAAGTTGGGCCTGGGGGGGACTCCTGTCAAAGTTGTGCCTTGGGGGGGACTCATGTCAAAGTTGTGCCTTGGGGGGGACTCATGTCAAAGTTGTGCCTTGGGGGACTTCATTCAATAAATCCCCATTCAATAAACCGACTGAAATAGGCCCTTAGCACTATTAAGAGTGACGTATAAAAATTCGACAACGCTGGGCCTTGGGGGAACTCATGTCAAAGTTGTACCTTGGGGGGGACTCATGTCAAAGTTGGGCCTGGGGGGGACTCATGTCAAAGTTGTGCCTTGGGGGGACTTCATTCAATAAATCCCCATTCAATAAACCGACTGAAATAGGCCCTTAGCAGCACTGTTAAGAGTGACGTATAAAAATTCGACAACGCTGGGCCTTGGGGGGACTCATGTCAAAGTTGTACCTTGGGGGGGACTCATGTCAAAGTTGGGCCTGGGGGAGGACTCATGTCAAAGTTGTGCCTTGGGGGGGACTTCATTCAATAAATCCCCATTCAATAAGCCGTTTGAAATAGGCCCTTAGCACTATTAAGAGTCACGTATAAAAATTCGACAACGCTGGGCCTTGGGGGGACTCATGTCAAAGTTGTATCTTGGGGGGGACTCATGTCAAAGTTGTGCCTTGGGGGGGACTTCATTCAATAAATCCCCATTCAATAAACCGACTGAAATAGGCCCTTAGCACTATTAAGAGTGACGTATAAAAATTCGACAACGCTGTACCGACAGAAATAGGCCTCTAGCACTAAAAAAAAAAAAAAAAAAAACTCCGAGGACGACAGAGTTTTGAAATTTAAAATTACATTTTTGTCAATTTGACAGCAAAATAACTCAATCTAACGTATGCACATGATAACTAATACATATCTATACAAAAATTTGAAAATTAAAATCGGGAAATAATTTTCCTCGATTTTTAATAATTTTTTACAAAAAATCCAATGGGCGATTAACATAAGAATTTTTTTTCTTGACTTCACAGACGGTCAGTGACGTCACACTTCGCTTGCGTATTTACATTAGCACTTTATCAATGCGTGTAAAATCTTTAACGTGATTATGACGTCAATTTTCGTGAGATGCATAATTTAACTTTTTATAATTTTTTAACGTTCACGTTTGATTAAATGTATTTATTTTTACGTCGAAAGAAAATGAACTCGTTTATTTATTTATTTATTTATTTATTTATTTATTTTTTTGGCAACAATTAAACTTATGGAACTCACAGATATTTTGGAGCAACTGTAACAAAGGTCTATAATTAACAAATAATTGCAATAAAAAAATATTATGACAATAAATTGAGATAAAAACTATCCTATCTCTCAAGTTGGACCAAACTGCCCACAGTGTGCAAAATTTCATTAAAATCGGTACCGTAGTTTAGGAGTTTATCGCGGACAAACATCGTGACACGTAATTTTTATATATATACAGATATAAGATAGTCATTACAGCTAGTCATTATATATATATAGGGGAGACCCGTGTACCTAGGGCCAACCCACTTTATTTGAATAATATTTAATTTTAAGTTTTAATACTCAATTGGGCGAGTAACAACACCAATTGCTACTTTTACAACTACTTTGGGACTTTTTAGGAGAGAGTTTTGACAAGTTACATGTAGAAAACGAATTTACATGGTTTGAAGTAAAATTTTGCAGCTCATCTCTTTTGCTATTTTACAAAGGCAAGTCAAATATTTTTCTTTCATTTCTAGTTGTATAATTTTGCTTGTTATATTGAGTAATAAATGAGATTTTTAATTAGTCCTCTCTGCATGTGAATTTTTTAGTGGAAGGCATTTTGAATGAAGTTACCAAAACTTGTACCTAGGGCCAGTGTGTTTGGACCTTTTAACACTTTCGCGACCGCATGTTTTTGTCTTTTTGACAGTAAAGTCCGCCTGTGGACATTTTTCTCATAAGTTACAGTTTTTCAAAACAAAATTTTCCGTATTCACATTTATATTACAAATGGATATGCATTATAATCATACTCTCTCTCTAATCAAAGTATTTACATCCATAGTATACTGATTGTACAAATATGAATATTGTGTATATTTTTTAGAAACAAATAACATACAAATTGCAAAAGAAACGCCCACTGGGGGAGTTTCATATTTTCAAATGACGTGAATCTACGTCAGCAGTCGAGAAAATGTTAAGAAACACACTACAGCCTGTAGTAATTGGATGCTGGCAAACTCTGGTAAACCAATCACTATATATGACGTTGTTGAAAGTGTTGGCAAGTCCTATACGTCGGCCTTTACTCCTGTAAACATTCCATCAGGCTTTTGTGTATCCGGCATATAGCCAATAAATCAAAACACATTCACCGAGGATTAATATTTAAGTTCAATTATGACTGAAAGACAAGAACCCTCCATAAATTAAATATATATATATATATATTTTCCAGGAAGAAAGTGAACCAACAATGATAGAATTGGATGTCTCTGTTTCGTGTCCTGTTGAAATTTCGAAACCTTCAAGAACTAACATCTTTTCGTTTGTTATGCTTTAACAAGTACGAACCTAAGCAAAACCTTTACCTAAAGCTGAACCTCCCACATGAAAGAAATTATGTGACCGAAAACCAGAGAGATCTAGAAAGTCAAGAGACACTCCAGAAGGGAAAAAAAAAAAAAAAAAAAAAACATTCTGTTAGAATATCCCAAAGAAAAAAAAAAGTGAAAAATTTCGTGTTCTAAATTAAGGCAACAACATGATAATTATTATATAATAAATAAATATATTACTTAATATCGTTTCTCTTATAAAATACATGTTTATATGCTTATTTTCTATTCATTACAAAGTGAAATCTAAATCTGAGAGAATGGCCTTAGGTACCATGAGGTCTGGCCCCAGGTACAATGAGGGTGTTATACCTAGGGCCACGAGTGAAGTTTTTTAAAAACCTTCTATTTTTCGGAATTTATTATTTTAGGTATTTATATTAATCCCAATTGGAAGTAATTAGTGCTAAAGATATGTACATATAAGTTTGATAATTTTAAACAGGTCAAGGGCTCTGTTTTTGGGCATTGAAAAAAAGCGGCCCTATGTACACGGGTCTCCCCTATATATTTAATTAAAAGAAATAAATTACAGTTATCTACATTTGTAAACAGAGATCTCCTGATTGACTTGCTTGCTCACTCAGCTATACCCAGTCAAACTAATGGAGATACAGATGTGGAATTTTATGAGATTATTTCTTTAGTGACGTGATTTAAGAAGCTGTTTTTTGAAGTTTCCCCCCGAACGGAGAGAACTAGCAATTTGGTACATATGTTCATGAGATCTATGGAATTAGCTGTATAGTTTCAAGTGTGTATTCCGTTTGTAGTTCGTGTACAGGGACACGTCAAAGTTTTTCTTATCATTACGTCCAATGGGAAGAACTTGTATGTACCGCGATAGCGGCTGCAAAAATCCCGCTACAATGACTTACAATTTGGTATTCATGTTCATGAGCCCCATGGAACTAGTTGTATAGTTTTGGGTGTGAATTCCATTTGTAGTTCATGTACAGGGACACGCCAAAGTTTTTCTTATCATTACAGCCTATGGGGAAAATTTGTATGTACCGCGACGACGGCCGCAAAGTCACGCTATTGACTAGCAATTTCGTACGCACATTTATGAGACACACAGAATTAGCTATATATTTTTGGGTGTATATTCTATTTGTAGTTCGTGTACAAGGACTTTCCAAAATTTTTCTTATCATTACAGCCTATGGGCAGAATTTGTATGTAACTCAATAGCAGCTGCAAAAATCCTCCGATTGACTTGCAAATTGGCACGTTCAGTTCAGGCTGTGTATAGAAATAGCTGTATAATTTTTTGTCTATATTGTTTATGAATTGTGTACAGGGACACGCCAAAATTCTTATCATTACGGCATATTGAGTGAATTTCGTTTAAACACATTTTAACATCCTTATTTTGCAATCAACAAAGTAAAATTAGCATACATTAGTGAGATGCTTAAACCTATGTTTTATGCAGAAAATATGTGCTCTTTTAAGCTTCCTAATTAATGTACAGGACTTTACAAAAGTGTTCTGACAATGCGACGTATCATCCAAATTATGTCAAATTTCGAACAATTATTCATGATGAACGTAGAATAAGTTAAATAGTTCTTACTGGTGTATACAATGTTTATGGTTTGTTTACAGATACACTCAAATAATTTCGTGACATTAGAGCCTAATATGGAAAATTTTTTATTTAAGCGCACTTTAATGCGTTTATGCTGCATTGAACATAATGGAATTAACATACATTATAAAGCAGGTTAAGGGGCCTCTCTACCTATCGTATCCGAAAGCCGAAGCCAATGTTATTCTATGCAAAACTTTGCCCCGTTATAATTCGTTAACTAATACATATTTTTGGATTCCGTTTTCACATTCAGAAACTTCACAACTATTAAACAATTTATCGCTTTCTAAAAATGGATTTTTTTTTTTTTTTTTTTTAAGCTCAAAAATGTAAAATTTCACATTGTGAAAATTCGCATTTTACAACCTCAAAATAATATATTAAAAATTAATTTTTAGAAAGCGGTAAATCGTTTAATAGTTGTGAAGTGTCTGAATGTGAAAACGAAATTTAAAAATACGTATTCGTTAATAAGTTATAATGGGGCGAAATTCTCCATAGAATAATAACATTGGCTCTGGCTTCTCGGGACGATAAGTGGAGAGGCCTCTTTTAACTCTTAAAAAAGGGTATGTATAGACTAAATAATTTATGGGACCATACAAAAGAATTCAGATGACATACTGTAATCATCCAAATGATGTCTAATTAGTCTGAAAAATTTATGAGTTATAATTAATTAGGTGTATTCTTATTATTGGCATATATAATAACTGTGGCTCCTTTTCCGGGACACATAAAATAATTTCGTACTATTACGGTCTACAGTCGGTATTTCTTAAAAGTTTATTTTAACATGGTTAAAACCCATTAAATATAATGAAAATTTATTAGAATTTTAAAAGCATGTTTTTCTGTTGAAAATTGTAGGCATAGAATTGGTAATTAGTTTACAAGGTTACACAAAATAATTCCGATATGCTGTGTAATATTTTTGCATGAAATTTGGTACAAATATTTATGAATTACTACAGGGAATGAATACAAGACTGACAGTTATTAAAAATGCATATACATGATATACATATATAGGTACAGAAAGAGAGATACAGCGGAGGGGTTGAGGCGAGGAACGCATCCCTTTATATAGCAAGTCAATCGAATCAATATATATATATCATATAATAAAGAATTAAAAAAAAAAAATGACCTGTTGAATAATGTGTGATGCAAATAGGTCGTTGAGGCTCCTGATCTTCAGATTCACTAGTAGAAACACGCAAACAAAAAATGAAAGTTTTGACAGATTAAAATGCAAATATAACCTGTAATTGCCGAAACGTCAGTGGAGGCTTCCCTGTTGAGACTCTTGACTTGAAATTTGGTACACATATTCATGAACCCCACGGAATTAGCTGTATAGTTTTAGGTGCTTAATCAATTTGTAGTTCGTGTACAGGGACACTACAAAGTTTTTCTTATCTTTACGGCCTATGGGAAGAATTTGTATGTACCGCGATATCGACCTCATAAATCACACTATTGACATGCAATTTGGAACACATGTTTATGAGCCACACGGAATCAGCTGTATAGTTTTGGGTGTGTACTCCATTTGTAGTTCGTGTACAGGGACGCGCCAAAGTTTTTCTTATCATTACGGCTTATGGGCAGAATTTGTATGTACCGCAATAGTGGCCGCAAAAATCCTCCGAATGACTTGCAAATAAGCACACACATTCAGACTCTGTATAGAAATAGCTGTATATTTTTTTATGTGTATATTGTTTATGAATTGTGTACAGGGACACGCCAAAATTCTTATCATTACGACATATGGGGTGAATTTCGTTTAAATGCCTTTTAACATCATTACTTTGCAATCAACAAAGAGAAATTAGCGTGCATTAGTGAGGATTGGATTGGATTTCGGAATAAGGCCGATTGACTGCTGTAGATCCTAAGCCTGAGAGGGAGTGCCCTCGTGGGGGGTCTTCTAAGGGGTCCTAGCCCGTATTTACGCAAGTTTCGGAGAAAACTACGGAAAACTCCGAACGGCTAGGTCGACGAGCGCTTCTGTGGTCGAACCCGGCACCTCACGTCTACCAGCTTTGAGCGCAGAACCGCTCGGCCGCTGGTGGGTCTCGTGCATTAATGAGATGTTTAAACTTATGTTTTTTTTGCAGAAAATATGTGCTCTTAGGCTTCCTAATTAATGTACAGGACCTTACAAAAGTGTTCTGACAATGTCACGTAATCATCCAAATTATGTCAAATTTCGAACAATTATTCATGAAAAACGTAGAATAAACTGAATACTTTTTTTATTGGTGTATACAAAGTTTATGGTTCGTTTACTGAGACACAAAAAAGAATTTCGTGACATTAGAGCCTATGGACAAATTTTTATTTAAGCGCGCTCTTTAATGCGTTTATGCTGTATTGAACATAATATAATTAACATACATTATAAACATGTTTAAAAGCATGTTTACTCTTGAGAAAGGGTATGTTTAGACTAAATAATTGAAGGGGCAGCACAAAATAATTCCGATGTCGTACTGTAATCATCCAAATGATGTCAAATTCGTTTGAAAACTTAATGAGTTATAATTAATTAGGTGTATTCTTATTATTGGCGTTTATAATAACTGTGACTCATTTTCCGGGATACATAAAAGAATTTCGTACTATTACGGTCTATAGTCGGTATTTCTTAAAAATGTATTTTAACGTGGTTACACCCCATTAAATATAATGACATTTTATTAGAATTTTAAAAGCATGTTTTCTGTTGAAAATTTGTGGGCATATAATTGTTAATTAGTTTACAGGGTTATGCAAAATATTTCCGATATGCTATGTAATCTTTTTGCATGAAATTCTCCCCTCAGAAACGTATCTGATTATGTAACAAGTCAATCGAATCAATATATACTATTATATAATAAGGAATAAATAAAAATGGCCTGTTGAATAATGTCTGATGGAAATAGGACGTAGCGGCTCCTGATCTGCAGATCCACTAGTTTTATTATGGGACCACACAAAATAATTCCAATGACGTACTGTAATCATCCAAATGATGTCAAATTTGTTTGAAAACTTAATGCGTTATAATTAATTAGGTGTATTCTTATGGTTGGCGTATGTAGTAACTGTGGCTTCTTTTTCGGGATACATTTTTTTTTTTTTTTTAACTATTACGGTCTGTAGTTGGTATTTCTTAAAAGTTTATTTTAACATAGTTACACCTTATTAAATATAATGGAATTTTATTAGAATTTTAAAAGTATGTTTTTTCTGTTGAAAAGCGTGAGCATATAATTGGTATAATTAGTTTACAGGGTTATACTAAATAATTCCGATATGCTGTGTAATCTCTTTGCAAGAAATTTGGTACAAATATTTATGAATTTCAGGGAAATAATACAAGACTGTCAGTTATTAAGAATACATATATATGATATTCAGATAGGTATAGAAAGAGAGGTACAGCGGGGCGACAGCCCCCCTCAGGAACGTATCTCTTCATGTAGGAAGTCAATCGAATCAGTATATATATCTATATATATATATAAGACTAAACTGACTGATCACTGACTCAACACGGCCGTAGCGATTCTATGAGAGATAGTCACAATTTTTGGTGAGCAGGTTGGTTTTAGGACCCTGACGCTCACTAAGACGGGATTTTGCGAAATACCCCCTCCCGGGGGGCACAAGGCAGAAACCACCTTTATAAGCATAACTCGGCTCCAAATTACTTCAAGGTGAAGAAATTGCGGATGGGGAGATTAGACTTGAATACAAAAAAATCATTGCATTGTTTTTCTTTAAAAGTTAAAGTATAAAATGTTTTAAGAATTTGTTTCCGTAATAGTAAAAAAGAAAATGTAAAGTGTCGTTATAAAGGTATAATACAATGGAGCTTAAACAAAGTCATATTAAGTACAGTTAGAGTGTGTTCGTGATTTCTGCGAACCACAAGATTTTTCATTCTTGCTATTAGGATATTTTTAATCTATATTGATAAAATCAGACTTTTGTCTGTAAATTTGTCAGAATCAAAACATTTTGCGATATCTTCACGTTTCACACACCATGAAAGCCGAAAACGATTTCAGAAAATTTTGCCTGTGTGTGTGTGTGTCATCGTGTCTGTATGTCGCTTTTTTTTGTCCGGGCATCGCTTGAGAACGTCTAGACGGAATTCAAACGCGCTTGGCAGAAACTTAGATCTTTACCTAACTTAAAATTATATCTATCAATTTTTATTTCCCCCACGTTTTCCCTGGGGAGCAAAAGACAAAAACACGTTTGTCTGGGTATCACTTGCGAAGGGCTGGACAGAATTCAACGGCGCTTTGCAGGAATGTACGTCTTTACCCAACATAAAATTATATCTATCAACTTTTCCGAAATTTCCCCACGTTCCCCTCTGGGGAACAAAATACAAAAACACGTTTGTCCGGGTATCACTTGAGAACGGCTAGACGGAATTCAACGGCGCTTTGCAGGTAGTTAGGTCTTTACCCAACGTAAAATTATATCTATAAACTTTTCCGAAATTACTCCACTTTCCCCCCTGGGGCCGGCAAAAGACAAAAACACGTTTATAAGCATAACTCGGCTCCTAATAACTTCACATTAAAGAAATTGCACATGGGGAGACTAGATATGAGTACAAATAATATATTATCTGCATTTAGGAATTTTCGATTTTTAAAGGAAGGGATGTTGATTCCTGATTTTTGAGTAGACCTCTACCAAAAATGCAACAAATATATTGAAAAAAAGCTATGCGACTTCCTTAGGATATTTCCAAACACACATTTTTGTTTTTTTCGGGTTAGCGTTTTCTGTTTTTCTTTGGGGGGGTTACGAGGGGGCAAACTCGAGACACACCTTTTAGCGCTAAATTTGTCCTGGGAAATCTATGGGATCTGCGGGCACGAAATTTGGTGCGTAAATTGTCTATATGTATTCGACCCTTATTGTAACGGGATTTTACGAAATTCCCCCCCCCCTTTTAGTGTCGAGAGGGCTATAAACACGTGTAAAAACACGTTTTCCCGTTTGAATTCGCCTTAAATTATCTTAGATTGGCGAACTTTGGTGTGTGGATGTTGATTAGGTGTACGCATTATGTATTTTGTCGAGATTTCGCAAAACTTCGAACTTGGCCACTGGGGAAGTGGGAGTAAGAATCGGGTAAGTTGCTGCCGAAAGCAGTGGGAACACGGACTCCTCACGTTGCGAGCGAATAAAATCTCTACCGAGCACAGCGGGAACTTTAACTCAGGTTAAATAATAATGATATGGGATTTTGACAACACATTTCAGTATTGTGTCCAGCGAAGCGGGCAAAGCCTGCTAGTAATCCATATTAATAAAATCAGAGTTTTGTCTGTTAATTTGTTAGAATCGAAAAATTTTGCGATATCTGCACGTTTCACACACCATGAAAGCCAAAAATGACTTCAGAAAATTTTTCCTGTGTGTGTGTATGTGTCATCGTGTCTGTATGTCGCTTTTTTTGTCCGGGCATCACGCGAGAACGGCTGGACGGAATTTAACGGCGCTTGGCAGAAACTTAGTTCTTCACCCAACTTAAAATTATATCTGCCAACTTTTCCGAAATTCCCCCCTCGTTGCCCCCTGGGGGGGGGAAGTCAAAAACACGTTTGTCCGGGTATCACTTGAGAACGGCTGGACTGAATTCAACGGCGCTTGGCTGAAACTTAGTTCTTCTACCAACTTAAAATTATATTTGTCAACTTTTCCGAAATTTCCCCCCCCACCTGTTGCCACCTGGGGGGGGGTGTAAAGTCACAAACACGTTTGTCCGGCTATCACTAGAGAACGACTGGACTGAATTCAACGGCGCTTGGCAGAAACTTAGTTCTTTCCCCAACTTAAAATTATATCTGTCAACTTTTCCGAAATTCCCCCCCGTTGCCCCCTGGGGGGTGGGGGGTAAAGTCAAAAACACGTTTGTCCGGGTATCACCTGAGAACGACTGGACTGAATTCAACGGCGCTTGGCAGAAACTTAAATCTTTACCCAACATAAAATTATATCTATCAACTTTTCAGAAATTCTCCCCGTTCCCTTCTGGGGGACAAAAGACAAAAACTCGTTTGTCCAGGTATCACTTGAGAACGGCTGGACGGAATTCAACGGCGCTTCGTAGAAATTTAGGTCTTTATCCAACTTAAAATTATATCTATCAACTTTTCAGAAATTCCCCCATGTTCCCCCCTGGGGGGCAAAAGCCAAAAACACGTTTGTCCTGGTATCACTCTAGAACGGCTGGACTGAATTCAACGGCGCTTGGCAGGACTTTAGGTCTTTACCCAACTTAAAATTATATCTATCAACTTTTCAAAAATTCTCCCACCGTTCCCCCCTGCAGGGGCAAAAGACAAAAACACGTTTGTAAGCATAACTCGGTTCCTAATTACTTCACAATAAGAAATTCCACATGGGGAGACTAGACGTGAGTACAAATAAAACATTATCTGCGATTTAGGAATTTTCTATTTTTAAGAGAAGGATGGGGGAAAAATCTATTTTTGGCGGGAAATTTCGAAAATTACTGATTTGAGTAGAACTCTACCAAAAACGGAACAAAGATGTCAAAAAAAGGCTATGCGACTTTCTTAGGATATTTCCTAAAACACATTTTTGATTTTTTGTGATCTGCCATTTTAGTTCCCCATCATACTATAGGTATGGGGAACTTAGGTAATCGTGAAAATTTTCGACCTCAGTTTTTTGACTTTTTTACACGTTTTCAGGCGCGAGGAATCCGAAAATGACAAAATTTCTATGGTGTCTGTCTGTAGGGTGTCTGTTAGTCTGTCAGTCCGTTAGTTTGTTAGTCTGTGTACACGATATCTCAAGAACAAATTGTCGCAGAGAGGTCAGATCAGTTTTAAAATATTACTTTCGACACTGGCAAGAACCCTATTTATTTGCAACATTCGAAATTAAAAACTTCGTAAGTTATTAGAAATTTACGATTTTCTTAACATGGGAGAATAGGACAAAAATTCACTTAAACGTGCATTAAATGAAAACTTTTTACTGTAAAAATGTCAGACCAGTTTTAAAATATCAGTTTTGATGCCGGAAGGAACATCAGTAACTATAAATATGCTACTTTGAAAATTTCGCAAGTTATTGGAAATTTACGAATTTCTTAACATGGCAGTATAGAGCAAAATTTCACATAAACGTCAATTTTGAGAGATATTTTCATCGTAAAGATGTCAGACTACTTTTGAAATATTATTTAGGACACTGGTATGAATATTAATGCAGTGGCGGATCCAGAACTTGACTTTTTTTGGGGGGGGGGGGCTAAGATTTTTCAAAGTGCTATTCTAATCCGCCACTGTATTAATGATTATGAATTTTCCAATATAAAAATTTCGTAAGTTATTGGATATTTACGAATTTCTTAACATGGCAGCATAGAGCAAAATTTCACATGAACGTCAATCTTGAGGGATATTTTCATCGTAAAGATGTCAAACCACTTTCGAAATATTATTTAGGATACTGGCATGAATATCATAGACTATGATTTTTCCAATTTAAAAAAATTCGTAAGTTATTTGGAATTTACGATTTACTTAACATGCCAGAATAAGGTAAAATTGAGCATAAACTTTCATTTTGAGGCTCATAAATACATTAGACAACTTCAAAATTACACTTATGATATTTGTTTGAACATGATTGAATACAAATATTCTAATAGGAAAATTTCGTAAATTATTCGTAATTTAAGATTTTACCAACATAGCGAAATTGTAAATTTTTCATATAAATATAAATTTTGAGGAATATTGCATTGGAAATAGTAGCATGAAACTAAACAACGGAATTGACCCTGATAAAATAAATTAATAGATTAGAATAAGATAAATATATCGAAGTGAACGGTGGATAGCCTATTAGGCGGGGTTTTCATTCTGTCACTGTCTCAAGCTTTTTTTTGTCAAATTCATTTCTTTTAACATAATTATATCTCTCAAACTAGAAATTTATGAGAACATAAATATGATGGGGAACTGAGCAAAGTCCACCTATGCCAACTAGTTTTTTTCTTTGGGGGGGGGGGGGAGGTATGTGTTACAAAGGGCAAATTCGAGACACCCTTTTTAGCGCTAAATTTGTCCTGGGAAATTTATGAAAGCTGTGATCAAGAAGTTTAGTGCTTGGATTGTTTATATGCATCCGGCACCTAAAGAAACGGGATTTATCGAAATACCCCCTTCCCCCAGGGGGAAAGGAAGAAAAAAAAAAAAAAAAAAAAAAAACGTTTGTAAGCATAGCTCGGCCCCAAATTACTTCACAGTGAAGAAATTGCACATGATGAGTCTAGACTTGAGTATAAATAAAACATTATGTACGATTTTAGATTTCTTGATTCTTAAAGGAAAGAGGGGGGAATTTGAGAAATTCCGGATTTTTTAGTGGAACTCTACTAAAGATGTTACAAAGGTATTGAAAATAGCCATGTGTCTTCTTCAGAATATTTCCAAAATCACTTTTTTTTTTTAAGGGAGGGGGAAGGTGTTGCAAATTCAAGACACCCCCCTTTTAGCGCTAAATTTGTCTTCGAAAATCTATGGGATTTGCGGTCACGAAATTTGGTGCGCAAATTGTTTATATGTATCCAACACTTATTGTAACGAGATTTTACGAAAATTCGCCCACTTACCCCCTTGGGTTCGAGGAGGGAATGAACACGCGTAAAAACACGTTATTCTGTTTGAATTTGCTTTACATTATCTTAGAATGATGAGTTTTTGTGTGTGGATGTTGATTAGGTGTACGCATTATGTACTTTGATGAGATTTCGTAAAACTTCTAACTTAGCCGCTTGGGAAGGGGAAGTAAGAAGCGGGTGAGTTGCTGCCGAATGCAGTGTGGACCCGGAAATCTCACGTTGCGAGAGGGAAAAACCTCTACGGAATTCAGAGGAAACTTTAACTTATGGATAACTTTAATGATATGGAATTTTGACAACTCATTTAAGTGTAGTGCTCCGCGAAGCGGGCAAAGCCTGCTAGTCATAAATAATTTCGTCGCTCGGGCCGAAATTTTCAATCTGTTCTCAGGCCGGGCCTGAATGAATCTTTTTCTAATTTCATCGTTAATCAAAGAAAAAGGAAAATGATAAAATATTTCTTCAGTCATTTATTTCACATAATTTTACAGGCTGGTATATCACATAAAATTTTATTTTGTTAAAAAATGTCTGTAACTTCAATTTAATTGCTTATCAGTCTGCCTGTTCCACAAATATTTTTAGCATGTCTCGAAATTAATATAGTTTATTTCAAGTAATATTAAATGGTTTCCTATTGGAGGGATTTTGAATAGAATTGTGGACTGTATGGTTTTAAAAATCGCTGGTTTAAATTATATTAAATCATTTATCAGTTTAAAATGAATTTGAAGGACTCACCTTCCTTTCAATTGAATTAATAACATCATATTTTTGAAACAATGAATAAAAGCTTGAATACATACACAAAATAGAATATAAACGTGAATTATTGACTTTATTTCAGCTCATACGTTAGAATAGAATTTTTCCAGCATACCGCTAGAACACAACAAAAAGAACAAACTAGAATAGAACCGCAGAAAAGTAAAACGGTTCACAGCAAATTGAAAAGAATTATTTAAAGTATAACTAACAATCAATTGAAAACATGAATAAAATAAATAATAATAAAAGAAAAAAGAATTAATTTAGCGTTTAAAACACATTAAAATATCAATAAAAAGAATGGTTGGTTGGTTGGTTGGTTGGAGGATTAAGGCCGATTGACTCCTTATGTGTCCTAGGCCTATAGGGGGAATGCCCTCCGTGGGGGTCTTTCTAAGGGGTCCTAGCCCGTATTTACAATAAAAAGAATGAATTTAAATCAAAGTTTTTTACTAAAGTTCTTTCAAAATTGCATAGTGCTGCCATCTATTGTCAAAATTCAGAGTTATTAGAATTCTGAACATTCTCCCCCACCGGGAGAAGGAGTGTCACTTTAGCAATAGGGCGTTGAATTTCACCACTCTGAGTCCAAATGCTGACTACACGAACTCTATTATCAGGTCCTGGATAGGTACGAATAATTCTACCCAGCTTCCACTGGAGAGGAATAGATTGTGGATCATGAATAACAACCAAGTCCCCAATTTGAAGATCAGTTCGTGGAGTGAACCATTTAGGTCGATTCTGCAGGTGATGTAGATAGTCTCTAGACCATCGCTTCCAGAAGTCTTGCTTCATTCGCTGGATTAGAGTCCAACGAGAAGATAAAGTGAGATTTGGTGAATTTCCACTTTCAGGAATCTCAAGGAGTGGAACTCCTATCAGGAAATGTCCGGGAGTGAGAGCTCTAACATCGGATGGATCTGAAGAAAGTGGCGTTAATGGTCTGGAATTTAAGCAGGCTTCTATTTGACATAAAAGAGTAGTAAGCTCTTCAAAATTTAGAATGGTAGCCTTACAACCTTTAAGTAGGTGACTTTTCGTCAATTTAACAGCAGATTCCCACAGTCCACCGAAATGAGGGGAATATGGTGGGATAAAATGCCAATTGATGAAGTTGCTGGTAGCAAAATTTTGAACATTTTCAGAACTAATGATTCGAATTAGTTGCTTAAGATAGTTAGCAACTCCTCTGAAATTTTTTCCGTTGTCACTGAATATGTCTGGTGGCAGTCCTCTTCTAGAAACAAATCGTTTTAGGGATGCTAAGAAAGCTGATGAAGATAAATCTGAAACAGCTTCTAGGTGCACCGCTTTTGTGCACATGCAGACAAAAACACAAATATATGACTTCAATTTAACTTTAGATCTAGGCACATTTGGTTTAGTGATAAGTGGGCCAGCAAAATCTAGTCCCACCTTTGAAAAAGGTCGAGTTGGAGTTATACGTTCGACTGGCAACTCACCCATAATTTGTTGGCAAGTTTGTTGCTTCAAACGTTTGCACAAAATACATTCATTTAGAATTCGACGAATGTAAGAGCGACCATTTAGTATCCAATACTTTTGTCTAATTAGGGAAAGAATCAGTTGTGCACCAGCATGAAAATGTTTTTTATGATATTGCTCAACAATTAATTTTGTAATGAAATGATTTCTCGATAAAAGCACTGGATATTTCTGATCTTGATTAAGTGACTGATGTCTGGACAACCGTCCGCCAACTCTGATTAAACCTTGATCATCTAGAAATATATTTAAGGATAAATATTTGTTGTTGGTTGGTAAAGGTTGATTTTTCCTGAGCAAATTCAGTTCTACCGAAAACTCTTGTTCCTGAATCAATTTAAGAATATGTGTAATAGCACTTGAAACTTCAGGCGTACTGACAAATCCAATACGTCTAGAATTACGATTACGACTACGAATGTTATAAATGAATCTCAAACACAATGCAAGGACTCTGCAAAGTTTTGAAAAAGAAGAGAATTTGAGTAGAAAATCAGGAAAGGCTTTATGACTAGATGTTGCAACGTGACTTAAATTTTCTTCAGAATTTTTTGACTTAACATTTGAAGATTTGACTAGGAATAATGGTAACTTGACACTAGCACTAAGCCATTCAGGCCCAAGCCACCACAATTTGTGATGCAAAAGACTCTTCGGTAGAATGCCTCTTGAGGCACAGTCTGCCGGATTTGACGAACTCTCAACATAAGTCCACACTGCTTGTGGGACAAGTGATTTGATTTTGTTTGCTCGATTTGTTACGAACTGATTTCCTTTGGTTGGAGGAGATTCAATCCAATTTAAAGTAATTTGTGAATCGGACCACAAATAAATTTTATGTACATTAAAGGTTAAAGATTCTAATATTGTGGAACTTAATTGTGCAAGCAAGAATGCAGCACATAACTCAATTCTGGGAAGCGTGACATGTTTTAAAGGATTAACTCTAGTTTTTGTAGCGACAAAGTTAACTGAAATCTCACCTAGAGAAGATAGTGTCCGAAGGTATACCACTGCAGCGTAGGTCTTGCCAGATCCATCACAAAACCCATGGATCTCTATGTGGTTCTCTGGAGATGTTTCACAGTTCAGATATCTTGGTATGCCAACGGACTTTAAGAGTTCAATTTGAGAATTAAATTCTTGCCAAGTTTTCAAAATGGAATCTGGGATTTGATCATCCCAAGCACACTTATCTTTCCAAAGCTCTTGGATCATGATTTTTAACATGATCGTGGTTGGAGCTAGAATCCCAAAAGGATCAAAGATTTGAGCTATCATTGATAGCAATTCTCGCTTGGTATGCACCGATTTGACGCCATTCAAATGAATTTTCAATAAGTCTTCTGCCGAATTCCAAACTAAGCCTAAGATTTTTTGGGAGGAATCTTCGGAAAATTTTACATTTTGCCTAGTGGATTTAAGATCTTCTGGTAGATTTTCAATGACTGCGGGTACATTGGAAGCCCATTTTCTAAGTGTAAAGCCTCCTTGATTTAAAACGTGATTTAGGTTTTTGACCAATTGTTTTGCTGCATCAATTGAATGCGACCCACCAAGATAATCATCCACATAAAAGTTCTCGAAAATTGACTGCGCAGCAATAGGAAATTCTGAACTATAATCTTTGGCTAGTTCGTGCAATGTCCTTATAGCCAGGAATGGGGCACAGGCTGTGCCATATGTTACAGTCAATAATCTGAAACTCGCAATAGATTCATGTGGCTGGAATCGCCAAAAGATTCGCTGAAAGTCAACATGTTTGGGGTTTACCAATATCTGTCTGTACATTTTGGCGATGTCTCCGGTTAAGGCTATGGAATATGTTCTAAACTTAAGAAGAAGTTTAAACAAATCTGGTTGCAACTTTGGACCTATTTCAAGAAAGTTGTTTAAAGAGTGGCCTGATGTTCCTTTAGCCGAGGCATCAAATACCACCCTCAATTTAGTAGTTGTACTATCTTCTTTCAAAACCCCATGATGAGGCATGTAAAAATAATCTTTAGAATCAATTTTAGAATTTGGGACTGGTTCCATATAATGTAAGTCAATATATTCTTGCATAAAGGCATGGTATTGCTCCTTAAACTCATGATTTTTATTAAGTTTGGATTCTAACAAATAAAACCGTTTTAAAGCATTTGATTGTGAGTCACCTAAATTTGGAGCTTCTTTAAAGGGAAGATCCACCATGTACCTTCCAGACTGAATTCGTCTAACAGTTTTAGTGTATTTTTCTTCAGAACTGTGAATTGGTGTTGCATCAGGAAGGGACTCAATTTCCCAAAATTTCTGAAGATCATAAGTTAACTGAGCTGTAGCATGGCAACTAAGGACAGTTTTAGAATGCTGAAAATTGTTTGCATGTATGACACCCGAGAGTAACCATCCCAATTTGGAATTTAAAGCACATGGAGTACCTTTAGGACCCAGAATAGATTGCCCTAAAATTATTAAGGGAAATAAATCTGCACCAAGCAAAATTTCAACTGGATTCGAAACATAAAATTTAGGATCTGCTAAAGATAGACCTTCCAAATGAGGCCATGAAGATTTTCGAACAACAAAATTAGGAAGATTTACCGTAACATCATTTACTATTAAAGCATTCACATCAAAGATTTCATTACTATAATAAGACTTTAAAATAATATTAACTTCAAAAAGAGCAGTTTCTGCAACAATGTTATTTACACCCGAGATTCTATGATTTGTGGTTTTCATAGGTAACCCTAATTTTTTAGCACAAGAGCTGGAAATTAATGATTTTTGACTTCCTGAATCCACCATGACTCTACATGGCACAAACCTTCCAGTATTTGATTTTACAAGAACCATAGCTGTCGATAACAAAGTTTGACAACTCTCTTGGGTACTGGTTAAACAACTAGAGTTGACAAAGGATGGACTTTCAATGTTGAGATTAGTATTTTCAATAACAGGTGGAGAATTAACTTTATTTTTCTCGAAATGGAGAAGTGTATGGTACTTAGCATTACACTGTCGACATTTTGTCGAAATCAAACATTTATTAACGAAATGATTACCACGTAAACAATTTATACATAGTTTTTTACCCTTCACAATATTCCATCTATCTTCAACAGATTTTTTAAGAAAGTGTGGGCACTTGAAAAGTGCATGAGATTCCGAGCATTCTGAACAGATAGAATTATTGGATTTTATATCTGAATTAGATATTACAACATTAGAAACAGATTTTTTAAATACTACTTTTTGTTTACCTTCAGATTTAGAATAAGTACTATCAGTAATATCTTGCAAGCTTCTCGCTTGTTTTTCAAGAAACAAAATAAATTCATCATAGGTGGGAAAAGAATCACTATCTAAAGATAATTCCCATTGCTTCTTTAAATTATCATCCAATTTTGTTTGCAAATTATAAACAAGAATTAAATCCACAAATAAATTAAATTCAAATCCTAAACATTTCAAGTTACGTATTGCTTCATTACAGCTATCTAATAAATCTAGCATAGATTTCCGACAATTTGGTTTCAAAGATTTCGAATTAAAGAATTTGTTTAACTGGGCATAAGCTAGTTTTTTTTTATTATCGAATCTAGAAATTAGTGTTACCCAAGCTTCCTTATAACTTGCTTCAGTTATTGGAAAGCCTTTTATTAACTTATTGGCAGATCCAATAACAGACGCTTTTAAATATTGTAATTTTTGCAAATCGGAAAGCTGACTGTTCTCATGAATAGTGGTTACGAATATTTGCTTGAAGCTTAACCAGTCTTCCAAATTACCAGAGAAATGGGGCAAATCAAATTTTGGAAGGTGAATAGATTGCTTCGAAACAGAACAAGAATTTTCATTAACCTGTGTTACAACTTTAGTGTTCTGAAAACAAGAAAGTTCTAATCTTGACTCTATCTGATATTTTATACGAGTAAGTTTCTCTGTCCATTTTTCATTATCTTCAATTTCCTTTTTTAATTCATCTAAATCAGAAATAACTCCCTCAACTTCATTATTAATTTGTTCTAATTGAGTTTGCCTTTCATGCAAATGACCTTTCAAAATTTTTATTTCTTGAATGTCTAAAGGATCCGCTTCCAAAGCTTTTATCGCTTTGTTTTCAAATTTAGTCACTGACGACCGAATAATAGTTCTTTTTACTTTTAGTTTTTCAATTTTCGAAGCCATTAGAACATTTTTTTTTTTTTTTTTTTTCCTTCAAGTTTGTAAAATATTAATTTTTACTAAAAGATTTCATAATTTAATATATCTCCGGCTCTAGACGGCCAAAAATATGGAGGGATTTTGAATAGAATTGTGGACTGTATGGTTTTAAAAATCGCTGGTTTAAATTATATTAAATCATTTATCAGTTTAAAATGAATTTGAAGGACTCACCTTCCTTTCAATTGAATTAATAACATCATATTTTTGAAACAATGAATAAAAGCTTGAATACATACACAAAATAGAATATAAACGTGAATTATTGACTTTATTTCAGCTCATACGTTAGAATAGAATTTTTCCAGCATACCGCTAGAACACAACAAAAAGAACAAACTAGAATAGAACCGCAGAAAAGTAAAACGGTTCACAGCAAATTGAAAAGAATTATTTAAAGTATAACTAACAATCAATTGAAAACATGAATAAAATAAATAATAATAAAAGAAAAAAGAATTAATTTAGCGTTTAAAACACATTAAAATATCAATAAAAAGAATGAATTTAAATCAAAGTTTTTTACTAAAGTTCTTTCAAAATTGCATAGTGCTGCCATCTATTGTCAAAATTCAGAGTTATTAGAATTCTGAACACCTATTTAAAATAGTATGCATGTCACTACTAGTTTGCGCACATGTTCAAACAAAAGAAATTATCAAGCAGAAACGGTCGTTTTGCCAAGCCAAGCTCAGAGAAAAACAAAACAAACAAACTACCACTAACACAAATCAGAACGCGCCAATAATAAAATCGACATAAATAACCCAAGATCGTTAAATGCTTATTATACAGAAACCAACTTTCCCATGTTAAATCGGCAAATTTTTTTTCCGTAAAGTTTTAAATATTGGACGAACCAAATATCGCAGTAAAATGAAACAAAAAGTAAAATATTCGTATCAACGAGATCTTTAATTTGAGATAAAAACGAACTTTCTATTAGATGTTTTGACAACTTTTTGAAAAAATTTCTTCTTCAAGAAATTTTTTTTAAAACAAGCTAGAGAATTCATAAATGTGCAGAATTCTTTGAAAACTGGTTTTTCAGATAGACAATTACTTAATCTAGGAACTTTTATAAAATTTAGCTTTTAAAAATCAAAATTTCCTATCTTAATTGCTGAAAAACTGTTAAATATCGCCAAAGAGACATAAATCGCCAAATATGAAATTGCTTCATCTCAGTTTACCCGATAAATATTAATTTCAAATTGAGCTGCTTTTTCTTTTTATAAGTTATTTTTTTAACCAAAGAATCTTTGCTTTTATTATTTTGTACAATTTTAAATTTTATATCCCTGAAAACAGAAATGAATACATTTTTGAATAACATTTGTTTCAAATCTATAGCTTGAATTGCTGATTTTTTAATATTTTTCATACCTTAGAATAAGAAAGTCAGTACACGATATAGTAACCAATTTTAATATCCTTCAATTCAATCTGGCAATGATAATTATGATGCATAAAGATTTCTACTTCCTTCTATATAGTATACTAGCAGGCTTTGCCCGCTTCGCTTGTCATTTTATTGAAATGAATTTCGACTTTCGGTTTTTAATGGATTTACTCGTTGTAAGAGCTCCTGAAAACAATTTGACTATTTTTAGAAAATTTCTATTTGCGTGTGTGTTCTATGTGTGTGGCGAAGGTTTTGTTCCAACTAGATATCAGGAGCTACTGCTCAGAATTACATATAAATTTATATGCAATTGAACCTTGATGTATAATAGCGTTTATCAATATTTGGTGTCAATTGCTCAACATGGTGCTGCTATACAGTGATTGCCGCAATTTCAGAGAAGGCTATATCTGAGTAACTAATACATGGAATTGCTTAAATTTACAAATAAATTTACATTGTTACAAATTATAGTGCTTATCAACTTTAGTACCAATATCTCAACATGTGGCGCGGCTATACAGCGATTTTCGCAATTTAAGGAAAGGTTCTGTTGCATATAATGAAACAAAACTTGATATGTGAAAAGGCCATTATGAGACATTATGCTGATTCAATCTCGATGCCTATCGGCCGATAAGTGGAGCTCATATACTACAAATTTTTTTTTAGAACTGAAAGGATACCATCTGCATGGTGAAAATTTACTTCCGTTGGACATTTTGTGCAACAATACCTCTCTGAGTTGATAATATTCAGCATTCATAATGAAAAAAAAAATAAATAATTTGTGCTGCGTTAATATGTATAGGAAAATGTAGAAGAAAGTTTTGTGATGGACACGACATACTAGTCTGCATAGAAAACCCATGGATAATGTCTAGCAACCAGAATTATGGAAAGTTTAACGCAAAGAAAACTTTGTAATACAGTTTAACGCAAAGAACAACATCGCACGAAAGCTGAGTTGAAATCCAGGACATATCTGATGTAAAGTATCAGGTTAATTCCAGTAAATATAAAAACTATTTAAAAAAAATAATGATATCTACAAAAAAGACACTTAAAATGTACAAAAAAGCCAAGCTCAAGGAAAGAGAATTGATTAAAGTTGTGTCTAAAAAGGGTGTGATATCAAATTCCCAAGCTTACATTCAAATACTTATTTAATATTCCCTTTTAACTAAGTTTTCACATGTGAATCAAGTGCCTTATGATATGTTGATAGAAATCCTTCTTTCCTGTACTAAATACATCATAGCGTGTTTCTGAAAAATATTATTATTTTTATTTATGTGTGATGGGCTTGGCGGCCATCTTTCAAGTAATGAATAAACATTCACACAATTTGAAAGAAGTTTCTTAAAATATATCTCATATAAAATTAATTTTACTATTCCATTCAGCAGAGACGAAAATATTTCGATAACATGATTTCTTATAAGTATTTAGTATTAAGTGCACTTCCATCCTATAAATGCCGGGAATAAAAGAATATAAAAATTTAAATTAATGTAAAAACATGAAGGAGAGGGGGGGAAGCACAGAAGCTTCCACCCCCCGTTATATTTACCCAATTTGAATTTAGCTTCTTGGAATAAATATCTCTTAAAAATAATATGGTTATTCCATTCAACAGGGGTTGAAATATTCAGATTAAAAAAGAAAAAAAAAATGCATTAGAAACATCGCAAAAGCCCCGTTAAGCACACAAGTTGAATCAATTTAAGTTTTAACAGTGTTAAGTTTGGCGCACTCCCATCATCCCATCCTATAATTAATTCCCATTGCGCAGCACTAGTGCGATATAAAATTCAATTAACCAACCAATCAACCAACTCATCCTATAATTGATGAGATTTATAGAATTCAAACCACGGAGTAAAATTCAAACTAACGTAAAACTTTGAAAGATGGCCGCCAAGCCCATCATACATAAATAAAAATAATAATATTTTTCAGAAACACGCTATGATGTATTTACTACAGGAAAGAAGGATTTCTATCAACATATCATAAGGCACTTGATTCACATGTGAAAATTTAGTTAAAAGGGAATATTAAATAAGTATTTGAATGTAAGCTTGGGAATTTGATATCACACCCTTTTTAGACACAACTTTAATCAATTCTCTTTCCTTGAGCTTGGCTTTTTTGTACATTTTAAGTGTCTTTTTTGTAGATATACGTTACTGTGTGCAAGTCTTTGTGCCCATGGTCTGTAGAGTTTATGTGGTATGAAGGCTACAAAAATCCTGCGCTGAAACCTTTTCTCTAAAATCCTTTTTCTTTTATCCAGTGCACTGAATGAAACTAGCATCATATTTAGCATGTACAAAAGCCTCTTTTCTATAGAATATGGTTGGATTACTATTAAAATTTTGTTTACCGGATCACAAGAAAGATTCATATACATTACGGTACATAAGAGGAAATGGTTGAACGTGCATTTTCAGTAGTAATAACCATTTTAAATACCGTCCTATATTGTTTGATGAGTGCTAATATTTTCGATTTGACTTTCTTTCTGTCTTTGTGCCTTCTGAACGTCTGTAATAATGAACTTTTGTTTATATATAATTATCTTGTAAAAGTTCAGCAGTTTTGTTAAAGAAGATTCTATTGCTTCACTATATAAAACCTCTGCAAAACACATACTAAAAACCTTTTTCATAGAAAGGCATACATTTTTTTTTTTTTTCATATTTTTGAATCGGGCCGGGCCGTCCACTAGCAAAAAATAAACGGGCCGGGCCGAACTTTTCAATTTCATACCGGGCCGGGCCTCAAAATTCCGGCCCGTACAGACCTCTAATCTACCCTCCTATTCGCTGCTTTGTCTTTCATTGAATAGGTATATGAGCAGTGCATAACACAAGATAAAAACAGAACATTATAAAAATCCTTATATTCAATGGCAAATTAAAATACATAATATTTACCACCACTTTTTTTTTTTTTTTATGAAATATGCTAAAAATCAGTAATTTTTTTTCTTTTTTTCCCTGAATAGAAAGAAATTCCTTATATCTACACCATTTTGCGTTACAGCTTTAATATATGATCCCCTTGGCGATTTTTAAATTTTTGTCTCTATATGGCGATGAATTTTTTGGCATAATTGCTTCTTTAAAGAAAAAAAATCTAGTACCTAAATGTCGTGATCTTGGGGATCTGTGAATTATTCAATTATCCATGGCAAACTTTTAACTTGGTGATATTTTTTATATTTACAGTTGTATTATAACAAGTTTTTTAAAAAAGTAACTGAATTTTAATCTTGGAAATTTGATATCCAAAACATTGCTTTTGATTCTGGTTATTTATTCTTTTTTCCCTGTAAGCACTATTTCGTAGGAACGCCAAAGAAAAATTTATATAAACTTTTTCTTGAGAAAAGGTTTCCAATACCTAAATACTTTGAAAGGGAAGGGGGGACTAAATAAAATACCTATATACGAGTAATTGACAGCATTTCTTTTTGTCTTTAAAATGTTTTTATCTTTTTTTATTCAAAAACATATTTTAAAATAGGATATATTTTAGCATAAAAAAAAAAAAAAAAATATTTTATAGTCAAACTCATTTACAATAACAACAGCATCTTCTGTTTTCGCATTGATAAATTTTACCATTACAGAATTAGGGTCTGGTTAAGAATGAGCGACGGCCTTGGCACAATTCCAAATTTCAATGATGCCAACAGGATGTTGTGTTGTTTTCCTCGTACGCGAAAGTAACCAACACATTTGGCGCGCTTATCACCCATTCTTAACGGCCCTCTTCACTCACTGTCACCGGAAGCCCGAGCCAATGTTATTCTATGGGGAAATTTTCTTTACAAATAACTTATTAACTAATACATATTTTTAAATTCTGTTTTCACATTCAGAAAATTCCCAACTGTTAAATTGACGGAGCTTTTTTAAAAATGTATTTTTTTAAATTTTAATATTTTATTTTGAAATTGCAAAAGGAAAAAGGAAAAAAATTCACATATTGAAAATTCGTATTTTTAAGCTTCAAAATAAAATATAAAAAAATAATAAAATAATTTTTTAGAAAAGGTGCGTCAATTTAACAGCTGAGAATTTTCAGAATGTGAAAACAGAATTTAAAAATATGTATTAGTTAATAAGTTATTTGTAAAGAAAAATTTCCCATAGAATAACATTAGGTTCGGCTTCCGACAGCAGTGAGTGAAGAGGGCCCTTAAGAAGACCCCAGAATTGAACATTTCTATTATGCATTTCATATTTCTAAATACTGGAAGAAAAAATTCATAACCTAAAACTCTTATATAGAACCGAGGACACTTTATCCTTCGTTATTATACCGAGTAGAGAATTAAAAATTGTAGCTGGAGATTTTTCCAAATTAAAATAATAATAAACTTTTCTTCTTTTCGAATGTGTGAAATTATTACCTAGCTGTACATTAAAAATTGCAGCTGGAGATTTTTCCAAATGAAAATAATAATAAACTTTTCTTCTTTTCGAATGTATGAAATTATTACCTAGCTGTACATTAAAAATATACATACATTGTATTATATATTGTCCTAAATTAACTAAAAGATTCAATATTCAATAGTAAAAAGCATAGGCATTAGATATTTTATTATTCACACACACAAAAAGAACACATAAAAAAATTGATAAACATTAGAAATTCTATTTTCTAAAGGTAGGGAAAAAGTGTGTGCACGCGATTAAGTCTGAAAAAAAAAAAAAAACATTGTAGCCAGTCAAAACCTTAATAAAACATTAACCGCTCCCAACATGACGAATTAGAGTTCCCACTGCCTTTGGCAGCGCCTTAGCCACTTTTTTACTCCCTCCTTCCCTACGGGTAAAGTTAGAAGTTTCGCAAAATACCATAAAAGTGCGCACACCAAATTTCCCCATTCTGAGATAGTTAGAGCAGAGTAAAATTAGAAAAAGTGTTTTTTTCCCCTCCGCCACAAGGAGGAGAGTGGGTAATTTCGCAAAGTGCGTTCTAATGATTGTTGGGTACACATAACCTACCGACTCATCAAAAAATCGCCTTTTTATGAGATAATTTGGAGCAGAATTACGATCAAAAACATGTTTTTTGCCCCCTACCCTTAAAGGGGGAAGGAGGTGGAATATTGCAAAATCATTTATACTACGTGTTAGGTACGTATAACCAAGATACACATAAAAAATCATCTTTCTAAAATAATTTGAAGCACATTTATGCCTGGAAACATGTCTTACACACCCTCCTCAGTAGGAGGGTGTATGGAGGAATTTCGCAAAATACATTGTGTTGGGTACGCATAACCAATCGACATAAAAAATCGTTTTCCCGATAATTTAGAGCAAGGTTACTCTTTAAAACGTGCCCTCCCCGCCTAGGCATTTAAGGAGGAAAGGAGAAATTTTACAAAATCCCTTTATAGTGTGTGTTGGGTACGCATAACAAACCCATGCATAAAAATTAATCTTACTGAGTATGAAATAGTTGGTTAGTACAAGAATATTGATAGGCATCCTGTATAAATTGCTCAGTTTCAGGTGTTACAAGTGCGTTCCCTTAAAAACGGCTATACAGATTAGATTTTTTTTTTTTTAAACGTGCCAAATTAACCACCTAGATAACTTTTATATGTAATTAATGTTGTCCGGTCAATAATTGATTATGCAAAGTTTTGGTAAAAGTTGGTATTTCAAAAACGGTTCTAACGATTTTCTTGAAAATTGTTTCATAAACCAAATTCAAATATCCCTTCTAAAGTATTATGTTATTATTAAAGGAAAATTAACAGCCATCCTGATTAGGTAAGTCTGTTTTAGATTGTGAAAATTAATGTTTCAAAAAATAGCTCAACTGATTTTTTCTTCTTATTACTTTTAAATTTGCTATGTAAAGCTGTTTTATATGTCTTTACACGTCTATCAGCTTTCTCTTACAGGAACATTTTTAGGTGACTAATTTATTAGGTTAATTTTATGTCTTCTGATCACATAATCTCCGAAAAGTGCATATAATACGTGTAATATCGGGTAATGGAAGTCATGTGGTTGTTTCACACCAAATTTTTTTTCTGTCTGTCTTTTATATTTGATGAAAAATTTCACTATTTAAAAAATAAGCTACATGGTATGCATGTCATTTATTCATATTTTAAAAGTGCTGCTCTCTACTGTATTTCTTAATATTTTATAGCTAAATAATAGTTAATGGCATATAATTACCATGTTTTTATTAACTTCTATTCTTGTTTGTTTGTCCAGTACAAATCTTGAAATCGATATTTAACTAACTTTCCGACTAGCTAAACATTTGAAATTTTCAGGACAGCTCAGAAAACGGTGACGATACATTTTTTAAATATTTTCAGTCGAACGTTTCAGGTCCCTACTGCCTTTGGCAGCGTTTATATGATTCGACAGAAAATTTATTTAACTAACTTCCCGACTAGCTAGACATTTGAAACTTTCCGAATAGTTCAGAGCACGGTTAAAATGCATTTTTTTAAATACTTTTAGAAAACTGTTTCGGGTTCCTGCTGCCTTCGGCAGCGATACCAGTACAAAGCTTGCAATCGCTTTTTCACTAACTTCAGGACTAGCTAGACATTTGCAACTTTCAGGATAGCTCAGAACACAGTGACAATACATTTTTTTAAATACTTTTAGTCAACTGTTTCAGGTCCCTACTGCTTTCGGCAGCGTTTATATGATTCAACAGAAAATTTATTTAACTTCCCGACTAGCTAGACATTTGAAACTTTCAGAACAGTTCAGAACACGGTGAAAATGCATTTTTCATATATATTTTTAACCAACTTCTTTGGGACCCTGCTGCCTTTGGCAGTGTCACCAGTACAAAGAATGCAATCGATTTTTAACTAATTTCCCATCTAGCTAGCCATTTGAAACTTTTATAATGTCTCGAAACACGATAGCAATGATTTTTTTTTATACTTTTAGCTAATTGTTCCGGGTTCCCGCTGTCTTCGGTAGCGTTTATATGATTCAACAGAAGATTTAAAAACATGGTATATAAAAAGTTCTTTTTATTTTGTAATTATTTGTCTTTGTTTGTCCAGTACAAATCTTGCAATCGAATTTAAACTAACTTCCCTACTAGCTAAACATTTGTAACTTTCACAGTAGCTCAGAACCCGGTGACAACACAATACTTCGAAGTCCGATTTTCGTATTTTTGATCAGTTTTCTTATAATTAATTAAAATATGAAAATAATGACATCATAATAACGTTAAAATAGCCATTAAAGTATTAGCTACTAGCAGGCATTGCCCGCTTCGCTGGTCATTAAATTTAAAGGAAACTCTGTTCTATATAGCTTTATAAAAATAAAATAAAACAAAATACGGAAATTGCTCAAAAGCTCGCTCCAGGTCCCTGCCGCCTTCGGCAGCGATTTGGTCATCCGCTAAATCTCGGGCGCCTGTCCCTATTACCTGCGACATTGGTTTACCAATGGGCTTCCATTTAGGTGCTTATTAGATAACAGTTTCGAAATAGATAGTATCGAAAAATTGAAGTATCCTTTTTATATTTGAATGTGAATCCCAGTTACATATGAACAACACTATACAGGGTTGCTACACAAATCGGGAAGAAAAATTCACTGTCTCTTTTAGAAGTAAAATAGATGACACGCAATCATGTAGCATTAGAATCTAACATGTTTACAAGTCAATTGAACATATTTAGGGTATATTAATTTTATTATCTTACTATAATTGGGGAAAAAACCATAATTAATTCATTATAAAGCACTAAAATTTTAAAAAATATTTGATTATGAAAAAATTTTCCAAAAAATTTCGAAATTCCCTGTTTTTGCAATAAATTTTGAAATTCCCTGTTTTTTTTAATAGATTTTCAAATTCCCCGAGTTTTCCCTATTTTCCAGGTACCGTAGCAACCCTGCTATATGTGGTGCACATAATATTTGTTTTACTTTATTTCCTATGTTTATTTTGCTTATCTGATCATCCATAAAATGACAGCAATTTTTCACGGCAAGTATAGTATTACAATATGCTATGACCGGCTAGGTCTGTCGCATGAGACAATTATTTTTTATGGTTATATATAGTTCATGGTTTGTAAACCTGATCGTAGTACAGCCTCTTTGGCGACTTTTGAATTTTTGTCACCATTTTCGACTTAAATCCTTGTAACAATATGCTATGAGCGCTATTTCTGCCGTATTTTTAGACAACTAATCTTTTTATAGTTTTATATATTTCCCACTAAACATATTTTTATTTATTAATTTAAATTAATCAAATATTTCTGTTCGACAGCGTGCAAGTGCAGTCACACACAGAGGTTCATTTATTTAAATGATAAATTAGCATAGTGATCTATACATATAATAAAATGATGTTTGTGTGTGTGTGTTATTGTGTATGTGTATCGAGAGCCTTTTAGGAAAACGGCTGATCGCAGAGCTACACACATTTGCATAGAGGTCCGTAATGACCTCTCCTGATGCACCCCGATTTTCGAATTTTTGATTCGTTTTTTCTTAATTAAAATGTGAATATAATAACCTTCTAATTTCTGATAAATAAGCCCTTTAAATTTTATCCATAATTTAATTATTGCCATTTTTTTTTTTTTTCGACAGAATAAAAAATAAAAATCTGGAGTGACTCCACTCAACTTTCCGAACATCGAGTAATTAACAGTTTTGTAGATAAAGTAAAGAAAGAGGAGTTGTTAAACAAACAAAAGAGAGAAAACCATAATAGAGTGTTCGAGTATATTTATCGATATATTACACGATGTTTTATTTAACGCTACTGAACTTTGAGCCCATACATCGTAATGATAAAGAATTTTTTGTTGTGTCCCTGTAAAAACCTATATATGCTAGATTCACGAAAATGCTTATAGTTAGTGCAACAGTGATTCATAATATTCATATAAATTTTCAGCTCAATTGAATAAGGCGTTTAGATACTATCGCACTTTTAAAAATTTGGTCCCATAGGCCATAATGATAAAGAATTTTTCTTTGTGTCCCTGTACAAAAACTGTAAGTGCTAGATTCACCAAAATCTATACAGTTGGTGCAACTGTGACCTATAACATGTGTACAATTTTTTTGCTCAGATTAATAAGGCGTTTAGACGCTATCACACTTTTAAAAATTTGGCCCTATAGGTCATAATGATAAAGAATTTTTCTTTGTGTCCCTGTAAAAAAACTATAAGTGCTAGATTCACCATAATCTATACAGATTGAGTATTTGTGACCTGTAATATGTGTATAATTGTTTTGCTCAATTGAATAAGGCGTTTAGATGCTATCGCACTTTTAAGGTTTTGGTCCCATAGGCCATAATGATAAAGAATTTTTCTTTGTGTCCCTGTAAAAAAACTATAAGTGCTAGATACACCAAAATCTATAGGGTTCGTACTATGGTGACTTACAATATACGTACCAACTTTCAGCTTATACGAACAAAGCGTTTAGACGCTAGCGTGTTCACTCACAGACATACACATACATACATCATCGCAAAAATAGTGAAAACGGACTCATTGGACCTCGAAACGTATAGAAACATCAAAATCTCAAATTCGGATTTTTGACATGATTACAATACTTTCCTCACTATAGTGTTCGGAAAGTAAAAAACTAGTTGGCATAGGTGGACTCTGTTCAGTTCCCCATCATATTTATGTTCTCATAAATTTCTAGTGAGAGACATATTATAATCATGTTAAAAGAGATGAATATGACCAAAGCTTGATACAGTGACAGAATGAAATCCCCGCCTAATAGGCTATCCACCGTTCACTTCGATATATTTATATCATTCTAATCTATTAATTTATTTTATCAGGGTCGATTCCGTTGTTTAGTCTTCATGCTACTGTTTCCAATGCAATAATCCTCAAAATTCCTATTTATGTGAAAAATTTACAATTTCGCTACGTTGATAAAATCGCAAATTACGAATAATTTCCTATTAGAATATTTGTATTCAATCATTTTCAAACAAATATCATAAATGTAATTTTGAAGTTGTCTACTGTATTTATGATCTTCAAAATGAAATTTTATGCTCAATTTTGCCATATGCTGGCATGTTAAGTAAAGCGTAAATTCCAAATAACTTACGAATTTTTTAAAATGAAAAAATATATTTATGCCAGTATCCTAACTAATATTTCGAAAGTGGTTTGACATCTTTACGATGAAAATATCCCTCAAGATTGACTTTTATGTGAGATTTTGCTCCATTCTGCCATGTTAAGAAATTCGTAAATTTCCAATAACTTACGAAATTTTAATATTCGAAAATTCATAGTCATTAATATTCATGCCAGTGTCCTAAATATTATTTCAAAAGTAATCTGACATCTTTACGATGAAAATCTCTCTCAAAATTGACGTTTATGTGAAATTTCGCCCTATACTGCCATGTTAAGAAATTCGTAAATTTCCAATAACTTGCGAAATTTTCAAAGTAGCATATTTATAGTTACTGATGTTCATTCCAGCATCAAAACTGATATATTAGAACTGGTCTGACATTTTTACAGTTAAAAGTTTCCATTTAATGCACGTTTAAGTGAATTTTTGTCCTATTCTCCCATGTTAAGAAAATCGTAAATTTCTAATAACTTACGAAGTTTTTTAGTTCGAATGTTGCAAATAAATAGGGTTCTTGACAGTATCGAAAGTAATATTTTAAAACTGATCTGACCTCTCTGCGATCATTTGTTCGTGAGATATCGTGTTAACAGACTAACACACTAACGGACTGACCCACTAACAGACACCATACAAATTTTGTCATTTTCGTATTCCTCACACCTGAAAACGTATAAAAAAGTCAAAAAACCGAGGTCGAAATTTTTCACGATTACCTAAGTTCCTCATACCTATAGTATGATGGGGAACTAAACTAGTTGGCATAGGTGGATCCTGCTCAGTTCCCCATCATACATAGGTTCTCATAAATTTCTAGTTTGAGACATTATAATCATGTTAAAAGAAATGAATTTGACCAACGCTTGGTACAGTGACAGAATGAAATCCCCGCCTAATAGGCTATCCACCGTTCACTTCGATATATTTATCTTATTCAAATCTATTAATTTATTTTATCAGGTTCAATTCCGTTGTTTAGTTTTCATGCTACTATTTCCAATGCAATAATCCTCAAAATTCATATTTATATGAAAAATTTACAATTTCGCTATGTTGATAAAATCGTAAATTACGAATAATTTACGAAATTCTCCTATTAGAATATTTGTATTCAATCATGTTCAAACAAATATCATAAATGTAATTTTGAAGATGTCTAATGTTTTATGATCCTCAAAATGGAAGTTTATGCACAAATTTGCCTTATTCTGACATGTTATGTAAATCGTAAATTCCAAATAACTTACGAATTTTTATAATTGGAAAAATCATAGTCAATGATATTCATGCCAGTATCCTAAATAATATTTTGAAAGTGGTTTGACATCTTTACGACGAAAATGTCCCTCAAAATTGACGTTAATGTGAAAGTTTGCCCTATACTGCCATGTTAAGAAATTCGTAAATTTCCAATAACTTGCGAAATTTTCAAAGTAGCATATTTATAGTTACTGATGTTCATTCCGGCATCAAAACCGATATTTTAAAACTGGTCCGACATTTTTAATGTAAAAAGTTTCCATTTAATGCACGTTTAAGTGAAATTTTGTCCTATTCTCCCAAGTTAAGAAAATCGTAAATTTCTCATAACTTACGAAGTTTCTTAATTCGAATGTTGCAAATGAATAGGGTTCTTGCCAGTATCGAAAGTAATATTTTAAAACTGATCTGACCTCTCTGCGATCATTTGTTCGTGAGATATCGTGTTAACAGACTAACAAACTAACACACTAACGAACTGAAACACTAGCAGACACCCTACAGACAGACACCATACAAATTTTGTCATTTTCGTATTCCTCACACCTGAAAACGTATAAAAAAGTCAAAAAACTGAGGTCGAAATTTTTCACGATTACCTAAGTTCCCCATACCTATAGTATGATGGGGAACTATAAAATACATTTACTTAAAATAAGGAAAAATAAATTAGAAATATCAGTCGTATCGTTATAAATAAGGTACCAAATGAAAGGGGCATTTTTTGCAAACACGACTGATTAAACAGTTTATAGATCGGACAATTAGATTTTTTTAAATTAACTAAAGTATGAATTATAGGTGGCAACGGCAGAAGATTGTATGGAATCCGTTTTCTATTTTAAATAAATTATTTAAACTCTATGAACCATATTTTTATTTTATCAGTTTCATTAAAAGATCCCCCTGGGCGATTTTTTTAAATTTTGGTGTTGAAGTACACCGAATGTTTTTTGACAAGAAGTTTAATATAGCAACAGCCATTTTAATCTAAGCAGCGCATCAAAAATATAAAGTATTACAAAAAGAAAAAAAAAATATTAAACCTAAATAGTAGTCACATAAATGATTTATTTTTATAGAAAGTTTATGGGGAAAATGCAGTTTTAAAGATAGCAAATTTATTTCAGTAAGCACTATTTTAAACCTAAAAACCATTAAAAATATAAACAGAATAGGAAGGATTCTTATATATAAACAAAAAGGGTGCTTGGTAAAATCATTAGCAAAATAGTCTTTCCCTTTTCATACCAAAAAAAAAAAAAAAATTCATCACGGTGACAAAAATTCAAAAGTCGCCAATGGAGCGACATAATAAAGTTGTGTAGCACGATAATGTTTTTATTTAAAACAGAAAACGTTTTCCATACAATCTTCTGCTGTTGCCACCTAAAATTCATACTTCAGTTAATTTTTAAAAATTTAATTGTCCTATCGATAAGCTGTTTAATCAGTCGTACTTACAAAAAATGCCCCTTTCATTTGGTACCTTATTTGTAACAATACGACTGATATTTCTAATTTATTTTTCCTTATTTTCTAATTTATTTTTCCTTATTTGTTTTTTTTTTTTTTTTTTTCCTCGAAAAAAAAAATTGGCAACAATTAAATTATGGATAAAATTTAAATTACTTATTTATCAGAAATTAGGTTATTATTTTCACATTTTCATTAAGAAAAAACAAATAAAAAATTCAAAAATCGGGCTTCGAGGTGCATCAGGAGAGATCATTACGGACCTCCATGCAAATGTGTGTAGCTCTGCGATCAGCCATTTTCCTAAAAGGTTCTGGATATACATACACAATGACACACACATCTTATTTTATATATATATAGATAATTTAATTGTTGCCAAAAAAATTTACTTCATTTTCTTTCGACATAAAAATAAATACATTTAATTAAATTTTAAAAACGTTTAATGAACGTTAAAAAATTATAAAAAGTTAAACTATGCATCTCACAAAAACTGTCACACATTTAAAGTCATTATCACTTTAAAAAATTTATGCACATTCATAAGAGCTCTATGATTCATCAGAAAATTTAAAACATGGTATATAAAAAGTTATTTTTATCTTATAATTATTTTTCAATTAGTATCCATATCGCAATTAGTTGTTCTTACATTTAAATTAGTAGTCACATTCACTCAGTAATTTCTTTTTAAAGAAAGTTTTTTTGCAAATATATATCAAACTTTAAAGTGGATTTTTAATGACTTCTCCTGTCATTTAAGTTTTTTGTTTCATAATTTTAAAATATACCTTAATACCCCCCCCCCCCCTTTCCTTTCTATATCTTTTTGTTTTATTTGACAAAAGTTCGGAAGATATGTTTTTAAATGCTTCAATACTTTATCACTTTCCACACAATTAAAAGAGGTTAACAACTAGTTTGTTTGAATGCCTCTGTAATTTCCTTAAATAATTTTACACTGCCTTGAAACTTATATAAATTATTCACTTTCTCTATAGCATGCTCCCTACTGAAAAGACTTGCAGGAGGATTTATTTGTATTAAAAGGTCTATAATTTTTTTTTTAATCTTTATATTGCACAAAACATAATAAAATTAACATACATTATTCAAATGCACAATTTTTTTTTTTTTTTTTTTCCCCCTACAAAATAGGGTATGATTAAGAATAAGGATAGGTTTACATGTCAATAAAAAAAATATTCCAATATATTTTAAGTATGTAAGTGGGAATTGCTCTAGGTACATTTTCAGGTGTGTTAGCATATTTAAAATTTTCTAACAAAGTGGTTCATCTTATGTCTTACTTCCAAATACATTTTTACAATTTCCTGAAACTGATATACATTATTAAGGTCTTTCATCTTTATATTTATTGCACAATGTTTCCTATACAATATTGTATATGTAGCACAACTGATTTCTATACATATAATTTAGTTAAAATAATTTGGAGACATTACAGTCGAAGATAAGTATTTCTTTTTAGCATGTACATCTTTATACAGCATAAATTAAAAAAAAAATTAGTATTTTTCAGCCGCAATTATAAAAAAAATCCCTTTTCGGCAAGCTTAAAGGCAAAGGTCCTTTACGTTGTATGGATTTACAGTTTCAACTTGCAACTGTAATATTGACATTAACATTAGTTAACATTGGACCATTTGGGCACTACTAAATTTCAATGTTAATTGTTATGAATTTAGTAAATTGTATGATTTGGTGACAAAATTTACAACTTAGCAATAAAATTTGTGATTTGGCAATTGACGATGAAATTTTTGACTTGGCAACGAAATTCGTTATTTGATGAGAAAATTTGGCAAGCTTTGCGATGGAGAATGGCAGCGGCATATTTTCTTCCCATGCGAAAACCTCATATTTCTTCACAGACCAATATCTTTGTTTCCACAAGATAAAAAGTCAAAGGAAGCTGTAATGTATTATTCTCATTTTCAATCGTAAATTTTAAATTCTTGCCTAAACCGGCGTTCTAAATTAGTTACCACCAACGATAATTTTATTAAGACTAACGTATTATTTTAATTTTATATTTTTTAATGATTATTTAAAGCGGTTACCATGTTTTTTTTACCATATTTTTATTAACTTCTATTCTTGTTTGTTTGTCTAGAACAAATCTTGCAATCGAATTTTAACTAACTTTCCTACTAGCTAGACATTTGAAACTTTTACAATAGCTCAGAACCTGATGACAACACAATACTTCGAAGCCTGATTTTCGAATTTTTGATTAGTTTTCATATAATTAAATAAAATATGAAAATAATAACATCCTAATAGCATTAAAATAGCCATTAAAATATTAGCTATAATTTAATTGTTGCAAAAAAAAAAAAAAAAATTACAAGTTCATTTTTCTTTGACATAAAAATAAATACCTTTAATTAAACCTGAACATAAAAAAATTTATAATTATTAGTTTTTCAGTGATCTTTTAGTTCCCCATCATGCTATAGGTATGGGGAACTTAGGTAATCGTGAAAATTTTCGACCTCGGTTTTTTGACTTTTCTACACGTTTTCAGGTGTGAGGAATCCGAAAATGACAAAATTTCTATGGTGTCTGTCTGTAGGGTGTCTGTTAGTCCGTTAGTCTGTGTACACGATATCTCAAGAACAAATTGTCGCAGAGATGTCAGATCAGTTTTAAAATGTTACTTTCGACACTGGCAAGAACCCTATTCATTTGCAACATTCGATTTTAAAAACTTCGCAAGTTATTAGAAATTTACGATTTTCTTAACATGGGAGAATAGGACAAAAACTCACTTAAACGTGCATTAAATGGAAACTTTTTACTGTAAAATTGTCAGACCAGTTTTAAAATATCAGGTTTGATGCCGGAATGAACATCAGTAACTATAAATATGCTTCTTTGAAAATTTCGCAAGTTATTGGAAATTTACGAATTTCTTAACATGGTGGTATAGGGCGAAATTTCACATAAACATCAATTTTGAGAGATATTTTCATCGTAAAGATGTCAGACTACTTTTGAAATATTATTTAGGACACTGGCATGAATATTGATGACTATGAATTTTCCAATATAAAAATTTCGTAAGTTATTGGAAATTTACGAATTTCTTATCACAATAGAATAGGGCAAAATTTTACACAAACGTCAAATCTTGAGGGATATTTTCATCGTAAAGATGTCAAACCACTTTTGAAATATTATGTAGAATACTTACATAAATACCATAGAGTATGAATTTTCCAATTTAAAAAAATCGTAAGTTATTTGGAATTTACGATTTACTTAAAATGGCAGAATAAGGCAAAATCGAGCACAAACGTCCATTTTGAGGATCATAAATATATCAGACAATTTCAAAATAACATTTATGATACTTGAATGAACATGATTGACTACAAATATTCTAATGGGAAAATTTCGTAAGTTATTCGAAATTAAGATTTTATCAACATAGCAAAATGTTGCGATATTTCATATAAATATGCATTTTTGGGATTGTTGCATTGGAAATATTAGCATGAAAAATAAACTACGAAATTGATCCCAAAAAAATAAATTAATAGATTAGAATAAGATAAATATGTTGAACTGAATGGTGGGTAGCCTATTAGGTGAGGATTTCGTTCTGTCATTGTGCCAAGCATTTGGTTAAATTCATTTCTCTTAACATGAATATAATATGTCCTGTACAAGAAATTTATGAGAACATATATATGATGGGGAACTGAGCAGAGTCCACCTATGCCAACTAGTTTTATTGTCGTTTGCATGTGACATGAGCATCAGATTATAAATTTAAGCAATTAAACTATAGAAAAAGTCGTCTTCATCACAACTGACGAAAAATCACTTTTTAACTTGTAACTTTTAAGCAATTGAAGCTATTGAAAAAGTTTAAATACAAAAATTGCTCTTTAGAGTAAGGTATTAATTCGTCTGATTAAAAGTTTTTTCCTATTTTCAATATTAAAGAAATTATGGACAAAGGAAAATTTCCACCCCCTTTGAGCTAGATACCCCATCTATGAACTCGACCGAGATTTTTACTGTCCTGACAACATATCCCGAGCTGGTTAAATTTAAATAAAAATTATTCCAGTTATCGTGTTCACAACTTTACATGGGGAAAAAGCATTATACATATATACACTAAGCGACAAAAAAAAAAAAAAAAAAAAAAAAAAAAGCTGCACTGCAGAAAAAATTACTTATACCTTTTTTATTTGTAATAACTTTAAAATTAATGGTTGAAACAAATAAAACTGTCATGTTTGCTTAATACCAAAGGGATGAAATGAAACCCATGTACATTTTCGATTTAATAATTTGCTTTATTACACTCTACGGAGTACTTTATAAAAATCTACATAAAACTTTATTTTTAAACATAATGCAATAACCATACACTTTGTATTCTATCATGATTTATTATATGAAATAAACAAGTTATATTTTAGTCAGGGTTGGCAAGTTTCTTCCAAGGTGGAAAAAACCATGGAAAAAACTGGCCGGAAGAAATAGGTTTCTTCCAAGTGGAAGAAATGGAAGAAACTGTTTTTCTTAAAAATTTATCCTATAAATTGCAGATTTGTAAGATACAATGGATGCATTGATCTTATAACAACTTTAAATATACTTATACAAATTTAATAACATATTTAGTTAATAATTATGAGGGTTTTTTTATGAAAATGAGCTAATGAGCCTCGGTATCTGATGATCACATTCCAAAATGCTCAAAATCCAGTAAAAAAATCAATTTCAATTTAAACAGTATAAAGTTTTATAATTTAGACAATTTTATTTCTTTAACTGGTAATAAATAATAATTTGGATCACTTGCTTATACTTTCTGATAAAACAGCTCTTAACGTAATCCAGTTAACCCTTTGCGGCGCAAGACAATTTGGATCATTTTAAATTATACTGCCACCGGAATTCATGAAGTAAATTAAACTAAAAGAAATTTCAAATTTTATGGTTAAAAAAACCGGCCTTTTGTGATATGTTATAAACGTAAATTTTTGCAGCTAGATCTTAAATTTTGCACGTTAAGGACAGCGCACGTTAAGGGGTTAATTAAAAGAACCAGTATGCAATAATTACTTTTACTGTATTACAAAATGTCATCAAAAACTTTATTTTCCTTATAGTCACATACAGTACAGTCAACTCCCTCTAATCTGCAGATTTATAATCTGCAAATCCTTCTAATCCGTAATTGATTTTTTAATCTAAAAGAAATTTACATCTCATATTTCAAAAGAATTCACATTTCTCACATTTTTACTTTTTATTAACTTCGATTCTTGTTTGTTTGTTTGGTATAAATCTTGCAATCTATTTTTAATTAATTTCCCTACTAGCTAGACATTTGAAACTTTCACAGTAACTCAGAAACCGGTGACAACACAATACTTCGAAGTCAGATTTTCGAATAGTTTTCTTTTAATTAATTAAAATATGAAAATAATAAGCTCTTAATAACAATAAAATAGCCATTAAAATATTAGCTATAATTTAATTGTTGCCAAAAAAAATTTACGAGTTCATTTTCTTTCGACCTAAAAATAAATACATTTAATTCAACGTGAATGTTAAAAAATTATAAAAAGTTAAATTATGCATTTCACAAAAATTGATGACATTATCAATTTTAAAATTTTATACACATTGATAAGTGCTAATATACGTTGTTCTAAAAGGAGTAATATTTTATTTTTAAAACCAACTTTTTTTTTTCACTATTATTATTTCATTGAACTGAACTGATTCCGCGTGCTTAAATATTTTTTAGCCTCGTGTATTTTATTAATGACTCATCAGAAAATTTTAAAACATGGTATATAATTTTTTTTTTTTTAAATCTTATAATTATTTTTTATCAAACTTTTAGCATAATCCTTACTTTGAAACACAAATGGGGTGGGAGGTAACATTCTTATATTTATTATCCTGCAATTCATACAGACTAGCGCTGAAAATAAACCACTATTACATGAATGTTTAACAAAATTAATCAGCGATGAATATTATTTCCAGACTTTCAAAAATATTTTGTTTTGTATTTTTTAAATATGTTTGTTTATATTTTATAGGTACCTATTTTTTGAATATGCTTAAATTATTTACCATCATATATAAATGCGATAGATTAGTTTTATTAATATTGAAGAAATATTTATTCTAAAATTTATTAAAAATCCTCTTTTCGTTTTGATGTCTATTTAATTAATAATAACTGACTTTGTATCTGCAAAAGAAAACTGTAAACAAAGGCAATGATCTCTAATTTGCAAATTCCTATTATCTGCACAACCTCTGGACAAAACTTTTGAGAGTTAGAGGGAGTTGACTGTAAAACAAATTAAAAGTTTTTCCGTAGTTCAATACTGCACTTTATTTTTCAACTTAAAATAGATAAATACAAACTATGGATTTTTTTTTTAAATCCTAGAGAGCTTGCAGGACAGAAAAGTAGGTATCTTACTTATTGATACAGTTCATTGGGTACCAGCTTCGAGTTTATACAAAAAATTGTATCCTTAAAAAAAAAATGCAAATATTATGGCTAAAAATTCCACGATTATTATCACTTATACTGTGTGAACGTATAATAATAATATGAGATAGTATCTATGCAAAAAGTTCCAAAAATATTAGCATTGAAAAGTAAAAACCCATCATCTGTATATACTTATTTTTCTAAAGATATTTTTAATATTAATTGAATTATAGTTTAGATTTGGCATTATATTTATACTTTGAGTTTATATAGTTCATAAATTTTAATTTTGAACATCTGTTTTGTCTTTTGGTTGGTTTCTTCCATTTCTTCCAGTTTCTTCTGGTTTTTTCCAGTTTCTTCCGGAAGAAACCCAACCCTGATTTTAGTATATGAAATAAAACTATTTTTTTTGTTAGATCTAAGCATTTTTTAAATAAAAATATGTATTCTGCATTGGGTTAATTCCATCTTCATGTGGAATTACTGCTTTAATGCACAATGGCATAGTATTATACAGTGTTCTCAGAAATTTCAATGTGCCAAATACCATAATTTTTTCTAGTTCCTGCAGAGTTGTAGGCTGCAATTTTCGAATCCTTCCCCCGCCTTTTACAGACTAAAAATTTTCAAGAGGATTGAGATTAGGAGAGGATTGGACAAGAGGATTGGACTATTTCCATGTCTGGTAAAGATGAAATTCTACTATATCCTTTGTGGGATTTAACTTGAAGTTTGAATTACTTACAGAATTATAGGTGCTCATGGGAATGGATAGGAAATTTTGCCAATTTCAGCTGAATAAACTTACCACAGACGCCGTGTAGTCAGGTGCATTATCATCTTGAAATGCTGTTTGTGGAAATGCCCAAGATGCCTCCAAAATAATCGGTCATGCACAACTTTTATAATGGCCATGTTTAATTTCGAGTTAATTGAACCCTTGAGCATAAAAATTTGAGCAACTGTTTGAAAAGTTTTGCACCTCTATTATATTTTCGTAATCAGATCTACTTGTTTTCTTTAGCTCGAAATAAGTTAAACTTGACTCATCAGAGAGAACCAGTTCAGACCAATAATTAACTAATATTTTTATTTTTTTAGCCATCTGAGGTCTTGCTTTTCTAATTCTTTTCACTAAGAATGAAATTTTTTCAAAATTTCTGTCATTTAAACCTGTTTTGTGTAATAGTTGCTGTACTGTAGTTAAAGAAATTATGCTGCTAAACACTTTTTCTATGTTCTAAATGTAATACAAACTGATTTTAAAAGCAATGGCTTTTTAACTTACGGTCATCTCGCTTGGATGAGTAACAATGCTGCCTAAAGCCAAATTTCCAGTTTAAATGGCCAAAAAGTTTTATATCTTGCTAAAAACCATTTTACCAACGTTTCGTCAACATTTAATTATTTTGCCATCTCACGTATAAAAATATTTTTTGATTTTCATTCAAAAATTAATACTTTTTGTGGCATCGTTAACTGCCTTATTCTTACCATTTTTGAAATAATTTCTAAAATTACAATTTTCCTAGCAAATGCATTTTATTTTTAACACTGGACTCAATTCTAAAGTGTATGTGGAGGACAACATAGTAAAATCTATTTGAAAATTTGCTTTTTAAACGATAAAATTGGCAGTTGTACAAGGTAAAAAGGAAAATATCCAAGTGCAGCTTTTTTTTTTGTCGCTTAGTGTGTGTATATATATATATAAACTTTTGAACAGAGGGTGGTTTTAGGTTCTAGGAGTCTGATCGGTAAAGATATTAAGAAATGTTTCAGAAGTCGTGTCATGAAAACCATTGCAATAGGTAGATTTCCTATAAGGAATCTACCTAATGGAAAATGGTGCAATTATCATTAATGATTTGTTCTTAAGTCCACATAAAATATTTGGATTCATTATGGGAAATTGCTGAAGGTGCATTCTCAATAGTGTTGTAACTTTTCTGATGATACTGAAAAGTACTTATGGCTTAATATTTATAATGCAATGATTTAATATAGATGGAAAGTGTTTTCAAACTATGTAAACTGTATAGTTTTTGCTTCTTATGTAATTCACAGTTTGAAAACAAAATTCATGAACCAATAAAATAATTAAAAGATTACCAACCTGTTAATGTTGTCCTCTGTTGTTCTTGTTTTCTTCATTCTCTAAAGCTTTTTAAAGTAGGACCAACTTTAAATTCATAGCATAATTATCTAGATAATGCTTTTGACTGAAACAAAAACATTTCTAAACTATTTTAAAGCTGTAAAATCTTTGTTATTTGCATAGAAAAATGAAATACCCATAAAGGAATCTATTGAATTTTCAGATGTATTTCTTTATGTTATTTAATAAGGAAATATTGGAAAAAAAAAAAAAAAAAAAAAACAAGTTTTAAAAAGTAGTTGTATAACAGCAAGGTTCATTCAGAAGATCACATGTTTTTTTTAAATGTTATATAACTCACATTCTTATTGTAGTAAAAGCTTATAATACCGATAAGAAAATATTTTCATGTTTGCTTGTGGTTAATTACAATTTATTCAAAATGCATATTTCTATGGAATGTTGATTATATTTTTTATTTCATAAGTATGACATTGTGGTGCTGTTATTAGTAAAAAAAAAAAAAAAAAGGCCTAATCCAGTGTGTCAAAAGGTCAGCCAAATTCCATGGGGGGGGGGGGGGGAACCCATTACTATTTATTAATATATGTTTTTAAATTCTGTTTTCACACTCAAAAAATGTAAAATTTGGCATTTTACAACTTCAAACTAAATTTGAAACAATGAAAATAAATATCATTTTTTGGAAAACAACAACTAAATTGAAACAGTTATGAGTTTTCTGAAAATGAAAACGTAATTGAGAAACATATATTACATGTAATATAAATAACAAGGATTATTTTCCCATAGATTAACATAGGATTTGACTGACCTTGACACACTGTGATGCATCATCCCCTTAAGCATATTTTTAATCAGAATTAGGTTTTTGTACATATCCAAAACTAGTTAAAGACAAAACAAATGGTTTTTATTGTCTAAAAGTGTCCAAAACATAATAATGAAAATTTTGTGATAAAGAAACAGCTAATCTATAAAGAAGAATTTTTTACCGAAAGGAGAAAGAGTAGCAAACATTTTAAGGTTGATTTAAATTTTTATTACTGGAAAAAAAAAATTCCCTAATAAAGTTTAAAAAATTTTAACACTGATGTATTATAGCAGAGTTCCCAGCAGCAAAGATACTCAAAAATAGTTGCTTTAGTTGCCTTTAATGTATGAAATAGCAGTCAAAATAATAGCCATTCTGAATGAAATAGTAGCCACTCCAAATAGCAGTCTTGGATTAAAAAAAAAAAACTAATATAAATATTTAAGCAGTGTTTTGATATACTGTAGTCAGAAGATATAAAATTGACCTAAGAAATTAGATACCTTTCTTGTAGAAGAAAACTGATACAATATAAAACAAAATTTGCATAGCAAGATTTAAAAAAAAAAAAAAAAAAAAAAGTGGTAGAATTGTTTTTTGAGACACCAATTTCCGAGATCTAAAACTGACCTACCTAATAAGGATGACTGTTAATTTTTCTTTAATAATTACAGAAAATTGACAATAATTTGATGCAAAAGGAAATCTAAAAAGGGATATATAGCAATTTTCAAGAAAATCATTAGAGCCATTTGTGAGATACTTTCACAAAAACATGGCATACTCAATTGTTGACCTGAACACAACAACACATGAAGGGATATCTAAAAGAGAGTTAATATGATGAGTTTGAAAAAACTTCATACAGATGTTTTAAAAGGAGCGCACAATTTGACCTACATATACAGGAAGCATATCAATTTTTCTGAACTACCCAACTAATACATAGGAAAGAACATCTAAGAGGGTGTTTATATACAACAGTCTTACAGTCCCACTTTCAGTTTCCAATGTCCCATTTCTGTTTTTCCTATTTTCACCAAAAGTTGGCAAAATCATTTGTACACCAGACCTGCCTCAATTCTTAAGTTTTGTCTTTTTGTATTCATTAGTTTCGGAGATATAGTAGTAAAGAAGATCTCTTTCTCTCTATCTAACTGTCTACCCCCCCCCCCCCCCCACCAGCACACAACAATAGCCAAAAACCACTTTCATGGGCACATGAAACCTTAAAACACACAAATCAGATTAAAACTGGAAATTGAATTTTTAGACTGAACACAATAAATATTCCCATTACCTACAGTAGTTGGGTAATGGAAGTAAAAATGCAGTGAAGGCGCACAAAAAAAAAAAAACAGCACAGAACAATTTTTTTGTTCAAAATAGTCTCCATTTAAAAAAAAATAGTGATGACTAACCTGAAAATAGTAGCTTTTAAACCACTTTCACACAAAAATAGTTGCCATAGTAGCCTGGGGTTGATTTTAGTAGCAAATAGTTGCTTTTTAGTCGCCGCTGGGAACCCTGATTATAGAGATATTTTCTCAAAATACAATTTTTCTGTAGAATAAAGTTTTGGAAATTCAGTAGAAGCCATAAGTCTTCAGCTTCTGCACACAGAAATTGCACAAAAATACTAGAATTGAATGATGATAAATAAATAAAAAATTTTAAGCAGGCACTATAAACTGTAAATATTCAAACCTAACTGATTTTGTTTTCAAGTAATGCTTTATTATTTTAAAGCTATGTATTTAGTATTAATTGGTTTTACTATTGTTAAAAATACATAGAGAGAGGGGATGGAAATTCAACATGATTTTCTTGCACTGATTAAATTTATGTTTCTAAATTTGTTTTATATTCATCTTTCATACATATATTGGTAATTCCATGAAATAGCACAAAATTAAAATAAAATAATTTCAAAAGTTAAATAGTGGAATTATTTTGCTATTGCTTCATAGTGTTATTACATATGCAAAATTTTCGTCTGAGCCAAATTTTCCTTGAATTTCTGGAAGGTAAAATCTGAAGGAGGATTGCTAAGTTGAGATCATTTAAAAAATTGGTTTTCACAATAAAACACTTGCAAACTGGTAATCAGTACATGTCAAGGCACACACATTTATCATTCTTTAAAGGCACCTATAAAGAGCTTTCTTCTGATTGGTTAATCGTAGAAGAAATTGCTTGTAGGAACAACTTTATGACTAACTAGAAAAAATTGTTCATACTCCCAACTCCTATTAAACAGGACGTTGAGATGATTTGGGCCAAAAAAATTGACTCAAACTGACAATCAACTCAAAAACTGCCTAAAATGTTGTGTGTCATAGAGCCTTTAGAATATATGTTGGAAGCTAAAGTATTATACTGAAGCAATGGCAAAACAATTTTATTTATATTTATAAAATTTATTTTTATGATTGGTGTGATATTTCATGGAATCACCAACAGACAATTATTAATTTCATTATTTTTTATCGTATTTATAGTTTTTACTTTAAAAATATGTTATGCATTGAAAAGAGTTTGAAAAGTAATATAAATATTTAGCAGCTTAGATTAAATGAATATTGAATTTTCCTTCATTTATATATATCAAATTTCTTACTTTAGGATATTATACATTGCATTTCAAACAGTCTAAGGTATATAAAAATAAAATGGTTTTCAGCACAATGATGTAATTTTGCTGTTTTTGTCAAGTATATTTTTTTCTAAAAAAAAAAAAAAAAAAAAGAAAGGAAAAAAGATGCATCAATTACTTATTTTTCCCGCAATAGTCCTACAACTAAATATATATATATATATATTTTTTTTTTAACGAAAACTATATTTTCCATCTTTCATTCATCTAAAAATTAGCGGAACAAAATTAGTTACACATGTCAAATGGAGTTAATTCTTCACTGTAATGTGCAAAATACAACTGATAATTTTATTACTGGTCTTGTTAAACTATTCTTGTGTTCAGTTCTGGAACATTAAAAGTCCCCACCCCTTCACTCCAATGAATATGTATATAGAAGAAATAAAACATGATAACCCTTTGAATCTAAATTCCAGCTAGGACACCGAATATTAAGCAATAACTACTTTTTAAAATGTACAGTTAATGCTTTATAAATATATATTTAATTCAATTAAAAAATACATGTACATGTGTTAAGTTGTATTATCTCTGGTGATGGTGAAAAAAAAAAAAAAAAAAAATTCCTCCTGGGAAAACTAGAGGTGAGGTAGAAAGCTATTTTCAGAAAAAGTGATAGTAAATAAAATTCATAGTGAATAAGATTTGTATAAAGACATATTTCTTATAAAATAAATAAAGAAATAAGAGACAGTTTTTAAATGCTAGGAGGAGGAAGAAGCAACTCTAAAATGGCATGACTTCTCAAATTCAGCCAGCAGAATAGACCATTTGAGGTCTTCGAAACTTAATAAATATTAATCCTCAGAAGTATATCTGGATTGTTATAAAGTGCTATCTTCAAGCTTACAAATTATTTTCTGTACTGTTCGGATATTGTAAGCCTCCTTGGTAATTGAAAAGTTTTTTTTACAAGGACTTGCCAAAAACTGATAGAACCAAGACATGATACAGCTGTTTCGCATGCAAAAAGCAGAGGGGTAAAATACAGTAGAGTCTCGATAAACCAAGAACTGATGAACAGAGTTCTGATCAATAAAAAGCAGCTGAAATAACACAGACCCCCCCCTCCTCCTTACCTCAGGAAAATCAAATTATGATGCCAGAGACAGAGAGTAAGTTTCTTACACTGACCTCATTGAAAGAGATCAAATTTAATTGCTATCAGACAGTTCACTTTTTCTGTCGATTTGACTGGATAATAAAAGAAGCATGGGTGAAAGAAAGAAATTTTCACTGGATTGAAGCACAAAAATGTCTCTGTACTATCAGGTAAAATAATAATAACTCATATATAATGTATGCAGATATTCAAAATATGCATTTCTGAGATTTACACTAATAAACATAAGTATGAAAATTTAAGTTTATTATTTTTTAAATAAAAAATGTTTTATAAATCTTCCTCCATGTTTTCAGTGTTATTTAAAATGACTATCTGTATTTGGTTCTATGAAACATTATTATCTTGATATTAATCATTATACAGAGTGACCGCTAAACTGGAATGTTTTATGCAATACCTTTTTTTTTTTTTTTAAGTTCAAAAAATTAAATCTTGAATAACCCCTGATTAATATAATAATTTTTCATGGACATGGTAATAATTCAGGCTCAGATATTCGACACCACGTGCAGCAATTAAAGGGACTCTACGTATTGTATCTGAAAACCTAAGTCAATGTTATTCTATGGGGAATTTTGCCCCGTTATCATTTTTTTTCAGTCCTATTCCATATTACAGCACATAAAAAAAAGACGGAAAATTTGCACAAATGAAAAGAAGCTCCACTAAACCCGTTTGGGTTGGATGATTTTGTTTCTGAAGATTGCAGCTAGTGTTTGACAATTATGTCATTTATGTTCAAGAACTCAAAGTAATAATATAAATTTGCAAGCAGGAAAATGAGTAAATAAAGAAAACACGTGTCTATTCCTATGGATGCTAATAAAAAAAAGCTATAAAAAGGTTTAGATGAAAGAAAAAATATTAAAAAAATTGGATAGAAATTAGGTGTTGGAGATGTAACAGTAGGCGGTGATTGGAGAAGAAAACATGCTAAAATTTAAAAGAAAATATTTAAAATTGAACACAGGGTGATCATTTAAAAATAGAAAAACAAAGTGCAGAAGTGATTATGAAAAAGTGAGGCCCTTTTTATCTGATTTCCTAAACAAAGATTAAACAGAATTTTGATTCTAATCTGATATTGCAGAAAAAAACCTTATATTTTTACTATAAAATAAAAGAAAATGACACATTTCCTGTCAGCATTGGCTGGTTAAACAAACAGAAAAATGATATGTAATTTACCAGGTGATTATTTGCAGAAACTTTCAACAGTTTTTGAGGCTGTTGATGCATTTCACTGCTCAGTTCAGTAGTAGAACTGAATAATTTAACTTTGAAGGAAAACTTTGTACATAAAACAAACAACTTTCAAATCAATTTTATAATTACAATTGTTATGTCATGAGTGATATCAGGAGCAGGGATGTGTAATGAGCAGGAGTAAATTGCAGAAGTTGACACTTTTAATTTTTATTACCTTTCTCAATAGAAGATTTGACAACAGACTGCATGGAAACAGGTGAACAGGCCTGCCCTGGTAATGTTTCTTTTTAGTAGATATATTTAGATTTTTTTTGTTGTTGTGTATGTGTACTTTTGTTTAGTGCAATTTATAATCATCTGCTGTCCCTCTCTCATATATATATATATATATATATATATATATATATATATATATATTACATATAAAAAATGAATATGAATTATTTAATATAATAACTGAAAACTATGTGAAACAAAAGCAATATCCAAACTAATGATATAAGTGTGAGAGCATGTGTTGTGATGACAATGTTTCAATAAACTTATATCAGAAGAACATTTTTATTATCAATGGGTTACTCATATGTTTGAATGAAAATTACACATTTCTAATTCCAACAAAGAGGGCAGTACCAACATTACCAGATGTGAAATCATCTCATTAATTCCGTGTGCTCTTTGTGTTAAACTGATTTTTTATTCAATTTTATTATGAAGAATTTTATTATGAAATTTTGTATTAAGCAAAATTCCCCATCATTTTATGATGGGAAATTTTGCTTAATCAGATTTGGTGCTGGTTTCATTAACTTGGATTATCATTACTCTGCTGTATTAGGAAATGTGTTAATAAAATTATGATTCATCAGGGTACATAAAACTAATATTATATCTGCCTCTTTAATAAGATTTTACTGAAGCACTTCAGTGAAAAAATCATTAAAATATTTCTAAAAGAAAAGTTCAAGATTAAAATTTCTAAATATGATTATGTGATGGAAACAATGATATTATTGTATTTTATCTCAACAAGAACTCACAAAATGGCTTTTCCTTCAATTATCCACCTAATTTAAAGCTAACTCAAAATACTCTGACTAATCAATCAATTAACTTTTTAGATCTCAAAATAATCATCGATGGTAATAAACTTTACACAGATATCTATGACAAACGGCAAGATTTTTGTTTTAATGTCAACTTATTTACACATTTTAATTCATGTCTGCATCTTTCGGTATTCAGAAACATCATCATTAACCATTTATTTCGAATTAATAATTTATGCTCTGTAAAGTTTAAAAACAAGAATACTAATAAACTGATCACAGCCACTGCTAAAATGGGTTTTCCTAAACACTTTGTATTTTCTATTTTATATCCTTAACCATGTCTCTGTCAGTACAAAAAAAAAAAAAAAAAAACTGTGTACACTCTTGTGTATATCAACAAAAAAATTATAAAATAATAAAAGACAATAAAAAAGGTGGCGGTTGGGTGGGCAGATGTTTGATTACGGAGGTGGGGTGGTGTTGTAAGGCTGGATGGTTGGGTGGGTTTGTGAAATTAAATTATAAAAAAAAAAAAAAAAAAAAGTAGAAGGCTTGTTGCATTTGCTTTGTATTAAAATTTCAGATTTTTCCTTTTTGAGTTGTCAACTATATTTAATGTTCTAATTATACTGTTAAACACAATGTGATCAATCGGTGAATTTCATTGTGGCTTTGTGGTTTCATTGTTGTTCATCTGCTTTGAAATTTTGCATTTTTAAATCCATATGGTTCCTGTTCTGGTTGTGGCAGGCTGGGGGAGTGTTGCCGGCGTAAAACTAGTGTAACCCCACAGGCAAGTCACAAGTCTTGCCGCCTGCCTCCTTCTTCCTATCTTGTGTTTCTTGGGTTGTTTTTTCATTAATTTTGATAAGTTTATGGTTTTAAGTTAAGATTTGTTGTTTTTCTTTATTGATTCGTTTGTTTTGCAGACTGTTAATTAATAGATCTGGTTTCTTTACATTGGGTATTTCATCCACTGATGATTTTTTTTTTTTTTTTTTTTTTTTTTTTTTATCTTATTGGTCATTGGTGTTTCAGTGATCTTGTATCTGTTGCTTGGCTTCTACTATGCTTAATAGATCATCTTTATTATATATATATATATATATATATAAATCTATTGGAGATAATATCGGTTTCTTTTTAATGTACATTCATTCATTCTTTTTATTTGTGGGAAACTAGCCAAATAAATGAGATTTTATTCACATATTCCAACAAAATATGAATCATATAATACAATATGCATTCTAACAACTCAGAACTTCCATGTAACATTTACTTATGTAATTTGCCCCTTTATTTTTCTTTCACACATTTTAATTTTTAGCAAGAAAAATATCAACAAAAATATGATAATCTGTTTAACTAATTGCATATGCCCTGGTGGTTTCAACCTACTTAAATTTAGCTATAATGAAATCTAACTATTTAATAAAGGCGACAAAGTTTGAAAGTTTCATTTTTTTTTTTTTTTCAGTATTTTCTTGTTGTTGACTATTAATTTACATAAAATTTTATTTATTTTTAGTTCCTTAATAAACTTATAAATATATAAACTTCAGAATATTATTAATTTAAAATTAATGCAGACATTATTCTAAATGACCAGCAACTAGTAATTTAATTCTACTTAGCAATTTTCAAAATTCTAAGCATTCTTTTATTAAAGAAACTATTTTTATCTTAGTAATAAAAGCCCAAGTTTTCCTAAACTAACACTCGAAACTGACGTCATTGCTATGAAAATGTATTGAATATATGTATATCGTTGGATTGGAGAAATCAATAATGGAAGAAACATGATTTAGCAGGAAAATATTACATCACAAGTGCAACAATCACTGGGAAAAAATAAATTTTACCTGTGATTTGAAAGAACTAAAATAAGTTTAAAAGAATTTAAAAGAATAGATGTAAAATGCTACGTAAGAACCGCTACTTCAAGTTTTGGCAGTTTTTTTTTTTTTTTTGATGGACCCTATTAAAAACTGCCAAATTATGGTCAAAACATTAAACTAAATTAGAGGGAAAAAAAAACCTTTTAAATATAAGTGTTTAATGTTTAACATGAACATTTTACACTTGCTTGTTTTTTTTTTTTTTTTTTTTTAATGGATAAATTGAAAGCTATTTCATTCAATAGATTTTAATAAGCACACAAAACTTCATTTATGTAAATATATTTTTCAAGATGAAGTAATAAAATGTAAATTGCAGAAAAACTAAAATGTTGAGACAAAGTTGCAAAATCATGCCACAAAAGTGAAAGCAAACACCCAAAAATTTCAAAATTTTCCCACCCATAATTTTAAAAAGTTAAAAAAAAAAAAAAAAAATCTGAAAATTTTGCAAATAAATTTTACCAATAAAAGAAAGCCACTCAAACTTCAACCCTAAAACTACAAATTTCAATTTCTATGATTTAAATCAGCTAAATGTACAATTGTTCTTTTTTCAATGGACAACATGCCTCTCTCAAGTCATTTATTATCACAATAACACTTTTCTTTCAGTTCATCCCACAAACAATAGAACCATTGCCCATAGCATAACTTTATCATCCCGCATATATTAGAAGCAGCAACCCATCTATGTTGCCCATTGATCAGTTCATTAGAAATTATACACTAACCTGAAATTTTTATTTTATAAATGTGTGTAATTTAACAAGTTGAAATGTGTTACATATATAAGAATTATATATCTTGAATAGCATTATTCATCATGAAATTTTTTCTTTGAAGGGGATTTGGCATCTTTGACATAGCTCCACTGACGATTTTATTTAAAAGCTTCTATTTCGATTTAATATTTATAAATTGAACTATATTAGGTTAGTTCAATAAAATATATATATTCGGACAACAATTCTTGTGGTTGTGGTTTTTTATACATTTCTTCCAGATCTGAAATCTTCAAATTGCATTTTTTCATAAATTTGTGATCTTCAAAATCTTAAAGCTGCTACAGATATTTAAGAAAAGAGTTAATTATTATTATTATTTATGTTTAATAGAACCTAATTAAAAGAAATAGGGATGGATTTTGCAATAACATTAAAATAAAAAATATTAAAAATAAAAATATAATAAAACTCTTTTTTTTCTTTTCAAATTTTTAGATAGACATTCCCCTCCCCCCCTTTTTTTGCCTCAAAAACTAAAATTCCTTCCTAATTCTTTTAAGTAGGTTCAATTAAATATATATATATATATATATATATATAATTAAAAAAAGTCTTTTCTTGAATATTAGTAGAAGTTTTAGTAACTTGAAGATCATGAATTCATGAAAAAGTGCAAACTGAGAAAACGCAATTTAAAGATTTCAGATATGTAAAAAATATATCAAAAACCACGAATGGATATATTTTATTGAACAAACCTAATATAGTTCAATTTATAAATTTTAAAGGGAAATATAAGCTTTTATATGAAACTTTCATTGATGTCAAGTCCTCTTAAACAACTTGTAAATATCCTATTATCTTTAATAAACTTTAAGTACCTTTAACGATCCTTCAACTTTAGCAGCTTTTAAATGATATATTTCGACGTGCTATCGCAGTCATCTTCAGATGTTGTTTATGCTGCATCACTGAAAGGTGTTTTCAATCTTCCTCCACATCAGTCTCCCTCTCGCTTACGTCATTGTTTCGTCGGTGATTTCTTAGTACTTGTTGCCAATCCTTAGTTATTATGCTGTGCTCTCTCTCATTTACTGCCATGTTAGATGTTAGAATTTCCAAAGCCTCGCGTTTCAGAGCGTAGTTATGTGAGTTGTATGGGGCTATTTTGACGGTTTTTAGGGTATTAGTTATTATTGGGTTAATTTTATGTGTACGTGATAAGGCGGTGGAGCTTCTATTGTATTTTAGATCGTTAATATGTTCTATTTCTCTGTCCTTTATTTTCCGCTTTGTCATTCCGATGTCCATTATTTAAATATTTATCCTATTATCTATATAAATTAATACAATTTTTTAAAAAATGACAGACAATGTATTTTTTATAATCAGACACTGGATTTCAGTTAACTTATACAAAGAGTGTGAAAGAGGTTTTTCATGAGGTAACTTTTTTTTTTTTCTCTCTCTCTCAGAAAAAAAAAAAAAAATAGATAACAGATAACATACAGAAACAAACACAGAACAAAACACAAAGTCCAATAAGGTGACAATAGTACATTTTTCTAAAAAATTAAAACATAACATTTAAAATCAATGTTTGCAATTATGTACAACTCATGGGTATACGTTTAAAAACAATGCTGGTCCATGTTAATGATGTAGGTGATTCACATTCAAGATCACAATTTTCTTTTAGCACTCATACATTTTCATTTGTTCACAGGCTAATACTGCCAATTATTAATTTCACATTATTTGCATCCATAATGCATATTCATTATATAAAAAGTATCATATAGTTATTTACTTTTATCAGTTTCTTTACTTGCTGATTTATAAATATACAGTCATATATTTTGAAAGAGTTACCTTGCAAATATATATATATATATATATATATTTTTTTTTTTTTTTTCTTAAAATTTATTTAGTTTTTTCATAAGCAAATTTTAATGAATAAAATTTAATCTGACTATCTCTGCTTATGTGCTCTAATTCTTGCAAAATAAGCATATATGTACAGTACATACAATAAAGCACAGTTCATACGTCTCTCATTTATACAGACTGTAATTTAGTGTAGCCTCAATTCATTCGTATTAATACGAAAATACTTTATTTATATGATGCAAATATCAACTATAAGCTTCTCTCCATCTTTTTAAAATTTATTAATTTTCCATCTTGGTATTTATTTTTTTGTTGCTTTGTTATTAAATTTCCTAAATTTCATTACCCCCCCCCCCCCTCCAATGCTTCATTAAAAAACATCCAATGAACTTAATTTCATTTATAATGTTGTATTTAATGTTCAAAGATAATGATAAGGACTTTCTGCATAATTAACATTTCCTGCTGGCATGAACATGAATAGTTTAATAATTAGTATGAATATTATATTAATACTCAAGATCTATGCTACAGGGTTCCCACGGGTCAGGGAGAACATGGAAAAATTGGAGAATTTGAGATTAGTGAAAAAAAATTCAGGGAAAATGGCAAATATAGCCCAAAAATCTGGAAAAATGATGACATAAACCAGGAAAATGCTTTTTGAGCATACAATTTAAAATAAACTATGTTATCTTTTATGACACAAACCAAATTTTGTGACCCAAAATTTTATAAAAATTGACTTGGAAAAATCAGGAAATTTTATTTTTTAAATAGAATGGGAAACCTGTCAGGGAGAACCTGGAAAAGTAAGAGAATTTGAAAACAGTGAATAAAAGTCAGAGAAAATTGCAAATATTGTCCATAAAGCTGGAAAATGCTTTTTGAGCAGCAATTTAAAATGTACTGTTATCTTTTATGTCATGAGCTATTTTTTATTTTGTGAACTGTTTTTTATGTCACGAACCAATAGACTTCGAAAACCTGGAAAAGTCAGTGAATTTTATTTTTGAAATTAAGTGGGAATACTGTATGTATATTTACGTGCACTGAAACTATGCAATTATAATTAGTACTTAAAATGTGAAATTAAGACAGTTTTTCTTATTTTTATGATAAATGTTTAAAAAATTTCTATTTAGCATAACAACTTATCAAGAAATAATAAACTTACACTATCTTAAAAACACTAAAATTGTTACTTTTACATAAATTTGCATTTGTATACAGTTAAAATTTGTAAGAATCAAAATTGTTCATTAAAAATCCAATTATACATCATCTCATTTATGTGTTGTTAAAAGAAGCCCATTGCAAGACATATGAACAGTGCTTTTACTGAGCAATATATTTTTAAGAATTACTATGATAATCACTACAAGAAATCAATAAAATTGTTATTTCCAAATCTGCATTGCAAATGATTGGTAACAGACAGAAAAATTAATTTTCCTCCTTTACTCTATTTTGTAACAACAACAACAAAAATGCCCCCATCAGAATGTCAGAGAAAATTCCAAAATGAAATGTAGTAAGTTTGATGGAACATTTTTATCAAAGTTACGTTTACATCAGATGCTTCAAAATGTAAAGAATACATAACTGTATAAAAACGAGGAAAATACTAGCAAGAGAGAAAATGCTTTTTTTTTTTTTTTTTTTTTTTTTTAATATTTATAATATTTAAATATAAGATTATTTATCAATTTATGTTAATTTTAACTGGCTTGATAAACATTTTATTGACATCTTACGAAGCAAGACATGTAAACCCTAAACGAATGCATAAAAATTTACCAATACGCAGAAACTACTTCCAATTACTATTAAGATTTCTGATATGATTTAGCTAGATTGTTTATTTATTTATTAAAAAGAAAAAAAAAAGGGGGGACTTAATAAGTTTTAAGGCCAAATCAAAACTAAAAAAAAATTTCCTTCCATCAAACATTAAAGTACACTGATATTACAAAAGCTACAATTTTAGAAGATTTACAACATATTATTTATAAATTTAATTAACCTTAGCTTTTACTATACTTACCACAATGTATTTCCATTATTCAGAAAAATTACACATGACTGAATGATTTTAATTTTTTAAGGTTTTCTTTTAATTTAACATCAAAATTTTATGCTTTTACTTTCAATACAGAATTTAATTCAAAATGAATTTTCTAAATTTCATCATGTTATATTTAAAAAGAATGGATGGTAATTCATGTACTGACTAAATAAATTTTTACTTCATTAAATAATAATCCTTATTTATTTATTTACTAATTTTCACAATATATTATAGGGGTACATTACATGCCTCTTTAACTAGTCAATTATTGCTAACTTAGTACAGCCTAAGATTTCAAAAGGCAAATTTGTACTCTTTATGGTAAATATAAATATATTTTCTTCCTAGTTTATTCAAAAGACGGAAAAATAAAATGAAAGGGTTTGGGTAAAACTTAAAAGAATGCAAGAAATTAGAAGCAATCACCCATAGCTTATGATATTTTTATTCTTTTTTACAACTTTTTGCACAAAACACGCTATTTTTAAAGATGGAATAGCTAAGAATTTTCTCCAATAAATAAATAAACTTTATTTGCACAAACTTTAGAGCACATACGTGAGCAATCTGAAGTCAAACATATTTTCATCATTTCTGAAGGAGAGGGGGAAGAAGGGGTGGAAAATCTTGAGAAAATATTTATTGAACTGAAATTATTGTTTATGTAGGATGTGCTAAAACAAAAGACCAATTGTTAAATTAGAAACTTTTATAATATCTTGATTACAGAAGTTGGGAATATTCTGTTGTTTGCCCTACTGAGACCAAATCTGAAATTCAGATTATTACTTGCAGTTTCAATCAGTATCAGTCTATGTTTAAATTATGAAAATTTACCTGCTTGGATGTATCAACAAATTTTTTTGACTACTTTATTATCTCTAGTACAAATATATTTAAAAATCCCTTTTTTTTTTTTTTCTTCCCCCGAGGGGGGGGGGGAGATTAGTAGATTAATATACCTTTACTTGTTCAATCAAATCCTTTATGCTTCAAATTCTAATTTAAAGGCAAAATCATTACAAATGGCTAGAAATTTTTTTCTATTTTTTGAAAATAAGTTTGTTGACCTACTGCTGCTTTTAGATATATCCATTCGTTGAACTATGTTTTTACATATTACACTTATAATTGAAAATTACATAATTATGAGTTATTTTGTTTTTTAAGCATAGATTTCATAAATAACAGACATAAAAAGTTTTTCTTTGAAAGCACTGAGGTTAAAATAATATTTTAAGCACATTTTAAAAATGATGCAATGAAAACACTGTCTCAAGCTGTCAGTTTTTTTTTTTATTTTTTTTTTTAACTAGTCTTTTTATCATAGCAAAATAAATAAATAAAATAAATAATAATAATAATAAACATGTTATATTTCGAATATTTTTCAAGTGCACATTATGTTTTTTTCATGTTAAATGTCCAAAAATAAACTTCTATTAAGCTCTTTAGCAAGATATTTTACATTATTATTATTATTTTCATTAAAACTTGAAAATTTAGATTCAAAATATAATGTTAAGATACCAGTTATGTTTAAATATCGTTAAAATAATTCAAAACTTCATTAACAAAATTGCATATTTACATGTGGTATAGAATTAAAGTTCCACTGAATATCATTAAAATAATAGTTTCATGGTAGTGAAGCTTAAAAAAAAAAAAACTTTTTTTTTTTTTTTTTTTTTTTTTTTTTTTTGTCAATCCTTTTTAAAAGCAAACATAATAATAATAATGATAGTGACATTATGATGTTTCCTTTAAAAAATAGAATTTTCTTTCTCACAGCTTTCAACACAAACAGGAATGCAATATGCATTGTAATATTTTAACTTACAATAATAATTAAAATTCAGTACGAAGATTTTTTTTCCCTATAAAACTTGTTTAAATTCATAAATTACTTTTTATATACAAAAACTCAACGCATAAGAATTTAAAAGGTTTGCTAATATGATACATACAAAATTAATATTCTATCAACATTTTTTCCCCACATTATTAAAATAACCTCATTATACTTCCACTTTTCACACTAATATTTACAAATATAGCCTCCTTCCTTCTACTACCTAGAATAAGTAGGTGGATCAATTCGAGGTATTCTACTTCCTTGCAAAAGTGTCTGTTCAAATTCTTCTACTAATTTAATCAAATATTTCCTTTTAAACCTCGAAGCTTCGTTTATCACTTCTCGTATCATGTATATCTGTACATCAAAACTGTCAATGGCTTCTAATTGCTTAAACAGCTGCCCAAAATCTGTAAATAATGTGACAGTTAATATAAAGATAATATAAAATCTAGAAACACTATTAAAAAAATATAAATGCAACTAAATGTGAATAAGCATGCATTCACTAAAAATTTTTTTAGCGACTTTAAATCAATATATATATTCAACAAGCACACACTCTCACACTTTTTCACACACACAGAGATAATTTATTATAATAATTTGCAGAAATTTAGGTTCTTTTTCATTTTTTACTTAGGTTGAACATTAGGTTCAATAAACATATTTTAAACTCGGTGATGTAGGAGCAATATGAAATAATAGAAAATCATATATAATAATAATAATAATTCATCATTACAATGATCAGGAAAGAAGAAGTGAATTAATAAAGAACTATATATGGAAATTAAGCCATACAAGGCAAAAGGTATTTAAAAAGTTAATATGAACTGTTTCTGAAAAATTGGTGGAAGATATCATATATGGCAAATATGATCAAAGAATAACAAAAAATTAAAATACTGATTAGAGGAAGAAGAAGCAGAGGTCACCACGTCTTGCAACAAAATTGTAGAATGCAAGAGAAACATATGATCAGATACCAAATTCAGACATAAAATTCCAAATATATCTATCCAGGTATAATTAAAAGAAAAGAAATATGAATCAATCCACAACATTCACACCCTAGTGAACAGGAACACCTACATACTCCAACAATGAAACAGAACTTTAATAACAAAGATGCTGCAATTATTCATAATTCATCTTTTCCTCATAGCTAAAGAAAAGAATTTACTTAAAATTATGTAAAATTGATAATAGATAACTGGCTAAAAATGTAGAAAGGGAGATTTAAATCTCAAATATGTTGTTTACAATACAATAGAGTACAGTTGCCATACGCTATGATACAAGAGTTACATTTGACATACTTTGATGATTTATGAAGACTTCAGCATATTTAGATATTATAAAAATGCAAAAGATTCTTTATTTTTAACCATAAACAAAAAATAACGCTTAATTTTTTTTTTTTTTTAATTATTATTATTAATTCTTGAAATCTATTGAAAGCTACATGTATCAATGAAATAAAAAGTAGCTTAAATTTTATTTTCAGTTGAAATCTACAATCATAAGTTGAAAGAAATTTTAAATTTATTTTTTTTAATAAAAGAAAATAAAGGCTACATTAAAAACATAGTTTGTATACACATAACAATAATTATTCAGTACAAAAATTCCATTACTTGGCTATATTTGGCTTTGTTCCTTATGAACTGGAAGATTACATTTTTACAAACAAGATAAAGTTTTGTAACAAAATCTGCCTAACTTTAATTTTCAATTAAAACTCCAATGAGAAATATAATTTGAAAAAATGGAAAATCTAATAATTTCTATAATTCTGGTTCCTCATTAATAAAATAAAAATTCTGCATTAGTTTCTTTAAAAGAAAAAAACTGATAAAATTTGAAATCAATTCATATTTTCATGTCTGCCTTAAATCTAATTTAATAAAAGTACATTCTATAAATCTAATTATTAAATGAAATTCAAAAATACTAACTAACAATATTTAAACCTTCCCATAAATAATAGAATAAAAATTATAATGGCTAAGTTAGCTGATAAGTATGTAAATATGAAAATTCTTACTATCAAAAAATCTTTTATATATATATATATATATATATATATATATATTCTTTATTCAAGTATTGAATAACTGATTTTTTTTCCCTTCTGAAAAATTACAACTGACATCTTGCCAATGTTTGGCATTTCAAAAATTAATATTGGGAGCAAGGTTGAATATGCAATTAATTGTGCTTTCTCTTTTCATAAAAACTATTACTAGGGGCATATTTCAGGTCACTCATAGCCAGAGATATTTTTAACTCCTCCACAAGCACATTTTACACATTAAAATCTAAAAATACTCCTTAAAATTTTAACCATGAGTATTTTTCATGCTTTGTATTTTTAGGTTAAATTTAGTGTATTTTGTTAAATGTGTCTGAAAAAGATTCACAATTGTAGAAAGATTCTTTCTACAATTCAATTCTCTGCATGCTTTTTTTTCTAAATCAATTAATATCTTCTCTTACAATGGATAAAAAAATTTTATAATTAAAATTATTTTGAGTAAAACTGTAAACATTTGCATCAATAATAGAATTTCTCAGATTCACTTATGGCCTTATCTTTCAATGTTCATTGTAATTTATAAACAGAATCACATTATGTTCATATTCTGAGTTCTGATATTATATTGTACAAATTATGCTAAAAGGAATATTATTACAATTGACCAGTCCATATAATATAACAAACTCATAACGTGAGTTCATATACATATATTTTATTTTTGAACTTATTAAGAAAGAAGTAAAATTTAGCATGAATTCATGAAAGATCAACTTTTTTTTCTTCCACTTTTTTTTACTCCTAATAATGCCAAATTCACTCCTTCAAAAAAGATCAAAGAGCATTTTCACCCCTAGGAAAAAAATCCTAGCAATATCTCTGCTCATAGGCCAGGTCAAGCTATCTATAAAAATCCCAAACTATGGATGAAAAAAACTTGACTTTCAAAGTACTCCCTGCTATAGCCTATGCCATGAATCATAAGATGAATAATGAGTGATTCTCTCTCTCTCTCTATGTATATATATATATATAATTCAAATCAAAACTTCTATTACTTTGAACCACCAGCAAGAACAGTAAATATAAACACCCATTCTTTAAATCATCTAAAAAAATAAAACTTATCTAATGTTAAAAGTAGTAAAAGTCAAGATTAAAGATGCCACTCGCTGTGTGGCGATCAAGTCTAAAATAGTGCTAATTCAAAAAATTTGCTACAGCCATCATTTTTTATTTTTACTTAGGAAAAATTATGTACTCTTGATAAAAACTGACTATCTTCTGCAAAATTTATTAAACAGAAAAAAATTAAATTAAAAAATAAATAAATAAATCCGCAAATTTAAAATTACCTTTCACAGATTAGATATTTGAAGGCTTTGGTGATTTTGAAGGCTTTTAATTCTGATTCATATAAAGTGGATGTGACCCACTAATAAAAAGCATGCCAAGTCGATGCTACCCACTTAAAAATGCGTACCTAGTGGTGCCGACCACTTTTAAAAACGTGGAGCACCACAAGGAAAAGGGTCCACATTCCGCACTCTAGATGGTTACGTTAGATAACCAACAGATGCCTCCTCAAATCCCTGAGAATAAATAAACTAAGCAAATAAGTCGTATTAGTAAAATAACCCTTTAAAACATTTAATTTAAAATTCCTTAGTAAAATTGTGCCTTTTATAATTGCTGATGCTTAGGTGTTTACCTACATTTAGCAAGACACTTATGATAAATTTTAATTTTTTGATTGAATATTGCAAGTTTTTTTAGACTGAATATTTCAAGTGTGGCGCTTACTCCCGAAATTATGGTAGTGGCAAACTAATTGCCTATTTCAGAAATTGAGATTGAAAGATATTTTTTGTCAATTAATGACAAAACAATTTCATATTTTGGAATTTGGCCTTAAAAATTTGTATTGTTTGTCAGTTGCCCCCCCCCCTTTTTTTTTAAAGAAAAAAAGAATTTTTATAAACTGATTATGGGAATTTGTCATATTTTACACTAATTAACGGCAATAAAACCATGTAAAGAAACATTTTATCATATACTGAGTTTGTTTTACACCAGTAACAATATGTCTACTCTATTCAATCGCAAAAAAACATTAAAAAAGAATGAAAAAAATTTTTAAATGAAAATAGTGGTATGAAAATTAGCAGAAATTACATCCCTGATACATTAGAAACACATCATGAATTGGTTAAAAAGGCATTTTTTCTACAAAATTAAATATATGTTTTCTCACAAAATGAACAGACTCATTGGATATCTATTTACTTTATATTTCCATTCCCCCTGAAATTTAAAAAGAAAATTTTGAAGTATATATACTGAAAAACACACACACTTCTGAACAATTTATCACAGTATGTATGATTTTAGTTTCGATGTGACTATGCACATATTTTTTAACTGCATGTAAATTATATGTGGGATGATATAATCTGAATTAATCTTGTCCAGTAGCCATTTTTTAAATTTTTTAGTCTAGACCTTTAAGTAGATATAGATAACAAAAATATATAAGTACTTTACATATAGATAAAAATATTCAAGTAAAATACATATATATAAATGTAGGAAGCTCCAGAGAAAGAAGGATCCACTTTCAAGTAAATTAAAGTAAAAGTTTACATACTCCTTCCAGGTTTTCGAACTTCTTTGAATAGGGCACTTCGAACACGAATTATTTGAGTCCTAAATGCAGAATCCTGAAAATACTGACTGATGTCTATCGTAGTATTTAAAGCAGAACCATCTTCTTCACCCCATGAATCAACGTGATTTAAAATATTTCGTGAATTAACATGGTTCATAATCTGCATGTCAGCAGAACTATTCCATGTAAACATACCGTCTTCTGATGGAGCTGAAAAATATATTATTTTTTTAATAATAAATACATATTAATTTTACAAAGTTAATGTAATTCTAAAACAGGATAGCTTAGAGTTTTATTTCTACTAATGTATAATTTACCCACAAATAATGATCATCATTAAATGTTATTGCATATTAAATGTTATGAAGCAACTATTGTTTTAAACATTCACTTGGAATTTTTTAGCATAAAAATAATGGAGCTTTTAATATAAAATAAATGAATATATATACTCAAATTTGATAAAAACCATGTAAATAACTTATTCATTAATTTTATTTAAACTTATATCATTAACTTTATTTCATTAATTGAAATCATACAGATAAATATTTTGCAAGCAGATACCACCTTATTACACTTTGTATACCTTTTAAACTTCTTAAAGTGCAATATAATTAACAGACTCCTAATTAAATACAGTAGCCGCCGCTTTATAAAATCACTGGTTAATAAAATCAGCTGCTTAATCTGATCAAATTGCTGGGTCCGGAATCAAATCAGTGCAAATCGCCGCTTTAAAAAATCATCATCGCCGGTTAATAAACTCAAAAGAAAATCTCTTCTCATGTATGTAAGATAAACAACGAATTATATTTTCTCACCAGATTTTTGTAAAGAAGAAAAAGAAACAAAACATAGCAAACCATCCCATTTTTACTCTTTGTCAAAAATTATATACCTCAAAAAAAAAAAAAAAAAAAAAAAAAGGAAAGAAAGAAAAGAAAAGAAAGAAAAACTCGCCCCGACATGTGTTGTAGTTATGAATTCGAGGAATGAATTCTTCAGATGACTGGCCAATGAGTATTTTTTCTGTCTTAAAATATTCAAATAGAGTTTGTAGTTCTTATGTTGAAGCAACTTAGCTGCAAGATATGCAAGCAGGTACTTTTTATTTTGAAGGTAAAGCGTAAAATTTTGGTAAAGTATGATGGCTTTCTTCAAATGCATATAGTCAAAGGAAAGTCACATCCAAGCTTGAAATTTCTCAGTTTGCTTCATGTAAACATAATAATAAAGATGATATTAGTGCCTAAATTATACCAAACGGAAGAGTGAATCGCAAGCGAAAATGAATAAGGAGGTCATCAACTTAGCATTTTCAGATAGGTACAAGAATGCCAGGTCAAAGAAAATTTCCATCTTTTACGTAATTTTGTCCCTAAAAGCTCAAAATTTTAAAACTCCATTCATACGGATAGCAAAAACTCCATTCATACTGATGGCTAGTTGATAGATAGAAGGGCGAAGAAGAATTTCTTTCTATATATTCAGTTCGGGCATGTTCGCCGGATATAAAAATCAGCCGCTTAATAAAATCATTTTGATGAAAACAAACGTGATTTTATAAAGCGGCGGCGACTGTATACACAAATTATAAAAATATTTTGAAAGACTTACTTCAAAAATATTTATTTACTTATAAAGGATATTTCATAAGCCATAAACACAAAGCTATCATGTACTTAGAATTACTCTTTTTTTTTTTTAAATAACATTACAAAATTTTGTGAAAAATCTTTTCATGCAAAATAGTTTTTTAAAGCATAAGTTTAAAAAACTTACTTAATGTTGGAGGATGCCTTTCTTTTTCAATCATATAAATATCATCCTCTGTATCACTAGGTACTGATATAGGAATCATGTGGGATTCAGGGACTGCATTATTTAAAATGGGACTAAGGGGTAAGGGACTTTGCGGTCTCCAAACAGGAAAATCTTTTGGTAAGGGACCTGGTTTTCTCTTTGCTTTTGGGGAACCAATAGGAGAATCTAACATTCTCTTTTGGCCCCTCATTGGAGAATTTCCACCACTGCTACCCCCACCAACAAGATCTATATCAGCTTCATCCACCATCATTCGCTGTAAATAAAGAAAAAGTTGATAAATATTTCATTACAATACAAAAGTCATTAACATGTATTAAGTCAACACTACAAGTCAACACATGCATTAAGGCAACACACAAGAATCATTTACTGCAAAATGAGTAAATAAAGAAAAATATTTAAAAAGTTTTTTTTTTTTTTTTTTTTTTTTTTATGTAATTAATTACAATGTTAGAAATATGCAAATACTAAGTTGCCATAAGGTTTTTTTTTTTTTTTTTTTAGCTAAAAATAAAAAATCCTTATTTCTATATTTCATTAATACTACAAATTCTACAAAGTGCAATAATAGATGGGAGATTTGGTTAGAGAATAGAACTATTCAGAACTCAGGTCAGTTCAGTCGTGAAGTCATGTGCATAGTAATATCTACGGGAATATGATAGATGTGCTGAGACAATACTGCACAATTAAATACTTTCCAGAATAGTTTTAAATAATAATCATAAATAAGCATTTAACAGGTTAAAAAGAACACTGCTCAACATTAATAAAAGTTAACATCAAAATTTTACATGACAGAAAGAAAAGAAATATTTGTTAAAATATGTAAAAATTAATTCACTTGTTACATCTTGTAAAACTTAACTCGTATTAAAGCTGATCTCATAATTTAAGTTTGGTGTATTATTTTCTTCAGTTTACCTAGTGTGTAACTATTTGCTGGGCAAATACAGTACAAGATTTTAAATCAAGTAATTTTTTTCAAGTTGCAACTACTTCAAAATAAAACTTTTTCTTTTCTTATAATGTACTTTGTTTTTTGCAGATATTGAGGAAGCAAATAAGATAAATTTACTTTTTAGCCATGAATAATGTGGAATTTTGGCAAGCGGCCAATAGAGGTGAATCCACAAATAACTATTTAGTAGGGGGGTGACAAAAAAGCAGGGAGAATATTTATTTTGAATATTTCTGATTTACTTCTATTATCATGATGATTACTTTGTGCTTTATTTGCTACATAGTAATTTAATTTTATATACAAACCTCTCATTTTAAATATTTATACCAGGATGGCTAACATTTGATCTTTTTGATTTTCCCTGACTTTTCGAGGACAAGTAAAGGTCATTTTCTTCCATTTGGCACAACATTTTATAAATTGAGATTTTTTTTGTCTAGAATTTCCTTGTTGTAAATAATGCTTTTTGATTTTTTTTTTTTTTTTTTCAAGAATTCAAAATTCCCCGACTTTTACAAATTTCAATCAAATTCCCTGACATTTCCCTAATTTTTCCAGCATAGCAAAATTTTCAATTTATTTATTTCAATATTAATCTTATTTAATGAAATAATTTAATATACATTCATTTTATTTTTGTCATGTACAAATTAACATAAATGTAAACTTTTATTTTACTTTTATTGTCTGCAAACTAATGTAATGTATAGAAATCATGAAAGTGAAATTTTATTGTTCTAATAATTATTTCCTTTTATTTATTTATTTATTTTAAGTAAATTATCTAAATGTGCACTCTTAATTGTTGAAAAATAATAAAAAATATGAAATTTGATGTGCATTATTTTAAATGCAGATCAGATGTAATATTTAAGTTACATAAAATAATTTAAGTATCTATGTATAATTATCAAGTATTTATATATAATTTAAAGACACAAAAAGCCTCAATAAACAAACAACATTTCATCAGAATGCTGCCAGGTTTAATTTACAGGGCTCCCCCCATGAAATTGATGCAAAATAAGTGCCCATAAAAAAGGGGGGGGGGGAAATAAAAAATGCCTCCCCCCAATAAATATATATATATATCCCACCAAAAGTGAAGATGGTGCATTTTTAGGAAAATATAATGAAAGATTAAGATGATGGCAAAAGATTTTCTATTTTATTCTAGTTCTGATGTAATAAGTATCTTATATTAAGGAGAACAGAAAATAATGTAAAAACCATTAAATTCAAACAATTTTTAATATAACATGTTTCCATTTTTAATTACCTTTATTCTCAACAAATTTTTACCACCTAGTGTGAAAATTTTCAATCAATGCCTGATCGATAAAAATCAATTGGTTTTTGCACAAAATATCTGGATATGACATTTTGAATATGATCTAAATTTGAAAATATTTTGCCACACAGAAAACGTTCTGGTGAATAAATGGAAATCTGATGTATAATGTTGGGTGAGGCAGTATCCTACCTCAATTCATTTATTTTTTTCTAGTGATTTTCTTATTCATTGCAATCTTGTTTTACCTGTGGTAAAATAACACCTTTTCTGTTCTGTTCATAATCACTGGACACTTTCAAAAGTTTGATTCACTCAGTCGAATTATTCACAGTAAAGGCTGCATTCACAATTTTTCCTGGTTTCAGCATTTCAAAATGAACAATTCTGCAAATTCAAATACCTCACTGAACACACAAAAGGGCTGTTTCATGATGTGCACCTGACTTACCAGTACTGCATGGTGATTCATTAGAACAGAGTCACCGTTTCTTGAGTTTTATATAGTCATGAAGGACTCATTTTTTTTTATCTCCAGTGATCAAATAATTAAAAATTGCTTCTGTATTGTTCTGTTAAAACAATAAGTTGCCTGTGGTGTATTGGTTAGCTTTGTTTTCTTCGGTCAGATTGTGCAAGACCCAAACACCTACTCTGAGTATTTACCAATCTACTGTAAACGTTCTTTAATGGTCGACATAAGTTAGTTAAAAGTGTTTGACAGTTCCTCAATTGTCTGTCACAAATTTGAATTCATTTCTGCCCTTAACATGTCATCATCTGAAGATATTAGTCTTTCTAATCAGAAAGATCAAAATTATCAGATCTGAACTTAGGCATTTATAAATGTCTAATACACTTGGATAAACATTATAACTGTTTTTGACAGCAACTGTTGCATTACTATTCTTGTGAAACTCAAAAAGCACACAATGTTAGATATGTACATCTTCTAGTACTCGGTAGGCCATTACATCCAAAGTTGGGGGAAAAAAATAGATTTAATTACTTACAAGTAAACAAACCACTTTAAAATAATAAAAATGCACCACTGGCATTTATAAGTAAAAAACTTTAGAAAAAAAAGAAAAAGAAAAACACCATGAAAGGCAAAAAACTTGCAACAATTGTTTCAGATCGAAAGAAAACACGACCCTTTGTCGGGCAAACAAAGTAGGCACGACTTCTGTCAATACAAAACATTTGTTACAAGTTTTTTGCATTTTATGATGTTTATTCAAAGTTTTTTGGTGCATTGCTTCTTTGTCTGCAGCACTCGTGTCTACTTTGTTTGCCCGACAAAGGTTTTTTTTTTTTACCCGAAACAATTGTTGCAAGTTCTTTACATTCTATTGTATTTATTCAAAGTTTTTTACTTATTAAATCACTTTAACTCTTCAAATGTCTTTGGCACAAGTTCGAAGTGCACAATAAGCTGATAATAAATGATAAACAGACAGTGACATGCAGAGAAACAACATTACTTTCTGGTCCTACATTACAACATCACTTCCCAGTGTTTATAAAGCACAGAATGTAAAAGTTTAATGTTTAAGATATATTTTTGCAAAATTGCCAAGTTTTATTCATTTATTTTCATTTTTACTTATTAGTATTGTTTTTTTGGATGACAGGGGTGGAACAGGGTTTGCACATTTATTTTATTTGATATCAGGATTTAAAAAAAATTTAATAAGAATATTTTTCATGTTAAATTCAACAGAGAATTTTGTTTGTAAATACAAATACAAATGAAAAACAGCTTGCAAGCTCTGCTTTGGTAAAATCATAAAATTCTGCAACTTTGTACTTATTGTAGCTAAATACTTTAGACACTAAAATTCTTTTAAACTTTACAATCTTATCTGTTTCATTCTCAATTTCTGTTTTCTATACCCCAATTAAATATATAACCTTACAGAAAACAAAAACAAATTAATTAAAAATATCAGTTCTCTTAAAGTTTACAATATATTAAAATCACACAATCAACTGGGAAGAAAATCATATTTTTATTGAATTTCTTCTTCTTCTTTTTTTTTTTTTTTTTGTTTCCCGACTGACTGAAAATAATGCGTGGACCGGGAGTCGAACCCCAGATCTTTGACTTACAAGGTCAAGACTTTACCAATTGAGCTATCCAGGCCAACAACCGGTGGACATTACTCACTCAGACACCCTTTAGGCAGAAACATCTGGTCTATCATGTCATCTCTTAAAGTTTGTTCGCATTGCTTAAAATTAAAATGAATAAATTTTAAATTTGAATTTTTTCATAGTCAATGAGGAGTTCACGCCAGCATCATATTTTAAAACTGATCTGACATCTTTACAATGGAATTTGCATAGTACGTTTATGTGAAATTTCACTTTATTCACCCATATATATAAATGTAAATTTCAAATAACTTTTGAAGTTTTCAAAGCAGAATGTTCATAATTAATGACGTTCATTCGGAAAGCATTTAAAAAAAAAAAAAAAAAAAAAAGGTATTTTAAAACTGATTCAACAATTGTACAGTGAAATTATTCTTCATGATATATGTTTATGTGAACTTTTGCCCCATTCACTTATGTTAAGAAAAATGTAAACTTTGAATAACTTATATTTTTAAATTAAAATGATGAATATAAATAAGGTTCTTGCCAATATCATAAGTAATCTTTTAAAATTGGTCTGACCCATTACAATCATCATTCATTCTTGAGACTTTTTATACACAGATCAAGAAAGTGACTAACCTACAGACAGATATCACATCAATTTTGTGATTTTCGGATTCCTCACACCTCAAACTGTGTATGTTCATACATGTTGTATGATGGAGAACTAAAAATGACTTAAATGACAAAATAAGTATTTTTACACAAAAGTGACTTTAAGTGTCAATTTACTCAAAGTAGTAACTTTAAGTGACCAATGAAAAAAAAAGTGGTTTTAAGTGAAAAAAGTGTCTTGGTGGGAACCCCGAATTTAGCCCTTTCTAAAAGTTTGACTATACCCCTATAAAAAATTGAGCTTCGCCACTAGAATGAATGTTTAACTTTCCACTCAATATATGGTAAATTTGTATTACTGTTATCTTAATGAGATACCACAGTCAATTAGGTACACTTTCAAAATTAAATCCAGATTTAAAAGTCAGTCTTACCTTATCAATTTTAAAAGGATTTCCAAACATATGTTGGCGAACAGGAATGGATTCTATTTCACGAAGAGGTGGTGTGAAACGTTTCAGATACTCTTGATAGTTGCCCATCTGGCCAACAGGAAGACTGTGCATTTGATCTAATAGAGAAGTACATGTTTGTAAATTTTCATTTGGAAATATTAATTTGAAAATAAGTATATGTAAAATAAACTTTTTTTTTTAAAGTTACTTTAAGATATTATTTTCAAGGAATAGTTTAAATTTATTTATATTAGTTATATGTATATTGTATTATTCATAAAAAGTTGTTAATTGTGTCAAAAGTTAATATTTTTTAAATGAGTGTAGAATTCAGAAAATAAAATTCAGAGAAATATATAGTTAGAAGCTATCAAAAATGTTAATTATTTTATTTTATTTTTAATTGTTAATTTAAATTCTAACAACTGGGGTTTCTTTGTGTATTTCCAATAGAAGTATTTGTGAGTAAAAAAGTAATATGTCTTTATATGTTTTATACAATTGAAAAAAAAATTTTTTTAAATAATTTTAAAAAGAAAAAATGTGTGAAAGATCCATTTCTGTACAACAGATTTCCGATGAATTGACCAAATCAATTTTTACAAGAGCGAAAAGTGGTCAGGCCAGGATTCGAACCTGGGACCTTTGGGTTAATGTCCCACCACTCTACCAACTGAGCTATCCCAGTCGATGTCTGACCCACACAATTCACTCAAATAACTGATGGAAATAAAAAAATTTTGGATGTTTTGGAAATACAGATTCAGTCCTATGAAAGAAGTTTTTATATATTAATACTCCTTAAGTGCTGGATGGCAATGATAATTAAAATAATAATTTTGACCATTTATAGAATAACACTTGATGGACTGTCTGAATTCTTTTTTACAAGAGCAAATGTGAACAGACCACGAATGGTCACTTTTCACTCTCATAAAAATCAATTCGACCGATTCATCAAAAATCTATTGTATAAATTATCAAAGTTATTATTATAATTATCCATCTCTGTCATTTTATTTTCTGAAAAATGAAAAAAAATAGCTTTAAAAAATACGCTTGCGAGGATAAAAATCCCCATTAAGTTCTAACCTTCATCCTGTAGTCGAGTATGGCTCAATGAACATTGTAGGAAGTTAGATCTCATTCTTGCTAGCTGATCCAAAATGTTATTCCTAGGAATATCATATGCATTACGATAACTTTCATGCTTTATATCTTTTTCTTTTACGTATAAAACAAAAAGGTTAAAATCATTAAGATCATTTTTCAAGGCTGTAAATCTTTCATTCATTACTATATTTGGTGTCAAATTCATTTCTGTAAGTTTAGTGGCTGAGCCAAAAGGGCGCTGCGGCGCAGGATTGACGCGTATCCCTTCTGATATTGTCTTTTTGGTCCCAACGGTTGATATAAGTTTTTCAAATTCAGTTTTAGCCTAAAAGAATAGATATAATAAAAAATGTAAGATACAAGAACAAAAAAATTCGCATGTAAATAATATAAAAATGTTTAGGAAATTAAATACATAAATACAAGTGAACCTCTATTATCTAAATATACATTTAATCAAAACTGCTTTTTTTTTTTTTTTTTTGTAACAGCTTAATAAGAAATCATGGACAGGAAAGAAAACTGCTTATAAAAAAATTGCATTTAACACTCCTCAGAATGACGGCTGAGAATAAAACAAATCTGCCAGGATAAGTACAAAAAATATATTAAATACCTAAAAAAAAAAAAAAAAAAAAAAAAAAAAAATGCAAAAAATACATTGACAAAAACCAAATAACATGAATTCCACATTACACCTGGAAAATATAAAATTGGTCATTAAGAAGTAAGAAGCTCTTGCAAAAAATTATCAGTTACTCTCCATATTCCTTTAACTTGATTAACAAGCATAAAATATGAAATTGATAACATTTCTAACCTTGAATTGAAAAGACTAGAGTCACTCTGAGGTAATAAATATTTTTCATAATACTAGCCTAATTGAGAAAAAATAATTACTTTTGAACTTGAAACCTATTTAGCAGTTTCTTCTAGCAATTGCAATATATTCTTACATTTTATTTCAATGGAACATCTTTTATACATTTCTCATTTATACTTTTTTTTTTTTTTTTAACCTTGGTCTCATATTATTCCATTCCATTATAATGTTAAAATCTTTTGTTTATATAAAACAAGTAAATTCTTATTTTCACTTATATGTTTTTTCTTGAATAACCCCAAATTTGAAATTTATTCCAGAATAAAAAAAAATAAAATAAAAAAATCTTACTACTACTTTATAATTTTATACACAATTACTTTTTACTTTCCGAACACTATAAGTGGGGAAAGTATTGTAATCATATCAAAAATCCGAATTTGAAATTTTGATGTTTCTATACGTTTCGAGGTCCTCGGAGTCCGTATTCACTATTTTTACGATGATGTATGTATGTGAGTGTGTGTGTATGTGTGTGAGTGAACACGCTAGCGTCTAAACGCTTTGCTCGAATGAAGTAAGTTGGTATGCATGTTGCAAGTCACCGTAGCACGAAACCTATTGATTTTGATGAATCTAGCACTTACAGTTTTTTTTACAGGGACACAAAGAAAAATTCTTTATCATTATGGCCTATGGGACCAAAATCTTAAAAGTGCGATAGCATCTAAACACCTGATTCAATTGAGCAAAAAATTTAGACACATATTATAAATCACAAATACTCAATCTGTATAGATTTTGGAGAATCTAGCACTTATAGTTTTTTTCAGGGACACAAAGAAAAATTGTTTATCATTATGGCCTATGGGGCCAAACTTTTAAAAGTGTGATAGCGTCTAAACACCTTATTCAATTGAGCAAAAAATTTGTACACATGTTATAGGTCACAGTTGCACCAACTGTATAGATTTTGGTGAATTTAGCATTTACAGTTTTTTTACAGGGATGCAAAGAAAAATTCTTTATCATTATGGCCAATGGGACCAAATTTTTAAAAGTGCGATAGCATCTAAACGCCTTATTCAACTGAGCTGAAAATTTATATGAATATTATAAATCACTGTTGCACTAACTAAAAGCATTTTGGTGAATCTAGGTTTTTACAGGGACACAACGAAAAATTCTTTATCTTTATGATCTATGGACTCAAAGTTCAGTAGCGTTAAATAAAATATATTGTAATATATGGAAAAAAATACTCAAGCATTCTATTATGTTTTTCTCTCTTTTGTTTGTTTAACAACTCCTCTTTCTTTACTTTATCTACAAAACTGTTAATTACTTAATGTTCGGAAAATCGAGTGGAGTCACTCTAGATTTTTTTTTTTTTTTTTTTTTAATTACAGTGTACAGACAATCCAAGTTGATAGCCTAGGGAAGTTTAGAAAGAATAGTCAAAATCAAGCAAATGGGGCTAAGATGACAAACATACAACTGTCCAGGATTTCTTTAAGAGAGAGGAAAGTGATTGCTTGTAATGACCTCCTACTCTCCTCCTTAATTATTTTCAGGAACAGGTTTTAACTAAAAGGAATTTCTCCTGTTTTACAGACTTTTTGTCCGTTTGCAGATTTATTGCTCGTTTCTGTATAGTAGACTTCAAGACTCACACAGTTTTCTTTCACTTTTAATTGTATGTAGAAATGTTGTCTTTACTTTGAAAACAAAAGACTCTTGTCTTTAAAAGATAAAATAGAAATCTTAAAAGAAAGTTAAATACAAAAAAAAAAAAAAAACTCTTAACTGCATTAAACCAGATTTAATTAGTGAAAAAATAAAAAAAAATATATAATAAATTTACATATCAACACTAAATGTGATTGTGCACAACTATTAGCATTCAAATTGCTTGTTATTATTGATTATTAGTCAAGTTATTTTATATTTCATTAACAAAAATATTTTAATTGAACAGATAAAAGGAAAATCATGGAAAATTATTAATTTTTATTATTGTATGATCCTTTATTACGTATTAGTATATTAAAATAAATTTTTAGTTATAGGTTTATTTAGTTATATATTCCTAAGAAAAAATAACAAAAAAGCAAAATTTTTCCTTTCAATTCATTTAACCAAAAGTGATTTCATAACAAATTTTTAAGTAAAAATTTTCAAGCTAAATGAAATTAAATCAACATAAAATTCATCTTCACAACTCTCATCTTTCCTGTGAAAATTATGCTTATCTTAAGATTAATATCCAAAGTATAAACAGGAGAGTAAAAATAAATAAGCAGTTAAATATAATATTAAATAAGTTTTCTAATTAATTATGACACTTAAACCATTCTAGTAGCTCTCAAATAATATTCTGTTTTCGTTACAATGATAAAATAAATTTTCTTAACAATGATATTGTGTCATAACATTACATACTCTTTCTATCAAAAAATTTTTTGATAATAATAACAATAATGATAAATTTAACTAAATTTTGATCAATAGTAATTTTAGATAACAGAGGTTCTACAACACAAGACTGCGTAAAAAACTATTACTGTTAAACTGTGTAAATGTAGAAATAAATACCCATCTATAATTTCTTTTCCTTTATCAATAAAATAGTGTTACAGTAAAATTAGCTTAAAATCTCCCATCTTACCTGATTTTTCAATCTCTTTAAGTAATTTAAAACAGCATAATTCAAACAATTTTCCATGGTATCTGGAACAAGATTTGGAGCTCCCATTCTCTGTAAAGCTCTTTTTAGTGGCTGTAAATAAGTAAATTGTGTATTTATGAAGAGAAAAAATATTAAACTTGGCATGAATTTTACATTCATTAGATTATAAAATAGGCTGGATTAAAAAAAAAAAAATCTCATTGAAAACCAATCAATAGCTGCAGTTTGGTTGCATACTTTTCTTTCTTTTTTTTTTTTCCTATGCAAGAGGTTGTTTGAAATAGCTGAAACTTTTCTTTAAAGGCTGTGGTTAGAGAACTGGCAGTCGGGTAAAGTATTATAGATCCAACAGTCTTCTGCACTTACGTATTAGAACTTCCGGGTATGGAATACTTGATCTGTAGCTAAAGTGCCGAGTGACACAGAAAATGAATATTTTTTGAATGATTCTTATTTCCAACAGATAAATGCATAAAAGTAAACAATAAATGGCATCAGTCAAGCATATAAGTATGATGTTTACTTTAACAATTAACAAACGAATAAATAGCACCGGTAACTGTTTTTCAACCAGTCAACTTTGTAATCAATCCAGCTGGTGCTGCCATCTTTCGAAATGATTTGAAACCACCCAACGATTTTCTAAAACTTAATCTTTGGAGAAACAATGCAAATTTGAAAAATGAAATTTCTTATTTCTGATTAAATTAAAATTTTGATTAATTTTTTAAATAATTTAGTTTTTAAAAAATCCTAATATAATAACAGAATATTCTTTGGAGAAACCATGCACAGTTGAAAAATTAAAATTCTTGTACTAACTGAATGAATTATTATTATTCTTTTAAATATATTTAGTTTTTAAAAATTCAAATATAATATATTAGAATAATCATCGGAGAGATCATGCAAAGTTAAAAAAAAAAAAAAAAGACTTTTTTGTACTGTACTATACTGATTAAATTAAATTTTTAAAAAATATATTTAGTTTTTTTTAAATCAAAACATAATAAAATATTAGAATAATCTTTTGAGAAATCACGTGAAGTTTAAAAATTAAATTTCTTGTACTATATTGATTAAATTAAAGTTTTTAAAGAATATATTTAGTTTCTAAAAAATCCAAATACAATGACAGATTTGTATAATCTATGAGGAAACCATGCAAAGTTGAAAAATTATTTATTTCTGTAATAATTAAAATAATTTTTTTTTAAATATATTTAGTTATTAAAAATCAAAATATAATAATACATTAAAATAATCTTTCAAGAAATTATGCAAAATTAAAAATAAAACTTTTTGTATTATACTGATTAAACTAAAATTTTTAAAAATATATCTAGTTTTTAATAATCTAAATATAATGTATTAGAAAAATCTTTCGAGAAATCATGCAAAGTTTAAAAATTAAACTTCTTGTACTATATTTATTACATTAAAGATTTAAAAAAATATATTTAGTTTTTAAAAATTCAAATATAATAATAAATTAGAATGATCTTCAGAGAAACCACGAAAAATTGAAAAATTTAATTTTTTTGTACTATAGTGATTAAATTAAAAATTTTCAAAATATATTTAATTAAAAAAAAAAAAAAAAAAAGAATATAATAATATATTAGAGTAATCTTTTGAGAAATCATGTAAAGTTCAAAAATTATTATTATTATTATTATTTATTTTTTTTTTTTTTTTACTATACTAATTTATTAAAAATTTTTAAAAATAAATTTAGTTTTTAAAATCCAAATATAACAATACATTAGAAATGTGATGTTTTTTGTGTAATGTAAAATCCCCCCCCCCCCCCGCCCCGCCCCGCCCACCACCACCATTTTATACACATATATTTCAATCATGTACATTATCAGTTTTCTGAGATTTTTTTTTTATTTGCATTGGGGAGTAATATAAGATCTCAGAAAGATTCGTAGCAATTTGAGAGATTTATTTAGCTCAATTATATTAACTTATTTAATGAAAGACAATGCAGCAGATAAAGCAAAAAATATAAGAGAAAATAAAACTTAATAATGAAACAAATATTTAACGAGAAAAATCAAAATGTAAAACATGATCAATGCAAATAAATGCAAATTAAAGCATTAATATAAATTATCAAAAGCATGTGTTGATAAGAGTCATTCACTTTACTGGCAGATGAATAATAAATCACCCAGCAGTCCTACTGTCAGAACTGCCGGGAATATAATAGAGACCCGGATGCCGGTCCTTTAACCACTGCATTTTTTAAAACAATTCCTTTTTTTTTTTTTTTTTTTTTTTTTTTTTCTGCTTTGTTATTTTTACCCCAATTTATATTCACAAATTAAATTTTGGGTAATTATGTTAATATGTGAAAAACACATTTGAAGAAAAATGTATATTTAAAAAACAACAACAAAAAAATCAAAAACCCTCAAAAATCAAAAATTCTTGAAAATGATATGCAAGCTGAAAATATTAGATGAATGGCAATGGGAGAAAAAAAAAAGTACATTATTTTTCAAATCAATTTTTATTTTATTAATAAAAATATCACAAATGTATTCTGTCTATACAAATTGTGGAAAAATATTGCAGATATTTCAAAATTTTAAACCATTTGTACAGGATAAGAGATGATAAATGCTCATATGGACAGGCTAATAAAAGTAGCTGCTTTCATTTTTTCGTTGATTCACCTTATTTTTGAAATATGATATTTTCTGAATTAAAATATGTAGATTAAAAATACAAAGACATAAAAAATTATGATTAATAAAAACTTAAAAAGCATTCATCTAGTACTGAATCAATAAAAAAAATGAGTAATGTATTTTTAAAGCAAATAACGAACTTAACTAACATACTCCCATACGTTAAGTTCAGAATAAAAACATTTGATGTAAAATATCAACTTCTAAATTACATATTAAGCTCTCAGAATAGTAGTAAAATTTAATGTTACTTCAAATGATTTTTTAGTTATTTTAAAAAACTATTTTAACAATAATTATAAAATAACAATAATAATAATAGTTTAGCCTTTTTTTTTTTTTTTTTTTTTTTTTTTTTTAAGAATGCTATTAAAGGAATGTTTAAGAAAAAGTTCAACATTAGGATAACTTATATAAAATTTTAAAATAGCAAATTTTTCTTGTAACACTAATCCAATTTCAAATTTTCTTCATACACTTTTTTTTAGCATTCAAGATTCTTTTTACATTCTATATAAATATTAGTTAGAAAAGATTTCAAATATTTCACAAGATATTTTGATGTATAAAAATTAATAGTGTACTTGTACATTTGAACATAAGATTAAGATATAAATAAAGGACAGCTAAACTACAGAAAACTTTTTTTTTTTTTTTTTTTTTTTTTTAAGCACTACACACACACACACACACACACACACACACAAAAAAAAAAAAAATCAATATTTTTTAATTAAGTCTTTTTATAAATTCATAATTTGTGAAGAATTCTTATTTCCAATAATTTAAAGCAGAATATTTATAGTTCAAAAACAAATAATTGAATATGTTAATATGTTAATTAACTGTTAATAAAAACTTATATGAAAAATTATACTTGCGTAAATACAATTTTTTAAATTATTCAAAAGTTACACATTTAACTTTTGTTTAAATTGTAATAAATCAGAATAAATAAGGAACTCACTGCTGCATAATAGAGCGGCATGTTTTTCAAATAATTATCAAACTGCTGTTTCCATTCTCTTGAGGGCTTACACCGATGTACTTTAAATAAGTCATCTAAATAATACAATGAAAAATAAATAGGTGGAATTTTCAAGACAAATTTCTAAAAAGTTATAAAAATTAATAATACTCAATGGGAGTGTGGGGTGGGGTGGAGTAGAGAAAAGAAAAGGCAGTAGATGCTTACCTAGTAAAGGTAGTAAAACTGGATAATTGTAAGGCATTACAAATAAATTTACACAAGTTAAACTTGTACTGGCTTTTAAATATCCAAAAGCATGGTCTACATCACTATTTTTATAGCTATTGCTGACAAATACCTAAAAATAAAAATATATTTATCAAGCACAGCATGATAAAACAATTACTATAATTGTAATTAAATGTATAAAAACACTCAGCAGTATTTCATTTTTATAATATCAAATAAAGCTAAATTGGAATTCCCCCCCCCCAAAAAAATAAATAAATAAATAAATAATAAATAATAAATAATAAATAAATAATAAAATAATAGTAATAATAATAACATTTGTATACTTAAGATTTTTCTACAGTCATAATTTTCTTTATTCAAACTCTAAATCCGAACATTTTTAAAAAAATTGTTGTTGTTATTAATAGTTAAACACAACAGTACAAATCAAATTTCATAACAGATATTCTAAAAAATAAACAATATTTCTATGTGTTATACCTTCTAAATTGTACAACTAAAGTCCATTACAGATGGCATTAACGATCCTAGGACAGGAACAATACAAATGTATGTGTCATGTGATAAAAGAACCAAAAATCAATCTCTTGGAATAAACAGTGGTAATGTTATGCTCTATATACAATGTAAATAAAGGATGTGTGGTTACTAAAGCTGCTCACTAATAATTAAGCTTAAGACTCTTAAGGCACTATCAGATGGAACAACATATATATTCTGAACTATAAGATATTTCATCTCAAAGCCACAGAACGATTCCGTTGAACTGAATTTGGAGTTATTTTTTAGCATATATGAAATCCACAAATGTAAACAACGGACACAACATTTGACGATAGCTCACCACAAGGAGGTTTAAAAGAAAAAGAGGATTATCTGGAACTGGGATTTTCTGATTGGGCGGTTCATGCTGAAAACTATTGTATGTGATTCAAACAGTCGAAAATGCGTGATTGAAGAATATATGTGCAGAAAATCGCATCAGACAGGGATTTTTCAACGCTTTCCTCATGATAAACCTGTTTATGAGGTAGTATCTGCTAATAACTCTCTTATCAAACTTCATCTGATAGCTGTTTTTCAGTTGAGTGGTAAAAAGAACAGACAGCTTTATTTGCCACAAGTGCAGTTAGAAAGTTAACTTTTAAATGTTTGCAGTTAAAGATTTAACTTTTTAACTGCACTTGTGGCAAATAAAGCTATGATATCAGCTTTGAGTGTTACCCCTGGTAAACTAAGGTTTTTATTTTTAAGATTATAATTTAGATTAAAAATACTTCTGTGTGTCCATAAATATAAAATACTAGAAAAGGACTGGTTCGGGAACGAACCGAATTCCGAATGCGGGAAAAATGTCAAAATCAAACTCAAAATGTACAAAACTCGGCCTGATGATGCTTGCGTGCCAATAGATCATAGTTTGTTAAAGAAACCATTTTTAAATTCATGAAATCAATGAAGGTAGTGAATCAACGAAAACTTTGCCCGCTTCGCAGGTCACTATATTTAAAGGAAACTCTTTTATATATCGCTTTTTAAACAAAAATAAAATTTTAAGAAATCATGAATTTGCTCTAAAGCCCACTTTCGTTCCCCACTGCTGAAGGCAGTAACCCACTCATTCGTAGACTCTCGGGTGCCTGTCCCTATTGCCTGTGACAATAGCTTACCAGCGAGCTTCCATTTGGGTGCTTATCAGATGACAGTTTCGAAACGGACATTATCAAAAAAATTGAAGTAGCAATTTTATATTTAAATCCCAGTTACACATGAACAACACTATACATGATGTACATAATATTTTCTTTCACGTTATTTTCTATATTTATTTTTATTTATTTGGTAAACCATAAAATGACAAATATTTCACGCCAAATATAATTGTATTACAATGTGCTATGATTGGCTACATCTATCGCATGAGACAATTTTTGTGGTTGTAATAGTAGCTGAGTTAATTAATAGTAGTTGGTATATAGAAAAATAAATAAATAATGAAATGTACAGCCTTAATATAGCTCCCCTTGGTGACTTTTGAATTTTTATTGTCACTTTAGACAAAAATACATAATTTATGTGATTATTTTTTCTGTTTCCTTTCCTTTTCTTTCTGTTTTTCAATATTTTATAACTTATTTATATTTTTGATGTGCTACTTTTGCCAGAGTGGAGTCCTTGAAGAAATATGTCTGGATTTCAGCATCAAAATTTTAAAAATTACCCAGGATTATCAATAAGTAAAGCTCTTTAACATAATGCTGAATTAGCTTTCATGCCAAGCACGAGGTTCATCCATGCCAAAAACATACTATTTAAACAAAAGAAAAAAAAAAATCTAAAATTGAGGAACATTAAAAAAAAATTTTTCTTTTTTTTTACTCCATTTTCATATGCATGAGCAAATTTAATATTTTATAATTTTTTATTTTTCGAGTGAAAGCATATTTCATTTTATGCTTTAAAAAAAAAAAAAAAAATCTTTTTTTTTTTTTTTTGGCAACAATTAAAAATTTAAATGTCCAATTTTATAGGGTTATTACCTATTACCAGGTTATTATTTTCATATTTTAATTAATTTAAAAAAATCTCATCAAAATTTCGTTACAAATAATACCAAATGAAAGGGGCGATTTTTTTGAATCCGTCGAATTAAACAGCTTATCGATCAGACAATTACATTTTTTAAAATTAACTAAAGTATAAAAATTAAGTGGCAACTTGCATCCACACACAGACAGAGTTCATAGAAATCTCTTAGCCATTTATATATAAAGATACTTCTGTTGTGAATATATTAAATTATTTGACAAAATAGAAGAAATCATCCATAATCTTTTTTTTTCCCTACCCTTCCTAGGCTCAAATTTTAATATTTATTCGGATTTTTTTTTTCCCCTTCTTTTTAAATGTTGAAATAAATTTTACTAAAATTATACAAAAATGCTTTATTATTATTATTTAACTAGGAAACCTGTGTGTAATTTTCACACTTTTTCTTTTCTTATTTACTAACTTATAAAATTTGAATATTATACCAATGTCACCACCTAATTAAAATTTTAATTTACCAGAAGCAAAATTATTATAACCAAATAAATACTGTGCAGTAGTGAAACAAGAATCATTCAAAGAAAACTTTCAAAATAAAATTAATGGTTAATGACTCGGTTTTCATACTTCCACAGGCAGTACAGTTTTCAGAGGTTTATCCAGAACAAATTTAGCGCCGCATTGAGGCACTTTCACAAAGTCAATTTTTAGCAGTGAGGTACCTTCACAAATTCAACTTTCAGCAAACAGGTACCTTCACAAAGTGAATTCTCAGCAATGTAGCTGCACACTAAAAAAATTTATAAGCTTCATTGCATCAAACACATAAAAATACCCTCAATTTGAATATTTACTGGAGACAATGATAAATATATAAGTAAACACCTTCTTATCTTGCATATAAGAAACAACTTAACTTGCCCATATATATATACTTTACAACTGTTTCATTTTATTCTTTAAATGTATTTTAAAATTTAAAAAACTGCTTTGCATATTTCGGTTAATTGTTCTGAAGTATTAATTTTCACAAACTTACTTGATGTTTTCACAAATTATTTTATAAATTCACAAATGAGGAACCATTTTTAAAAAGCTGGATTAACCCCTGGTTTCAGTAAAGGACCCCCATGACGTCTTTTTAATTTTTATCGCCAAGAATGCAATGACATTTTATTTAGTTTGGTGTAATTTTTTGTTTAAAAAAAAACAAAACCTATTTTGATTATACTTTTTATGATTGTGTCTTTTAGTCAATTTATGATAATAATTTATATTCTGTTTATATCTTTAAAATATTGCTAGGTTTAAAATGACACTTGCAAAGATTCTGAAGAAATAACTTTAAAAATATATTTTCCTTAAAATAATGTCATCATACAAATGTCGTCATGTTTTCTTATTATATCATTGAGCTGAGTCCTCGTGCTTAAATATTGTTCATTTTTAAATATCAGTTTTTATCCTAGCATATTTTATTAATTTCACCACTATTGTATCGTTTCGACAAAAATTAATTGAAATTGGTCCATGTTAGAAATATTATATAGATTATAATGCAGATTTCTTTGTTATAACTTTACCTGAAAATTTTTTTTACTTTTATTTATTTATCTAACTGAAGAATAATATGGTATTAAAATCTTGCTTTACATATTCTAATAGATAAAAAAAAAAAAAAAAAAAAAAAATTAAGCAGTGTTATCAGAAATAGTTTTAAAAGCATAAGTACAAAATAATGAGTCAAAACTTTTAGTCATTGTGGATTTAATGTACGAAGTACTTTTATTTTTAGAGCTTTTAAGTTTTTAACACTAGTAAACGTAAGTTTGATTTACAAATAAAATAAATGTGACACTCCACAGTTTTTTTTTTCAAAAAACTTTCTTGTGTCTGACAGTAATTTTAAGACTTTATACTTTAAGACTAATCGGTATAATAAATTAAAATCTTTTTTGAAATAATAAAACAGTATTTATTTAATAAATAAATGAATTGTACTAATGCTGAATATATTATATATATAGTAATTGTGTAATTTACACATTGAGTACAAACATTCAGCTTTAGGATTTAAATGTCAATGCAAGCCTAGTAGCAGAATTTTCTGTATCTATGTGCATCAAAACAAAATTCATCTGCAATCCAGGTATGCCAAACCAAGTCTGGTATCACAAGGAATACTAGCCATATATAAAATATGCATCTATAGAGAAAATAAATTAAGAATATATACCAAGTAGAGTAATCTAGAGACAATAGTGTAGATAATATAATTGTATTTTTAAGTTTGGCATATCTTTTTGAGTTGTTAAATTAATCGGCAGAGCTTTAAACAATCGGCAGCACTTGTTGCTATGCTGCCCTGTTTCTGCTACTGGGATTATAAGACACTTTTTTCTTTCTTTCTTTTTTTTAAAAAAATTACTATATAAATATTTACACATTTCTTACAATAGTGAAATAATGTAGATGAGTAACACTAACCTGCCATGCAACTGTTGGCTGTTTCCTTGAAAGTATAAATTGTGTAAGAGGACTAGGCTCTAATTCATATTTGTCAAATGGGAGGTTATCAATAACCATTGGTTCACTATTAGCGCAACTAAATTTGACAATAGGGTGTGCAGTCCTTGGAGGCTATAATACAAATCAAATTTATGAATTTTTCATTAAAACAGTAACATAAGATATACTCACAGTGATAATTTTTTATTTTCTCATTCAAAACTTATATATATATAAGTTAGTTATAAGTTATATTATTATAAGTTATATTGTTAACACTGATATCAATAACATGAATAAAATAATTAAAAGAGAAAGATAATGATAAACGTGAAATTTTATCATTATGAAATTCACTTTCATTTATGACATTAAAATAGGAAAACAAAATATAAGCTGTTAACGTTAAAAAAAAAAAAAAAAGGAGGGCTTTATAAATGATTAATAGAATTGCTGAAAAGTAAGAATACTATAAAAAGTAAGGTAAAAATTTACTAAAACTTACTCTTAAAATACAATATATAAACACAATTATGAAATTTTATACATAAACTAATTTTTAATTATTATACTACTTTTAATTAAATATATGTGAATATAAAAATCACTCACTAGGAAAAAACATAAGAATTTTTGTTCTTATCTGCAAATATAAGCAAGCTTTCATTAAAAAAATCCTCCCTCAATCATCTTTAATTTTGGAGAGCAGAAAATAAGTTAAAATATCTCAACCAATAATCTACATAAAATTATCTAATAAGTCTGATACTATTCAGCATATCATTTATGAAAATTTTAATGTTAAAAACAAATTTTAATTTAAAATTTTAAGACAATTCTTTACAATAAAAGTTCCTTTAAATATTTTAAAATAAAATGAATAAATAAATGAAAGAAAGAAAGAAAAAAAATAAAATAAATATATATATATATATATAATAAAGATGATCTATTAAGCATATTAGAAGCCAAGCAACAGATACAAGATCACTGAAACACCAATGACCAATAAGATAAAAAAAAAAAATCATCAGTGGATGAAATACATTAATGTAAAGAAACCAGATCTATTAATTAACAGTCTGCAAAAACAAACGAATCAATAAAGTAAAACAACAAATCTTAACTTAAAACCATAAACTTATCAAAATTAATGAAAAAACAACCCAAGAAACACAAGATAGGAAGAAGGAGGCAGGCGGCAAGACTTGTGACTTGCCTGTGGGGTTACACTAGTTTTACGCCGGCAACATTCCCCCAGCCTGCCACAACCAGAACAGGAACCATATGGATTTAAAAATGCAAAATTTCAAAGCAGATGAACAACAATGAAGCCACGAAGCCACAATGAAATTCACCGATTGATCACATTGTGTGTAACAGTATAATTAGAACATTAAATATAGTTGACAACTCAAAAAGGAAAAATCTGAAATTTTATTGGAAAATGAAAGTTTGCATAGTAATACAAAGCAAATGCAACAAGCCTTCTACTTTTTTTTTTTTTTAATTTAATTTCACAAACCCACCCAACCATCCAGCCTTACAACACCACCCCACCTCCGTAATCAAACATCTGCCCACCCAACCGCCACCTTTTTTATTGTCTTTTATTATTTTATAATTTTTTTGTTGATATACACAAGAGTGTACACAGTTTTTTTTTTTGTACTGACAGAGACATGGTTAAGGATATAAAATAGAAAATACAAAGTTTTTAGGAAAACCCATTTTAGCAGTGGCTGTGATCAGTTTATTAATATTCTTGTTTTTAAACTTTGCAGAGCATAAATTATTAATTCGAAATAAATGGTTAATGATGATGTTTCTAAATACCGAAAGATGCAGACATGAATTAAAATGTGTAAATAAGTTGACATTAAAACAAAAATCTTGCCGTTTGTCATAGATATCTGTGTAAAGTTTATTACCATTGATGATTATTTTTAGATCTAATGCTCTAAAAAATAGAAAAGAAAGAAAGAAACCAGACTACAATAAGAAAACAATTCATAACTTACTAATGTAGGTGTGCCTTGATCAGGCCAAAAAGCTTCTGGTATGGGCCAATGACCAACAGTATATCCCTTTTGTGCTGATCTTTGAACATAAATTAGTTTACGGCATGATTGCCAAGAAGTATTATTTGAGTTATATAGGGGAGGAGTAGCAGTTCCATTATGATTAGTATTCAAAGTATTATTGTTATTATTGTTGTTGGTGTTGTTATTATTATTGGACTGGAGACTTGGAGATGCTGGCTTGGGAATAGTCTTGTCTTCAGATGTTTCTAAAAAAAAAAAAAAAAGTGTGAAAAATTTAAAAGCAGTTATAAAATAATACTAATAAATTAACACTAAAATCCTTATACGTCAAATTACAAAATTAAATCACAAGAAAACAGTTTTAAAAATTAAGATAATTTCAGTTTCAATTAATAAATAGAATTTATCAGTGTATGAGAAATTCAGTAAAATATTAAAACCAGATTTTTTTGTTATTATTATTATTATTTTATTTTATTTTATTTTATTTTATTTTATTTTTTTTTTGGGGGGGGGGGGGGGGATAATGAAATGTTATAATCAAACATTTGGAATGTGATTAAAATAAATAAAATAATTATTGATTTTTATTTTTTCTTTACCATAAGAATTAAATAGATAGGAATCAATATATATCAACTATTCAAGATGCTTGTGAATGTAAAAATATCTCTAGCTGATAAATCAAACTGCCCAATTGCATACAAAATGAAACTTACTTCAAAACATCAAAACTTATATTAACCTTATTCCAAAAAAGCTATCTATAATATTAAAACACAAGGCACTTTCCGTAAGACCAAAATCGTACGATCTGGGCATGCGCGAGAAAATGTTGAACCAATTCAGAACGAGAATATTCCTTTCTCTTCCTGCAGTGTAATACGAATACCGATGATAGAGATCTAGCAGACGACAATATTTCATATTTTTATGGTAGACGCCTAATTAAAGCTCAATAATAAAAATAAATCACACCATTAATTTATTGATTCATACTTTCCAAGGCAGTATATTAAAACAAAGGGATTCATACTTTCCAAGACATTATATTAAAACAAAGGAATTCGCGAATTCTTATCGGTTACTGTCATGTACATTTTCGCTGAAAATTTCCTTATACAGTAGAGTCTCGGTAATTCGAGGTGGACGGGACCGGACGTAGCTCGAATTATTGAAAACTCGAATTATCAAAAATGACAAAATTAATAAAATAGAAATAATATAAACACAATTTTTAAATTTAAGTGTATATTTCAATTAAAAAAAAATGTACTTACATAATGCTATTACATTAATTTCTGAAGATAAGTTAATTACATCTTAAAGTAATTGTCAATTGTTTTCTGTTTAAATACATTGTTCCTTTTACGTGCGGCAATATCACGCCATCTTCTGAGCATCACATTGTCGACTGGAGTCGCTTCAGGCTGTTGTTCTACGTATCTCATAGCAGCCTCTAGCGCAGCAAGACCCTCGCTGTGACTCATACGTGGTGTGGAATCATTTGTTACGTCCTCCTCCTCACTATCATCCTGCTCTACTAAATTAATCATATCAACTATAGCTGCATCCGTAAATTCTAGTTGGTCGTCATTATTTTGCCATTCTTCCACCACAGAAATACTATCTGTGTTTTCGCACCCTGGGATTTTTTTAATAAAATTAAACAACGGCATATCATCTTCACTAATGTCCTGATTAGTATTGTTTTCTGCCCCCTCGTTCTTCAAAATTTTATTCCAAGATTTCTGAAGAGTCTCTGAGGTTATTTCATCCCATGCCCCAGCCACCCAATACACAACGTCTTTCACGGTAATTTTTTTCAAAACATCTACAATGGTTTCTTCACCTTCTATGGATTCTAGAAGAGATTGCAGCAATCTACGGCGATACTTTTTTTTTAAGCATTGTAGAATCCCTTGATCCATGGGCTGAATTAAACTAGTTACATTTGGGGGTAAAAACATGGCACGAATTCCATCGCAATTTAATTCATCTTCATTTGGATGGGAACCCGCGTTATCAAGCGTCAAGATGGCTTTACAAGGTAGATTTCTTTCTTTCAAGAATTTTTTAACTTCTGGAACAAAATCGGAGTAAAACCAGTCTTTAAATATCTTTTGCGTCATCCAAGCACTTTTTTGGCTCTTATACGTAACCGGTAGAGACGATACACAAATATGTTTAAAGGCTCTTGGCTTAGTCGATTTTCCGACAACAACAAGTTTCATCTTATGATTTCCTGAAGCATTTGATGTCGCGAGAACTGTCAATCTCTCTTTGCTCTTTTTGTGACCTGGAGCACTTTTCTCTTCACGTGACGCGAGTGTCTTAGAAGGTAACATTTTAAAATTAAGGCCAGTTTCATCGCAATTATAAAGCTGGTCATTTGTAAGTTTTTCATTTTTTACTATCTCCTGTAATTTCTTGCAGAATTTTACGACGGCTTCAGAATCAGCAGATAATTTCTCTCCACACATCTCTAGTTGCCGAATGCCGTATCTTTTTTTCCACTTGTCAAACCAGCCTACACTAGCAGTGAAATTTTGATCTCCCTCTTCAAATTCTTTTTGAAACAGCAAAGCTTTTTCTTTTAGAATGGGACCTGAAAGAGGGCATCCTTTTTGCCTTTGTTGGGTAAACCACATAAAAAGTGCCTCGCCTGTTTTTTCATAGTCAGATTTTTTCAAAGATTTTCTATCCAATGATACGTCTGAGCACTTGTTACCGGAAAACGCTTCTAATTTGCTTCTGTTTCTACGCCAATCACCAACTGTGACTTCACCTACGCCATATTCGACTGCAAGTTTTTTAAGAGTTTCCCCCTTATCCAGTCTTTTTAATGCTTCTAATTTCACTTTTAATGGAACGAATTTCCTTTTCCTTTTTGTAGAATCCATTATGGAAAAACAATTACGTTTCTGTAAACAGAATTAAAAAATCTTTCAAAAGTGACTTAAATTCCGCGAGCTAGTACCGAACTAATCGAACTGCACTATTTTTAGAATATGGAAAGATACATTTGGAGAAGTGGAAACAGGTGATTGGCTGAAATCGGATTGCACAACTTTCTCTCCAAATTGAAATAGCACGATTCCCTCCCCCCTCCTCCAAAACGCGCACCTGCAAAGAATACAAAATGCGTTTTCTTTGAGTGGAAGGATTTCTTCTCATAGCATGAGACCGGTGAAATAACAATAAAAGATAGAAGTAATTTTTTCATGTGTTGGTCTTTTTTTTTTTTTTTTTTTTTTTTTTTTTGGTGAGTCGAATTTAACTCGGATTTATGGGAAACTCGAACAATCGAGACTCGAATTATAGAGACTCTACTGTACAGGATAGGATTTCAGGATTTTTTTACTGTGGCGCCATCTGGTACCATATAGAACATATATATTCCTAAAACTTTTGTTTACCTTAAAAGAAAGAAAGAAAAAACTCTTTTAAAATTTACAAATTCTTAGATTTATAATTTCTATTTAAATAATAATGCAATAATTTCTATTTAAAAGAATTGCGCTTAATACCGTTTTGTAAATATTTGTCAGTCAAGATGTTTGTTCAGAGAGTCTTATGCTATTTGTAGAAAAATATGTTGAAGATAAAAATTAACAATCAAATTAAAATAATATGTATGAAAAATATTGAAGTTTGCTTTCTTTCTCCATTCTTACCGTAATTTATAAATTCTGTTTTTCTTTTAATTACTCCAAACATTCCTTTGGTCATATTTAGAGTAAAATAAAAAAAAATCTTTGGATTTTATCTTTATTATTATACGAATACGGAGTACGCTTAAATTTTGTATACTGAAATTTCATGAAATTTATTCCCCCTTCCCCTCCAACCAAAAAATAATTGATTACAGCAGGATTTTAAACTGGTTAAGAGCAATGCGAAATATTAAAACAGGGATGTTTAAAACTTTATGCTGTGAAAATATTTAAGGTGCACATGATCCGTCAAATTTTGACATGTATTAACTAGTAGTATAATAAAATTAGGAAATCAAGGTCAAAACTGAAACCCTGCACCATAATCAGTGATTGACATTTTTAATCATTGAACAATATTTATGATATTGAAAATGTACATTCAAGACAAAAATAAATAGTCACATTTCACAACCATATCATCATTTTGACTCTTAAATAACATCAGTTGTTGATCTTGTTTAAAAATTCTAAAACAAATTTTAGTTCATTCTTTTAGATAACTGATGTTTGTATTTTAATATGATAAAAAATTCATTAAATTACAATTTTTAAAAGAAAAGTTTTCTAAAGAATCACATATGAAGTTATAATTATTTATAACTCAGGAACTAAGCAAAATTATATTAAATAACTTAACATGCATATATAGATTTAAAAAGTAAATACAGTAACCGCCGCTTAATAAATTCACTGGTTAATAAAATCAGCCGCTTAATCTGATCAAATTGCTAGGACCGGAATCAAATCAATAAAAACTACTTTTAAAGCCACCATTTAATAAAATCAGCATCACCTGTTAATAAACTCAAAAAATATCTCCTCAGCAGCCAAAAATGTTACTTATACACACTAAAAAAAAATTTTTATTTACATTTTTTTTTTTTTTTTAAATAGAAAAAGAAATTAAAGCACAACAAACCCTCAGTTATCGCTCATTGCAAAGATTTTATTTACCCTTGCAGCACAGTTAAAAATTAAACACGCCCTTAGAACTCATCTCCGTAACAATTTCAAGGAACATATTCTTCAAAACGCAGTAAAAAGCTAGAAATTTGATTTGAAATAACATATATATATATTAATTTCTAATTATTAAAAGATGATTTCTAGTTTTTATTTTGAAATTACTACTATAACTCATGAGGCTTACACGAAAAGATTTTAAATTTGTAAGAACAGCGCATGAACTTTTCGTAAAGTAATGATCATTTTCCTCAAAGGAAAGCGTATGGGAACTTGGAATGCGTTTAATTTACTTATATTGAAGGAAAAACTAATTAATTATCTATCAAAAATTAATTAATATTGTTTACTAATTCGAATATCTGTTACCTTTTGAAGTTTCTTTCAAAATCCAGGGAAGTAATACCTTTTCCTTAAGTGCAGGAATGTTCGCCGGATATTAAAAATCAGCCACTTAGTAAAATCACTTTGGCTGAGAACGAATGTGATTTTAATAAGCAATGGGAACTGTATTTTTTTTTTTTTTTTAAATGTAATTATTTTTAATACTGAAAACAACCAACTAACTCAACTGTTGTAAGTATGAAACGAACAGACATAACAGGATTTTCTTCCCTTTATCCAAAAATTTAATGGTTTCTATAAAAGCAATTTTTAATTTTGTATGATTATTTATTTACTAGCAAACATGTGTGAAAATTTTACATTTTTTTTTTTTTTTTTTTTATTTACCTTTAAAATTTGAAACTTATAAGTCTTATACCAATTTCACCACCCAATTTAAATTTTTATTTATCACAAGCCAAACTGTTATTAGTTTTTGTGGAATGAAATGCCAATGATAGTTAAACCAAATCATTCAAAGTAAAGTTTCAAAATAAAATTCATATTTCATGACTCAGTTTTTCATACTTTCCCGGACAGGACAACTTTAGTATAGGACCCCTATGGCAACTTTTAAATTTTTTGCACCATGTTGGTGATGCCTTTTAATTATTATTTTTTCATTTTGGTATAATTTTTTGCTAAAAAAAGAAAACCTATTTTGATTATACTTTTAATTATTATGTTTTTTATCTTTAAATTATTGCTAGGCTTAAAATGATGCTTGCAAATATTGTAAACTTAAAAAAAATAACATGGCATGAAACAGCCACACAACTTCCATTATCCACTATTACATGCCTTTTTTGGAGATAATGTAATCAGAAAAAAATAAAATTGACCTAATGAAATAGACACCTAAAAATTCTCCAGTAAGAGAAACTTGATACATGTGTAAAGACAAAAACAACAGAGTTTACATAGCAAGTTAAAAAACAAGAAAAAAAATGGTAGAGTTATTTTTTGAAACACCAATTTTTGAGATCTAAAACTGTTCTACCTAATCAGGTTGACTGTTAATTTTCTTAACTGCGTAATGCATGAGAAAAGATATGTAAAATGTATTTAAGCAACTATTTTCAAGAAAATCATTAGAGCCGTTTTTGAGATACTAACTTTTACTAAAACTTGCCATATTCAGTTATTGACCAGAAAACAATACAAAAGAAATATTAAAACATACAAAAGAATATTTAAAAGGAAGTTTATAATGCAAGTTTGAAAAAAATCCATACAGCCATTTTTAAAGGAACGTACTTGCAAGACCTGAAATTGAGCTATTTATACAGGACGCCTATCAATTTACCTGAACTAATCTACTATATCATTCGAAAGGACATCTAACAGAGTGTTTATGTAGTAACTTTGAAGAAAATCGTTAGAGCCATTTTTAAGGTACGAGTTTATGGTCCTCACTTCCGGTTTCTAATGTCCCACTTCCAATTCTCCAATTTTTACTAAAAGTTGGAAAATTCATCTGCACACCAGGCCTGTTTCAATTCTGAAGTTTCGTAGTTCTATCTTTATTAGTTTTGGAAATATGATAGTCAAAAGACCCCCCCCCACACACACACACACTGACCAATTGCCAAAAACTACTTTTTTGGACTCAGTGGAACTTAAAACATGTAAACAAGGTGAAAACTTGATATCAAATTTTTGGATCAAATACAAGACTTCCATTAACTACAGTAGTTCAGTAATTTTCTATAAAATAATCTCATCAGTCAAATGTCATTATTTTTTTTATTAGATCACTGAACTGTGTCTGCGTGCTTAAATATTGCTTATGTATTTTTTTTATCCTTGCGTATTTTATTAAGTCACTATCATATCGTTTCTAGAAAATTTAATCCTAACTGGTCCACATTAGAGAAATATTATATAGTTTTTCTTTTTTAATATAATGTTTCATCTATTGTTAATCCCTTTTATAATAAAATATATTTGGTTAACAGTTCGACAAATATATATGTTCCTTTTGAATTGTAGTAAAATCTGTAAAAGTGAAAATATAGATAACTGAAAAATTATAAAAAGTACTATTAAAAATTTTATCAGTCCATTTTATCTGTCCAACTTATTATTAGTTATATCGTACTCGTACTATATTTTAAAATTATACTGGGCACTTTTCATTGCAAGAACTGAGACTTTCTGTTTAAGATAGAATAATAGACAATTTCCATTTACAAAAGTTTTATGGTATGAGAATCACTATAATTTGTCCACAAAAGTTCTAAATCAAAATACCTTCTGCAGTTAGAGGTGGAGGATCAGGACCATACTTTTCAAAATTTATAACTACACCTCCTTGAAGTTTCTGTACAAGAGATTCTAAACACTGCATTAACATTCTTTGTGAAATAACAGCATAAGAACGACCTGAAATTGAATCAAACAGAAAAATTAGATAGTTTAAGGAAACATTTTTCGCTGTAGTTTTATAAATTTTATCACTCTTACCTAATAGATATAATACACAAAAATGAATGCACTATTAGTATCTTATGAAATAATTTTGGTCACCATAAATTATAATCTAAAGAATTATAAATAGTTATTTAACAATGCAAAACTATATATATACAAGCACCATAAAATACCATTCACGCAGCCCCTCAATTTTCAAGGAAAATCAAGACATATTTGGGGAAGGGTCAGATAAATGTTAAAAAGATGTAAAAATATAGAAATTGACATGTATTTTCTTGCTAAAATTAAATAACATAAAAAAAATTTTTAAAGCAAAAATATACTTTTTATTTTAAGTTACAATGATTTAAATAATAATAATAATAATTAAATACAGAAAACTTTTGTTTAGTCAGCTTTCAACTAACTGGAAATTTTTGAAAAAACTCTTCCCCTCTTCCAATAAATTGTTTTAAAATATTTGCTGCTATTTTAGGAAGTTTATATAGTAGAGGGTCAAAAATCCGCACAGCTCGGGACCAGAGGTTGTGTGGATTTTAGGATTTTGCATATTTCGGGGCCCATAAAAATTGATTTTCATTTTGAATAATAAAAACAGAATATTATTCAAACTAAACACATACTAGTGAATAATATTCACTGAATATTAAATTTCTAGGTACATAAGAAAAGAATAATAATGAACATTAACAAAAATATATAATGAAAACAATAAATAAAAATGAAAAAAAATTTGTCAAATTTAGATAAAATCTGTTCATATGTAGTTAGTTTTGAACTACACTTGAACCTGCATGATTTATTTATTTATTTATTGTAAATAGTAGTAACACATTTTTTTTTTTTTTTTTTTTTCTTTTAAGAATTTTATTGAGTTCTCCCTTATAATTATGCCTTCATCAGAAAGCATTTTAAAAAATTAGTTTGTTATTCACAATAATCATTATTTTCTTTTGATGAATTTAATATACTGTCAATAATTTTATTAGCAGCAACTTGGTTGTTGCAGTCTTTCATTTTTTTTTTTTTTTTTTTTTGTAATCATAAAATGCAAAAATAAAATCTGTATTCAAGATCTTTTTCAAAAATTCTGATTTGCAGATTCTGATCCTTGTCAAAATCAACACTTTTAAAGTGACAAAACCAGTACTCACAGGTCAAAATCGATGGTGTATGATCACCGTAAGTTTCCAATAGCAACCAATGACTTTCAGCACTTTTCTTCGAATTAAAGAAGTACAGTAAAATTCCCCGCAAATGCTCTTTCGTTGGTATGTATTTCGACAAAAAACAATACATTGTTTACACTTTGGCACATGGATACATACAAGTTGAAGCCAGATGACGTAGTTACAGTATGGTCAGATACATATAGTACTAGCAGCGCCATATTAATGCATACACCTAATACTATAAATAACAGATAAAACAGTGTGGATGATTTTTTTTTTTTTTTAATTAGTTGATAAATAAGTCAATAACACTCTCAAAGGTTTAAAAAAAAGTTAACTTATAGGTAAAGAATTTTATTGAAATATTAACCTAATTTCCACTATAATCAAAATCAACATTTTTTATGATGTAGCTGCTAAGAACAACAAGTGACTACACATTAAAATTTTTGATAGTAATGAAAAATTTATATTATTCTGAAAAGAATGATGCATAGCAGAAATTTTAAAATTTAAGTGCCAAGTCCACTTTTCCCCAAAATTCATCATTTAATAATTAATCTTTTATTTGAATAATGGTAACAATCAATTTAGAAAGTTTATTCTAAAAAAAATTTGTAGTATAAAATCTTACCTCCTGTTACTTCACACATGGCATCAATTGGCGAATTATCTGGGGGAACAACAGAGCTAGGTTCTCTCTCAGCAGGTGGAATGCCAGTCAAACGCAGCACTAATGAAAATAAACGCTGATCCCACCTAAATGGTTCTTTTGTTAATTCTGAACCAGGCACAGACGAATGCATGGGTAAATTAAGCTAAAATTATGTACAAAAAAATATTAAACAGATGTTTTAAAAAATTTTTACAACTTTAATTCTAGAATATTAAGTAAATTATGTGAATAAATCTTTGTAACAAATTAGTCGTTAATATATGATTTAATGATTATATGATAGATATTTGACAAAATGTATAAGAAAATATAGTCTTACTTCATCTTGAACATTAAGTGTTGTCGTTAATCGTCCACCATCTGTAATTACTATAATAATAGAAGGTTCTAAATAGAATGGACATCGACCTTGTCCATAAGTATCAATACCAGTCTGCATTCGATTTATATTTAATAAATCAAATGCATATTTTAGAGCAGCACCTAAAGTTGTCATGCCCACTGATTGCAGATTTTTTAACTCAGACATAAATGTTGCAAGACTTTCTTTCCAACCAGCCTAAGATAAACATTACATTTTCAAATTAGTTTTTGAAAGAAAAATAAGTTAAATTTTTAAACACATAAAATACAATTTGCATACTTTTATATTAGCAGGGGGATCTTCAAAAGTCAGCAACATATACCTATCCCCTCTACTGGCAGAATCTCTCTGTCGTATCTAAGTAAAGAAAAACAGTAAATTAAATAATTTTGAAAGAAAAAAAATAGAGATTGAAAATTAACATAGTAATACTAAGAATTACATATAATGAGCAATATTAACAATTATTGAAAACTAACACAGAATCTACTGACTTAGATAAAATTAAAAACTTTCTGCAAACATAAAATATATATTAAAAGACTTTGTGCAAAGAAGGCATAACTGCTAAAAATTATATAACTTGTAAAACAACAAATCTTTATATACAGTAAAGCACCATTTATACGTCCTTTTAGTGAAGTCCCGAGTCATTCCTATTCCTTTTAATGCAAAAATTCTTCATTTATACACTGCTAATATCGGTTAGAAGTCTTTTCCACTTTACTGAAATTTGCAAAATTTCTAGACCTGTCGTTATTTTCCATTCTAAATAAGACAGATTTTTCCAAGAAAGCATCTTAAATGGAGGAATACAGGAAAGATCAAAGGATACTGATCAAAGAATCAATTGAATTCACAGTAGAATTTTTAATACTCATAGACAAGCAGCAAATCAGACGAATATTAAAGAGTTTTAATGTTATTAAATATAACTATCTGTATGGACATATCGTATGCTTATTATTAAAGATACACAATATATATATAATTAATAATAAAAATGTGTTCATATAGAATTAAATAAATATATTAAACCTTAAACATACTTAGTGCATTATATTAATTAATCTGCGATGAATTTTGAGTATAATTTAAGTATCGAATAATCAGTTTATATATATATATTTTTTTAATATTATGTTTTGTTCTGTAGAAATTGACACTTAATTATTAACAATAAATGTGAAATTGTTTTTAAGATTATTTTAAGAATTAAAATATTTAGTAAATAAGTATTAAGCAATTAGGGGAAGATACTATACAATAAATGCATTCAAATTCCAATAATTTATTTGGAATTAAAAATCAATATTTTATTTGAATATGTGTTTAGGAATTTTACTGAATGCCCTCTATTTCTTTTTTTTTTTTTTTTTTTTAAGGGTGTTAAAACACAAATATCATTAATCCTGTCGTACTAAATTAAATTTTGTCATAGACAGAATTTCATCCATAGTCTTTTTTTTTTTTTTTTTTTTTTTTTTTACAGTCGGCAGATTATTTTCAAAACAGTATTGTGCCTGATTCCATGTCCACCAATTTCAGCGGGAAATTTGTGAATTTCAATCTTCTCCATCCACAGCATAATATCAGTGTTTATTTTAAACTTGCTTCATTAAATTTTAGAACCAATAAAGAGGTAGAATTTCTCCACTTCTACAATGTATTTCATTGATGTGATTTTTTAAACCTCCTTTTCTCCATTACTTAACGTGAAATTATGCTGCTGCAGATTATTCTACTACCTAAATAGCTGTTGCAAACTGACAGAAAAAATTCTGCTCCTGGTTCTTTTTAGCATGAAAATTTTTGGCATGAAAGCTAATTAAGCATCATATTGGAAAAACCAATAAAAGTACTAACAAAATAGGCACTGAAACAATTTCCCCTTTTTCATACAAAAAATTATGCAAAAAATCCATCGCTAAAATTCCAAAAAAAATTCAAAAGTCTACACAAGGGAGAGCTATAATAAAGCTGTACCATGATCAGATTTATTTTAATATATATCAACCCCTACACTAATTTAACAAATAAATGAGCTGCTATTTGTAACTCTGACATATCCCAGGAATGAAACTACCTAACCTGCAAAAACCCTGAAAACTAATACTTGTATGTAGATAGTTGGCAGTTATTAATGATGTATCACATGACTACCTATAATAAGTGATATCTGAAAAATTTCTTAATACATTTTAAGGCAAATTAAACATTCAAAATGAGAAATTTCTGCAAAAACAAAATAATTTAGCATGAAATTCAGAGACAGCAAAATTTTCAAAAACCCTGAATTCAGGGGTAGCCCCTGAAAAGTTTAACCTTGACACTTGCATGCTTGCAGCAGGGTTTTCAAGTTTCTTCAAGGTGGAAAAAAACATGGAAAAACCCGATCAGAAGAAATAGGTTTCTTCCAAGTGGAAGAAGTGGAAAAAACTGTTTTTCTTTAACATTTATTATATTAATTGTAATTAACACATTTTTGAAATTAATAACCTTAAATAAATGTAATTACACCTATAAAAATTTAATTATTAAGTATTCTAAATTAATAATTACATGAGATTTTTAGCCATGATACCAAAATATCCATTTCACTTTGACCAGTGTAAAGTTTTATTGTTTAAACGATGTTATATCTTTATTATTGTTTAAACGATGTTATATCTTTAACTGGTCATTAAATAGTATGCATCACTTTCATTTATTTTCTGACAGAAGACAGTTAATTAAGGGAACAAGTACACAATAATTACATCATACATAATGCCATCATATCCTCATTTTCTTTATTCCAGTGCAATACAGAATAATCAAATGTTTTTTAGTAGTTCAATATTGAAATTGGTTTCTCAATTTAGAAAAAATAAATGAAAAATATGAAAAAAAAAAAAAAAAAAATCCTGGATAACTTGTAGAGGAGTTTAAATGTAGTTTAATGCATTTGTATAATTCACATGTTTACCAGCTTAGAGTTCATACATTGTATTCTTAGAAAAAAAAAAAAATAATAATAATAATAATGGACAAATACTTTGGCTAAAAATTATATTAACTATTATCACTTGTACTATTTGAACATATGATAATATGCAATAGTATCTATGCAAAAAGTTTTAAAAACTTTAGTCTCTTAAAATAAACATTGAATAGTACACTACACATAAGAGATAGTAGCTAATGCATAATTACATTTTTTTTTTTCTCTCTAATTTAATATATTGCATAATAATCTTTGCGTATTAAAATTATGTATTTTTATATATTATTTTTTTTTTATGAAAATGGTAGAAATGATTTAAAAAAAAAAAAAAAAACCACTCTACCCCTACGGTAGTAAAATCCCATCACCTGTAGATATTTAAGGTTTATTATTAAATAACTTATTTTTCAAAAATAATATTTTTAATATTAATTAAACAATAGAGTTTAAATTTGATATTATATTATGTTCTGAGTTTAATTCTTTTATATAGGTAATATATTTTAATCTGGAACATCTGTTTTGTGTTCTGTTGGTTTCTTCCATTTCTTCCAGTTTTTTTTTTACATTTTTTTCTAGTTTATTCTGATTTTTTCCTCTGGAAGAAACTAGTTTCTTCCAGAAGAAACCTAACCCTGGCTGGCAGGCATAAATATTTGATTAATTCAAATTTATATTTAAATAAATAATCGATGTAAAATATTTAGAATAGGAAATATGTATAACAGAAATAATAGATGTTTCATATGGTTGAAATAGTGTACATAGCATATCATTAGGGATGTGGGTTTTCCGGAAAATTTTGAAACTGAAAATTTTCTGGAAAATTTTCAATCTCTAAATTACGAAGGTTTTGCAAAATAAAACTAAATACATTAAAAGCTACAAGTAAACAAGTCTATTCAAAGAAAAGTATGAATAATTATTCAATTTGAGAGAAATTAATAAACAAAACACAGAAATTATGATGTAATGGTTTGTTAAACATGTATAAAGCTAGAAAGTTATAATATTTAATGAGTGTTTTTTGCATGTATAATGGTTGAATAATCTATATAAAAAAGGTGTCTGAACGTTCTGTAGCTGTCAGAGACCCTCACATATTGTTGCTAACAGTTGAACCCCATTTTATTATATAGGGGAAAATTTTACGATAATTAATGTTTTTTTTTTTTTTTTTTTTTCATTATAAAAAAATAAAAAAAATAAAAAAAAATCTAGAAAAATTAAATGTGCCTTTGTTTTTCCCAAAATTTATTTACACTTCACACTGAAGTTACGAAAATGGAAAAAAATGATCAAAGTTCTTTTTTGCACTTTATCATTTCAAAATAAAACAACAACAACAAAAAAAAAGAAACTGTTTTAGAAAAAACAAGAACAAGTGTTTAAAAAACAAGAACAAATTTAACAATTGTGAATTTTCTGAAAGTAAACAGAATTAAAAAAAAAAAAGAAGTAATTATCATAATGAATTTCTGTTTAGAATATGGGGTTTGGCTGCTAGTGGCAGCAAAATTATTGAAACACACATCTATATTTTTCTTTTTCTTTCTTTTTTTTTCTTTAGTTTGATCGCTAATTTTTATCATGAACTTACTTTTTTACAAACAGTATAAGACTAAGTTCATGACTCGATAAATATTTACTTAACAAAATAGTATTAGGTGCACATCTTTTAAATAGAAATTATTGCTAGCGCATCAATTATTTTGCTGCCGACTGTACGAGGTAATTAGTAAGGTATGGCTCAGACCATGCAAGGGTTCATTTCATCAAAATTCTTTTGATTTTTACTTTTTTCGATTTGTTCTATTTTTAAGCATAGTTTGCAAACACAAAATCATATTTTTGATTAGTTGGTGGTATTGGATAATGGATGTAATCCTCTATTAAAAAAAAATTAATCTGGAAGTTTGAGATTTTTTTTATTATTGTTGTTATTATTTAACTTTAAATGTAACATCTTTATGAGATTTTTCAAGTACAATTCAATTTTGGATATTTTAAGCAAATAAAGAAATATGTGCTAATCAAAATCGTGGTGTTTATTTATTTAGGCAATTGTATTTCCTGTTGCTTGCATAATGTTTTTGTCTTTTTTTTTTTTTTAATTAAATATTTAATGAAGATTATGACAATGTCTTAATTTTCTGAGTCACTCTCAGAACCAGAGACCATAAGGTGACCTAAGTCAGAATTGCTGCCTGAGTTTGAAAAACATCGGCGTATCATCATTTATCAAATGAATATTTTGAAAAATAGATACACATGCTCAGCACAGCAGTATAGTAGTGCATTAAATTATCAATATATTCTTTTTTTGTTATGTTGCCAATAGCTTTATAATTATGTTTTTACAAACTTATTGAATGGACATTTAAAATTCTGATTAGCAACCACAGATCTCTTGTATTATAGTAAATAACCTCTTTCTCGAGCAAGTTGCTCAAAACATACCTGGTAACTTTTTAAATGATGACTTTAATCAGAAACTTTGTTTTTCACACTGTATAAAGCATTTCTATCACTAATAAGAGAAAATTTAAATATATCATGCAAAAGAATTACTAAAAAAATTATTTTTTTGGTTGGAAAATTTTCCGGAAAGCATAGTAGAAAATTTTCCACCCCACATCACTACATATCATAATACTATAATTTAGTCCAGACAGTTTCAGGAGGGTGCTGCGCCCTGCCTGTCCTATGACTGAAAATATACCACCCGTCTTGCCCCTTATCCAAAGAAATTGCACCCTTCTTGCTCTTAATCTAAAAAAGCTGCACCCTTACTGCCTTTTATTGAAAAGAACTTTCAAACTGAAGATATGTTACAAATATAAATAAAGGTATTGTACATAACAATCAACATTCATTCAAACATCAGTAACAAGCAAAATTAAGGTGTAAAGAAAATTAAAAATTGTAACTTTTCTATTTTACACATAAAATCGAAATTTTAAAACAAGTGTCTCGATTTTAAATGTTAAACCCAAAACAGCAATCATGAATCTAGAAAATGCCCTTTTTTTTTAACCTGGGAGAAACTGTGTAATTGTGATTTAAATATAAAAGTGCTACTTTGATTTTTTTTCGATATTGTCCACTTTTAAATTGTCATCCAGTAAGCACTCAAATTAAAATCCATGGTAAGACATTGTCATAGGCAATACAGACACAGACTCAAGATTCTGCAGCCAAGAAAGATGCTGCAGAATCAGCAGAGGGAACAAGAAGTAAGGTTTTGAGTAATTTCAATGTATTTTATTATTATTTATAAAGCAATATAAAAAAAATAGTTATTCATTTTTATTTTTTAATTTATTTAAATATAGTGACCAGCAAAGCGGGCAAAGCCTGATAGTATATAAATAAAGCATAAAATAATTGAAAATAAAAACATATCTTTTTTTTTTTCTATGTAATATTTTTTTAATGAATAGTATACTGTTGACGATACTTTATGAGTGGACTGTATATCATTTTAATAATTACTATTCTGAAGCTATTACTTCACAAACATTTAATTAAACTATTATACATATAGTATGTACATATTTACAGTTATTAGAGGACGTATTATTAACGTATTCAATTATGTTGACACCATAGTCAACGCAAACTATAAAAAAGGTGAACCATATCACCGAACAAGATAAACAAGAGAGATGTTACTCTTATAACGAAAAACAATACAACTGCTCCGCTAAAGCGGGAATGCAAGTGAACAAGAGATGCGCGCCAAGGTTGCGCATATAGCCAAACTAAGGTGAGCGGCAACATACCGGCCCACCTTGAAACATTGTTTCAAATTTACAGTTCTTATTTGTTATACCAAATTATAATTAATTATACGAAAATATTATATATGCAATTTAAATAATAAAACTTATACAAGAGAAATATTAATAACATTGTAAACAATAAAATAATACAAATGAAATACAATAAGCAAATTATGTTTAACTAAAGACATTATTCATTTTCAACATTTTTTTTTTTTTTTTTTTTTACTTTTCCAAAGGCAGAAGAGCAATTTTTGAAATAGGTCGTTTATATGTCCCATTTCTTGTTTTGACAGAAACTACGCGTATTTTGTTATCCTTTCCTGGAATAATTTCTACTATTCTACCCAAAATCCAACTACATATGGGCAAGTTTTCTTCCTTTAATAATACCATATCCCCATTTTTAAGGTTATCTTTCTCAATTTTCCATTTGTTTCTCTGTTGTAATGTACTTAAATAATGGCATTGCCATTTTTTCCATATTCCTTGAACTATTTTAGTTAATTTTTGCCAGGTATCTAATCGATTATCTGGAATGCCAGAGATCTCGGGTTTGATCACCGCTGTGATGGGTCGACCAACTAAAAAATGGCCGGGAGTCAAGACGTCCAAATCTTCGATATCGTTTGAAAGGGGGGTAAGGGGTCGAGAATTGAGGATTCCCTCAATTTGACAAACAACGGTTAAGAATTCCTCATATGTTAATTTAGCGTTTCCTACTGCGCGTTTCAAATGATACTTAAACGATTTTACGCCTGCCTCCCATAGCCCTCCAAAATTTGGGGCACGGGGTGGCAGAAATTTCCAATTAATATTCTCTGAATTTAAGAAATTAGTAAGGTTTTCATCAGGCTGAGTAGCTAATCTATGTAACCTTTTTAATTCATTATTTGCACTAACAAAATTTGTTGCATTATCACTGAATAATGTTTGGGCTTTGCCTCGTCTAGCAAAAAATCTTTTTAAAGTTGCGATAAAAGCTTCGGATATTAAATCGCTAACTACCTCTAGATGCACGCCTTTAGTAGGCATGCAAATAAAAATACAAACAAAAATTTTGTTATAGATTCCCTTTCTTTGACCCCGATATTTAATTAAAAAGGGGCCACAGAAATCTATACCGGTACAATAAAATGGATGAGTCACATTTACTCGTTCCTTTGGCAAATTTCCCATAAGTTGATTGACCGTTAAAGGTTTAATTTTGTAACACGTTACGCAGTTACGAAATATTTTCCGAGCTAAAGATCTCCCACTAACTACCCAATATTTTTTCCTAACGTGGTAAAGGGCAAAATTAACGGTCGCCACCGGCCACATGGCGACTAAATAAAAAAAGATGGCGATTAAAAATTATGCATCGATCGCCACTAAAGTCGCCACTTTTTGTGATCATTAAAAGATTCTAAAAATTGAGCGACGATAGGCACTCGAAGCCTTGTGATTTCCAATCTTTTTCCATCCATGGCATAAATGTCAATGTTCATGTTAAACTTGCTTTATTATACTCTTCAACCTATAAAGAAGTAGAATTGTTTAATATATCTCACTCATATAATTTTTTGGACCCCCCCCCTTTCCCTCCCCTAACAATCTGTGATCACACAGCTTATAGGAAGCTTTATAATTTCTAATCATTCTCCATTTGCTGCAAAAATATAAATATTTTTTTTTAAACTTACTTTTTTAGATTCTAGAATCTGTAAATAAGCAGAATTGTTTAATATCTCTTACTCATAATTCTTGTAATCGATCCCCCCCCCCTTCCCCCCTCCAACGATTGGCAATTACATGCTCCACTGAAGCCTTGTGATTTACAATCTTTCTCCATCCATAACATAAATATTCATTTTAAACTTTCTTGATTAGATTCTAGAACCTATAAAGAAGTATTAGATGTACCCCCCCCCCCCCCCCCACACACACACAAACATGTGAGCTCCATTTCAACTAGCAGTTAATGATCAAATGTCCTGAAAACCACAATCTTTTTCCATTATTATCTCCATAGTATTTAGTGTATATTTAACCCATTTAAGATATTTGACAAATGTGTGTATCAAAATTTGATTTGGCTTAAATGTGTATTTTTCAAAAATTTTTGTATTTGCTTTCTTTTGAGTAGAAATCTTCCTTTTTCCTTCCCATTTTAAAGTAGAAATCTCCCTATTTTAAAAGCTACAAATTTGGCAGCTAAGTAAATTATTTTTAATGAAGCAGCTAAGTTTCCATATCTAATAATTTTTAAGAGGAAATATTTTAACTCTATTGAAATAAAATCATTTAAAAAAGTGTCTCTTTAGAAATACGAAAAAATAATAAAACTGCTAACTGTATTTATACATGGCCATGTAAAAGGTTGTGATGATGATGATGAATCAGCTGATTCATTTACTAGAAAATATCAATGTGAACTGTGAATGATTACAGCTTATTTCACTTAAATAAATTGGGGGAAAAAAAGTACTACTGAATTATCTGAAAGATAAAAGCTTTTGCTGCTACAGCCCTAAAAAGATTTTAATTTAGGATGTGCAATTTAGGATTTTTAAAAAGAGCGTAATTACAGATTACAATTTCAGTGTCCCTATGTTAATTTTATTATCATATGTATTTCTTATTTTCATATTTTTCTTGTGGTAATTATACCACAAAATGGTGACAATGCTTTTTGCAGTCTGAAAGAAATAGTCTTATCATGTGAAAAGTGGCCACTAACTTAAAAAAGTGGCTACTAATGAAACTGACAGTACCGGCCACTGGCCACTAATGAACTTTCCTAGTTTTGCCCTTTATAACGTGGTATAACAAGGCTTGAGGTCCTACATGAAAGAATTTTTTATGGAAATGTTCCATAATCATGGAAGATAATTTATGGTCGTGGGGCAACAAAAGGGGATGTTTACTATCAAAATTTAAATTAGCATTTTCCAGCCTTCCACCCACTCTTAAGAGTCCCTGAGAATCTAAAATTGGATTAAAACAATTTAATTTACCTGATATGGGCTTCTTTTTCTCTAAGCAGATCAATTCTGCGGCAAACTGTGTATACTGTACCTGTCTAATTAAGTGTACTTCCGTGTCGTTTAATTCGGTGCTTCGGAATGGTCCAGTTACTTTATTTGCCTTTGCTCTTGTATTCCTAATAAATCTAAAAATAAAACTACATATTCTAATTAATTTACAAAAATTATTTGTTAATGAAAACAAATGATTATAAAAGTTCTGGAAAGAATCCGTGGATTGGATTAATCCACACAACACTGCAGGGTTAGCGTCACCCTGGTGATTATTTTTCAACTCACTAATCACAATACTATTATCACTGGGGGACAGATAGTCAGAGTCATTGTTTATGATACTACTGGATTTACTTAGAAAGTCTGGTCCCTGCCACCACAACTGATTATCCATTAAATCGGTGGTAGTTAGACCTCGTGAAATTAAATCTGCAGGATTTTCCGCAGAGGACACATGGTTCCATGTGAAGTTTTTAGACAGTTCTTGAATTTTGGCAACCCTGTTGCCAACAAATGTTTTCAATTTCCAAGGCTCGGTTTGGATCCAGGCAAGAGCTATTTGAGAGTCTGTATAGAGATAAATATTATTGATCTGTAACCTCAAAGATTTCAAAATTTTCACAATTAATTTGCATAACAAAAGACAACCAGATAACTCGAGTCGAGGGATAGAAACAGTTTTTAGAGGTGCAACTTGAGATTTGCTGCTAACCAAATTGGAGACAATTTCAGAATTATGAATAGACTGAATATACACGGCTGCTCCAAAAGCTAATGACGATGCGTCGGCGAATCCGTGTAAGTTTATTTGTTGTGCTTCAGGAATTAAAACATAGCGATTTATTCTAAGTTGTTCAAGAGCTTTTAACGAAGTGGCGAATTCTAGCCAATTTTGAGCAATAGGGCTTGGAATAGGGTCATTCCAGTCCAATTTTAATTTCCATAGTTCCTGCATAAACAACTTGGCTTTGACAATAACAGGACCGATGAGACCCAATGGGTCGAAAATGCGAGCAATGTCTGATAAAATGCTTCTCTTTGTCATAGACTTTAACTGACACAAATTTATTTTAAATGTGAAAGCATCTAAATTGGGTTTCCAGGCAACCCCTAGGGCTTTGGTTTCCTTATCAGAGAATGTGTACTCAGGGTATGTCTCTTTAGAAAAGTCAAGTAAGGAAATATGATTTGCATTCCATTTATGTAAATTCATTCCAGCGCTTTCTAACAAGTGTATAAGCTGTTTTTGAAGCTCCCTAGTAGATTCTAGCGATTCTTCCCCACTTATTATATCGTCCATATATGAGTCATGTAGCAAAATATCGGATGCCTTCGGATATTTCTCGGCTTCTTCAAGGGCTAATTGCTTCAACGTTCTAATGGCTAAAAAAGGGGCACAAGCGGTACCGTATGTTACGGTATTAAGTTCATAGGTTTCAATTTCTGAGTTCACATTATCTTTCCATAAAATTCTTAATAATTTTCTCTGATCGTAGGTAATCATTATTTGGCGATACATTTTTTCAATATCGGCCAAAAACACAAATCGGTGTTGTCGAAAGCGTAACATGATTTCATACAAATTTTCATTAACGACACCTTTATAAATTATGTCGTTTAATGATATTCCACTAGTTGTCGGACTCGAAGCATTAAATACAACGCGAAGCTTCGTAGTAGATTTTTCGGGCTTATAAACGCCATGATGCGGTAGATAATAACAGCCAGAATCATTTAAATTATCAACAATTTTTGTCATATGATTCAAATTAGTGTATTCTTTAATAAAATCACAATAAAGATTTCGCATGGTTGGATTCTTTTCTAAACGATTCCATAACTGCTTGAGCAGTTTTTCTGCGATAGATTTAGACTCCCCAAGGACACTAGCATCTTCCTTCAAAGGCATGGCTACCATAAATCTTCCCGATTTATCTCTCCGATAAGTTTCTAAAAAATGTTTCTCACACAATTGTTCTTCCTGACTAATTGGACGTAAGTCAATTTCAGGAGCTTCTATTTTCCAGAATTTTTGAATGGTTTCATTAAGATAATCATTGCATGCAGCAAAACCGCAAAAAGTATTTTCAGATACATTGCGGTCTATGGTTCCCGCAGCAATATACCCAAAAACGCTATTCTGAAAGGTGAATTGTCCTATTTTAAATTTATCTGCTTTTAATATTTCATAGAAAAATTCAGCACCAACTAAAGCATTTATTTTAGATTTTTTCCAAAATTCACTATCAGCTAATTCAAGGTCATGTGGTAGATTTAAACTTCTTATGTTTATATTGTGTGAAGGAATGAATTCTGTTATTTTAGGTGTAATTAAAAATTCAATTGGTTCACTAAATGAATCATCTTTATTGGAAATAATGGTACGTACTGAAGATTTCACATTTGTCATCTTACCATTAATTCCTGAAATATGAATATCGCATTTCCTTTTTTGCAAATTCAATAAATGAGCGAGTTCTCTGTCTAACAGGTTACATTGACTACCATTATCAATAATAACACGAACCGGAATCTTTTTTTTATTGCTACTTTCCAAATAAACTATAGCAGTTGACAGCAATACATGTTTTTTACTTTTTAAGATGGGATTATTAATCTTGTTATATAATGTCATCGAAACATTATTTTTTTCTTTCTGCAATTCAGGATATGAATCATTTGATTGCAGCAGGTGCAAGCCTTTTTCTGACGCCGTCTGGGAGTCAGGATTTTGTTTGTGTTGTTTTGATGGGAAATTATTACTTTTTGTTCCCGGCAAAGTTCGATGTAGAAGTGAATTATGTCTTTTAGAACAGATATTACAAATTTGATTATTTTTACAATTTGATACCTGATGATTGGATTTCAAGCAATTAATACATAACAAATATTTTTTTACTGTTAGGAATCTTTCGTGTTCATTTAATTTTAAGAATTCACAACATTTAGATAAAGAATGATTTCCTTTACAAAGGGGACAATTTTGATCATTAAAGGAATCATTTTTAGAAAAGAAGGTTTTTATTCTAGTACTCTTTTCCGCATTCATTACTTTCGGTTTCGTATTCGAAACGCATTGTAAATTTTCTAACACCAAACTTCTTTTTTGTAAAAAGTTAATGAAATCGCACCATGTTGGCAATTCTGTAGAACTTAAAGATAATTCAAATTGTTTTTTGGATTCTTTATCTATTTGTTTAAGAATCACATTTATGAGTAAGGCCTCCGTAAAGGGATTCATTTCCAATCCTATACATTTGAGTGCTCGAATATTTTTTTGACAACTATCTGTAATTGTTCTCAAATTTTTAACTAAATCTTGAGACAGATTCTCTACGTTTAATATCTCATTTAAGTGAGAATTTACAATCATTCTTTTGTTTTGGAATCTATCTTCCAATGCTTTAAAAAGCGAAATATATGAATCGTCTTCGGTAATTACATCTAGTGCTCTTCCACAAAGTGTAGATTTTAGATAATATAATTTTTGATTATCTGAAAGTTTATCATTCTGATCAATTAAGGTTATAAATTGATCTTTGAAATTAAACCAATCATTATATTGACCATTAAATTTGGGTAAAGGAATTTCAGGTAAACGAAAATTGATAATAGGATTATCTTTAGATTCATTTAAAACACTTTCATTTTTACTAATGTTATTGGAGAGTAAGAATTTTCGAAGCCTTACCTCTAATTTTTCTGTCTCTTCTTCCAATTCTGCGAAGGCGTTCAATTGAACTTCCAGTTCCGATTCATCAGCTATTTCGTAATACTGGATTTTCAAATTATCCAGTTTTGTTACTATTTTTTGCAGATTATCCTTCTTTATTTCTAGAGTTATAATGTCTTTATTGTCGTCACTAACAGTCTCTAAATATGTCACTATCTTAGTCAATTGGCCTTTCAAGGTTCCGCGTTGGCGATTAAGGATAACTAATTTATTTTTATCCATAATTAATTTTCATCAATGAGCACCACTATTATTTCATTATATTACGATTGATCTTCCTCCGGTTCTACTAGACCAAATGTTGACGATACTTTATGAGTGGACTGTATATCATTTTAATAATTACTATTCTGAAGCTATTACTTCACAAACATTTAATTAAACTATTATACATATAGTATGTACATATTTACAGTTATTAGAGGACGTATTATTAACGTATTCAATTATGTTGACACCATAGTCAACGCAAACTATAAAAAAGGTGAACCATATCACCGAACAAGATAAACAAGAGAGATGTTACTCTTATAACGAAAAACAATACAACTGCTCCGCTAAAGCGGGAATGCAAGTGAACAAGAGATGCGCGCCAAGGTTGCGCATATAGCCAAACTAAGGTGAGCGGCAACATATACTAGCAATTAAAAAAATGTATTTTAATTAATATTATTTTTCATATGAGGAATGTAAAAAATTTCCTGCAAAGAAGAAAATTTTTTGTGAATGACTTTCGCATGTTTATTTATATTATACATGTCTGATAATCTACTAACAAGTGCAATTATACTGAGTTTCAGCAAGGGTGGGTCATCTGCCCCTCTAACTTTGAAGTGCAGGGGCAATGCTTTCTCTAAGATTCTAGTAGAAAATCAATATTTATCACAGTTTTTCCAAGTTACATTTTGTTTCTATCAAACTTTCTTTCAATGTTTCGAATGATGATAAAAGTGTTTATGCAGCAAAAATATTTATTGTTTTGTGCATCCATTGATTGGTTCACTAGAAATAAATATACCGTTAAACAAAAGTCCACCCCTACCCCCTATATTTTAGAAATGCGTCAGAATGTCTGAAAACTGTAAAAAACTTATCCAATAAATCTGATGTTGACATAGTTTGTTTTTGAAATTTCAAATGGGAAGGGGTTGTTAGTTCAGTGAAAGCTCTTCTAAACTCTAAAGAAAAAAAAAAAAATTAAAAAATTTTCTACACAGCATTTTTTTTTTTTTTTCAAATTTTGGTATCCTATTAACAGTTTTCAAGTGACAAGTATCTTCATATAATGCATATTCAGAATACTGGAGCTAGACTTCCTGCTATTATCCGGTTTTGAGTAATGGGATATAATTAGAAAATGTTCAGTAGCATACTTTAAATTTACCAGTCGTATTAAAATTTCTTGCACACCTCCAGGGGTGGATTTAGGTTTAGGCCCATGAGGCCTGGGCATAGGGGGCGACAGTGATTTGGGGGCATCAAATTTTTACAAGTGATTAAATCTGAATGGTGAAGGCCATTAAAGTTTGAAATGGATTTTTTGTTTAAAAGATAAACAAAATTGAAAACCAATTGGAATTTTATTGACTATAAGAACACTTTTTAAGCCATTTTCATGCATTACTGATTTTTCCATACTACAGGGATGGAACACGGGCTTAGAATTCATACCACTATCAATATAACAAAATTTTCTACTTTTAAAATCAACGATATTATAGATAGAGAAATTTCTCAAACAAATACCGGTATGAGTTCTGTGCCCATGTTCCATCCCTGATACTAGTTTGAAATGCATGGATATAGAATATAATTATATGATTGATCAGATGGACTTATTAACGATCGTATGTAACTACAAAATGCTAATACAGCAATGAAACAGTCATGGTAAGATTTATGTTTAGGTCCACAGGCCCGTGCGTAATGAGGCAAAATTAAAAAAAATGAGTTAATTTTAAACATAAATTTAAATATAAAAAGCAACTAGATTTCAAAACAGATTAGGCTTTCATTCAATAGTACAAACAAATTTGAAATATCCCTGTTATGATTCAAACATGTATTCATTTCAAAAGTAGAATTATTTTGTTAAAATAATTATGTAATGATTTCTTTCATTTTTTAATTATGAACTGATTGTTAAGAACAGTGTTGCACAGCGATTGATGTATCGAAAAATAATATATTTTTCCTTAGTTATATTTAAAATTATAATGTATATATATAGTGTTTCAAAATATGAGGTGGGTGGGGGGTCACCACAGCGAAATGGGCCTAGGGCGCAATCTAACTTAAATCCGCCTCTGCTCCTTACATTCAAATTACGAAATTTGAACTTGCAGCAATTATATGTTTTATGCTGATAACAGGCACAAGCAGGCATACATACTAACCACTCAAACCTTGATTTTTGTTTCAAAGCACCTCCAATCTAAACATGTAATTATTGCAAAAAAAAAAAAAAAAAAAGCTTTGGAAATGTGATCCTAAAAAATAATTACTATACCATAGAATAGCAAGTGAAAATAATTACAATTCCCATTCTTAGACATGATATAAGTTAGTAAAGTACTTACATTAATTACATTCAATAGAATTGAAGTATTCAAGTAATTTTTGGTAGCCGGTATATTGTCTATAAATTGTATAAGCACCACATAAATTTAGAATAATAATAAAAATGCATCACACAATTCAAAATGCACTTCAAAAAGTTTTTAATCCTAGTTCAGCTTCTAATACATACAAATTCTTTCGTGTGTTTTTGTAAATGAATGATCATTACTTTTCAAGAACTTTCTAATGAGATGCCTCTCTGTCTCTACACTTCACAGAAATTTCTTTTGGAAGAATAAATTAGAAATAGGTCTAGATTTTTTGTTTTTAAATAAATGTTTTTACATATATCTTTTACTTTTTCTTCTCCATATATGGAAGAAGTACAAAATTGTGCAAAAGCAATAAAGAATATCAGTGAATTCAATTTGAATATTTACGAAATTTTAAAGGTTCCCAGGCAAAAATTGTTTAAATAAGTCAAATTGGGTCCCATATCCTAATAAGGTGATGTTACAAATTTTCAGTGCTAGCTGTTTCCTAATATCCCTAGAGATATGAGTGAACAAAGTTGTTAAAGAATTATTCACAAATTAAAATTATATGTGTTTTCTAATTTAGATTTGTGCAGACTTATAAAATAAAAATCATATACTGTAAAATCCCGATTAAAAGCCCCCTCCCTCGAAAATAAGCCCTTCCCCACCTTTAGACAATTTCAGATTTTTTCCATAATCCTAAAAATAAGCCCTCCCCTCTATTTTTTCATTTTGAGTAAAAAATTATTTTCTGAAATCTTATGTATATTTAATGATTTTAAATAGCTTTTCTTTTAATCATTTCACTTAAAAGTATTAATGCCATATTTTTGTAAAATGTTATGTTGAATAACAATTAGGGCTGGATTATTTATCAATGTATCCCCAAGTATCGATATTTTTTTAATATCCCGATAACAATATTTAAGATCTAGCTCCTCCAATATATCCCTTTAACGATATTGCCGAGTGCGCACCCGAGTGAACGAAACTCGAGCGAATGAAACCCGATCAGCCAACATACAACAGCTAACGAGAGCGAGACCCGAAGAAAAAAAGCACCGAATATCTTATTCTAATACTCATTTTCTACTTTCCTCTAATTACTCACTGATAAACTAGAAAAAATAGCCCCACGCCAAACGATTTCTATTGCTATACATATACTTCCTCATCCTTCATAAATCATAACCTCAAATATAAACATCACTGCTTTAAAAAGGCCACCGCATAATAATAATTAAAAAAAAAAAAAAAAAAAAACAGTATTTTTGAAAGCCATCTGCTTTGATTATCCCGTGAATAAGCTGATTTCATTCAAGGTCACGGTTCTACCCCTTCAGAAAAAATTCATCAGACATACTCCAATATCACAATACCTATAATCAGCAGGTGTGTTTACTAGGAAAGAGATTTATTAGTCGAAACGATATATCCCTATCCGAGATATCTATTATGGGTTCTGATATATTACACTATATTGAATACCCACTCTACATTCATGCATATCGTAGGTGATGGAAACCACAGAAAAGGCAATATGACGAATGAAAACAATATCTTCTGTTTTAGCTCCTTTCCTGCTATTGGTTCATTGATATCGGTCTATTTCAAAGTGTCGATATAAAATGGCCAATAACATGCTTCAACATGTGTTTAATAAAGATCATCAAAGCCGAACTGATACAGTGATGCCAGATTGGGGATTTTGTCCCCATTTTAGGGAGTTTTGAGGCTTCTGGGGACAATTTTGGAGACCAAATGTTTGTGGGGAATTCTCTGGGGCATTTTTCAACTTTCTGTCAATGTTGGTAACGTAATGATTTATCCCTATGTCTAGAGACTTTCAATAGCTTTATTGTTATTTGGGGATTTTTTCAAAAATTGCCTTCATTTGGGGAAAAATCTGAGCTTAAATCATAGAAAAATCTGCTTGATATATATATATATATATATTTTTTTTAATTTTATTTTCCCTTTTTAGTAGAAATCAAGTTGGGGATTTTTTCGAAAAAAAAAAAAAAAAAAAAACCGTGATTTGGGGAAATTTGAAGACCTGTTTGGGGAAATAATTTTCGACCATCTGGCATCACTGAACTGATATCTACTAGAAGATTTTTTTTGCAAATTTTCTTAGCGTTTAATAAAAAACTTCTGAAAATATAAGCAATTATGGAATGTATTTTTTAAATATTTCGATAAAATATAAGACTGTACATCAGTCAGATAGCTCCCTTTCTCCTTTCCCATGTTATCCAATGGGATTTTCGTTGCTTCGTTTTATAAAAATATCTCCTTCAAAAATGAAGTTTTTCAAATTCTGTTTTTTGAATATTACTCGTCGAACGGGTCGCCTTTTAGCTTAGTGAGCAATTTTTCGAAAAAATTATATTAAATATTTTATTTCAATAAGTAAATTATGGACTCTAAGTGTGGATCTCTAAGTAAAATATTTAAATTTATTTTTTCGAAAAATTGCTCACTAAGCTAAAAGACGACCTGTTCAAAGAGTAATATTCAAAAAACAGAATTCGAAAAAGTTCATTTTTGAATAAAATATTTTTATAAAACGAAGCGACAAAAATCCCATTGGATAACATGAGAAGGGAGAAAGGGTGCTATCTAACTGATGTAAAATAAAGTTTTATCGTCAGTAATTTTACAGTGGCAGTTTCTTTATAGAATTATATAATATTGAATAGTTTATTACTTTTTTTATGTAGCATTTATTTTTTCTCTTTCCATTTATTTATTTATTTATTTATTTTATTTTTAAAGCCGTACATGTTAAATAAAATTGGTTTAAATGCAAAATGAGTTACTTTAAGTAACAAAATGAAACTTCAACATAATTTTGTTTAAATAATATAATTTTTATACTGACAATGTATACATAAATACACACCCACACACATATATATATATATATATAATATGTAATTCAAATTTCAATTATTGTGAAACTATTACGAATGTGAATTGAACATATATATTTAAAAGATATTGTAATGATTTGGTAAGAGGATACAAAAATAAAAATGACAAGTAACTGACATTTAGGATGCATATAAGAGTTTTAAGTAAAAAATATTACTTTCTACAACCAAAAAAGGTGTATTCAATGGCAATTCTGAACTATTTATAATGGCAATTCTGAACTATTTAAAATGATTTTCATTTTTATTTAATACCTACATCTTAAGACAATTTTTCTGAAGCTTTATTTTTAGTAGAATTATGAATTTCGATATACTTGGTATAAATAAAACACAGATCACATATTAGCTGTGTTAAAATATGATTTTAAAATAATTAAAGCTTAAAATGGGAAGAATAGAGGATAAACTATACAGAGGTATACTAAAAAGCAATAGTATAAGTTATAAGAAACACAAAACATTAATTCACTTTTTATGATTTTTTTTTTTTTTTTTAATGATAAAGTTATGATAGTAATATACCAGAAAATACATGGAAAACACTCTATACTTGTATACTTTAAAATTCGTGTGCATATGTCTTTAAAAAATAACAAATGTCTATTTTTTCCTACCTTGAAAGAAATATCGCAATATATCACTAATATCGATATTAACTTGGTGATATATCGCGATATTTAATTTCTGATATCCTCCAGCACTAATAACAATATATAAAGTAAGTTTTATGCCTAAAAATATACTCTTATTAATTTATACTTTTACTTTACCTAATATTAATTTATACCTTTACTTTACCAAAAAATGTCTTTTTTTTTTTAATTCATATTAATTATATGAAAAAATTAATTAAAATTAATAATAAAATAATTTTTAACCAATAATTTAAAATTTATTTCTGTAAGTTACATTCATTTTCTGCATTAAATAATAAATATTGGTTTCATTCTCTGGTGATAGATGGCACCACCACAACTTTGTAAAAAAAGAAATTTCTAATAATCTCGATTATAAGCCCCTCCCTATTTTTTACTGGTTTCGTTTCTGAAAAAGAGGGGGGGGGGGGCTTATAATCAGGATTTTACAGTATTCATATCAAATTTCAAGTTCAGAATGATTCTATACCATAAACTGAAAAAATACCATGTTTAAGAAAAGTTTCTAGAAAAGTAAATTCTAAAAAGTATGGGTTAATAACATCCCATGTAGAACAATAGGCACCAAATATCAATCAACCTAATTTTTATTAATATAGATACAATTTTGAAGTGAATCCATTCTGCAGAAGTTGATATAGTTATCATGCACACAGTGTAAACTGAAGCACAAAAGCACCATCTGCCAGATGAAGCATCAACATAAATCAACAATTTTTATTCTTTTTATAGCAATTTACTACAAATCCTTTTTGATCCGATTTCACGCCATAAAGGCTGAGATATAGCTATCACGAAAATCGTCAAAAGAAAGAAATAGTAGCGCTACCTATTGGGCGACATACACCAAAATCTAATAAGAATCATTTTATGTTGAGATACAAATAAACAAAGTTTCATAGAATTCCATACATTAATTTTTGAATTACAGTGGCAAAACAAACTTTATAACACGCGCGCACACACACACACACAAAAAAAAAAAAAAAAACCATTTTAAACAAGTTTAAAACTTTATAAAAAACCCTGCCCTTGAATTTAATTAAATATAATTTTTCCTATCTTTGTAATTTGCAGACGGAAGAACGTCAGTTCAAAAGCTATAAAATGTCAATATCTAGAATTTAATTAAATATTTTTCTATGAATTTCTTTGATTCTTTAATTTTTAACGGAATTCAGCGATATTTGAACTGTAAACTATTAATCACTATTTTAAGCCAATTCTTACTTTTTATCAAAATCAGTTAAAAATTCGTGATATTTGAAAAAAAAAATAATAATAATAATATTTTTTATAATCTAATAAGACTAATAGCTTCCAATAAAATATCAGTGCAAAGTTATGTGAATAAAATCACATTTTAATTTTTAAAAATCTGTAAAATTTCTAATTTTCGACCAAATTAAAAAATTTTGGGCTGAACTCAAAAGTCTATTTTTTATAAACTCGCAGTAAAAGGGGAAGGGAGAAGAAAAAAAAAAAAAAAAAAAAAAACGTGATTTTTTATTTATGATTTGAAAGTTGGAAGATTGCCAAATTTTAAAATAAATTTAATCAGATGGGATGGTTGATTGGCTTTATAACCCATTAACCGCCGAAACTAGAAATAATGATTTTTCTAAATACAAGCAGTAATACTCATTATTTTGATCATATTATAACAATAATTTAAAATAAAATTATTAAAATTAGTCTTATCTTACTAAATATAGGGTATTGTATTTGTACAACTTCAGTGGAATAAGAGTATAGAATGAATACAAATAAATATTTACGGAAATTTCCTTGAGGGAGCATAAAACAGCAAAAACTAAAGATGACTTCAAAAGTAATTAGGTATTTTATTATGAAACATTTTTTTTTTTTTTTTACAAGTTATGTAAATTTATTCAAATATGAAGATTTTCAAAAGTTTTGGAATGATTAGTGCTTCAAGTTTGAAATTTATTTTTAAATACAAAATTATTTTTTAGATCAATTTTTTTTGTAATAAAATAAACATCTATCCATTCCTTACTTAAAAACAATACTTAACATAAAATATCTTTTTTAGTTAACTGTTAAACGCAATTACATCTGGTGTTCCGTTATCGAACCCGCAATCATCCAATTACGAGCTCAGCGCTCTACCGACCAGGCTACCGCGGCCCATTAATTAAAGGGGGGGGGGGGGAACATATTTCATCAAATATATCTAAAAACCGTCCCGATTAAATCAGCATTCTAATTGAAAAAAAAAGAAAACGTATCATTTAAATTGGTCTATTTGTTGGAAGCTACAGTGTCACAGACAGACACACAGATTACAGATAAAGGCTTCAAACTTATAACACTCCTCGTTTTTTGTCGGAGGTTAAAAGAAAAAAGGAAGTCCATCCTAAACATAGAATTTCACTAAAAGTGGGGTAGGTGCATGAAAATTTCACAAATCAAATGCTTTTCTTGTGAATTTGTAAGAGTAAAGAAAAAATAAAGCAAGGCGCTAAAAAGCACGAAAAATCAATTTTCAGACTAAGAAGAAAGAGAAAAAATCAAGATTTTTTTTTTTCATAAAATTCTCTGCAAAACTAAGTTATTTATTCACACAACTTTGTTTTTGCAACAAAAGAGAAATAGCAGTCCTATCTTGAAAATTGAAAAGCTTATCTGCTCTGTACAATAAAAAAATACATGAATCATCATCAGATGAGTGAAATCAGTGAATGGCATTAAAAATCAACAAGTCAAGTTGAATCATCAATTCAACTAGAGAGTTTTTCTTTCTTTCTTGTCTTAGTTTGTAAGTGTCCCTAACAACTTTTTTTTTTATTTTTTTTTTTTAATTAGGTCTAAAAAAAATTTATCTGAAAAAAAAAAAAAAAAAAAAAAAAAAAATTGTTCCTATCTTGGCCATGTGCAACAAATATACTATTTCATCTGTTTACGATTCAGAAGAGTAATTAATAAAGAAATTTGCAAAATGTTAGTTTTCATTATTCTCTTGAAATTAAAAATGCATTACTCTTATTGGGGTCTTTTTAATGAGGGGAAGTAAAATCAGTTAAATGTGTATGCAATTAAGTTGTTGTCGTTGTACGGTTTAAGGCCGATTGACTACGCTAGGGTCCCAGGTCTAAGGTGGAATGCCCTCCGTGAGGGTCTTTCTAAAAGATCCTAGCCCGTTTCGGAGAAAACCACGAAAAACTCCAAACGGCTAGGTCGATCAGCGCGACCTGGAATCGAACCTGGCACTTCCCATCTACCAGCTTTGAGCACAGAGCCGCTGATGGGCACAATTAAGAATAAATGATTTAAAATTCTTAAATTCTGGATGTTCAAATTTTAGTTAGTAAAGTTCTGCTAGTAAAATCACGCCTCAATCAGTAAATCACATCACGCTTCGTGACACAATTTCTAACATAATAATTTGGAGAAAGAAGATGAAAGCTTCATTTAGTATCAATACACTTGAGTGTTAAAAATGGTATACAACAATACAACTTAAAAAATTTCAACAAATCTGCAAAATTTCGGAGAGGAGGAGGGCTGTATCCTCAAATCCCTTCCCTCCTTGGCTATGGCCTTGCACGTAAACATAATAAATTAAAAGAAAAAAAAAATCAACTTCAACTACAAACTCTGCGAAAGGGAAAGGGGGAAAAAAATCAACTACGAACTCTTCGAAAGGGAAAAGGAAAAAAAAAAAAAAAGTTTTAGTACAGTTAAGTTAATCTTTCACTACGATTATTTTTATACATATAATGTATGTTGCCTACCTTTTAATAGAACGAATAGGTGGGTATATTAATCCCAGAAAAACAATAATTACATATTTTACTTAAATGATGTAATATTTTTTAGATATCTTTGTTCTTCATTAAATCAAATTTACTATTAACGAAATCTACAAATCATCATAGTTTGAGTAACTCCACTCGACTTTTCGAACATTAACGATTGTTTAAATAAAATAAGAGGAGTCGTTAAAAAACAAAATAGAAAATATTCAATGTAAGGTGTTTGGCTATTTCCTACCAAAAAGTATGTTTATTTAATTTTACGCTATTGCACTCCAAATAATTTGAGTCCATTCCATAGGTCATAAAGATAAAGAATTTTTCGTTGCGTCCCAATAAAAATCTTGAAGTGCTAGATTGACCAAAATCTATACAGTTCGTGCGATGGTGACCTATAAAATGTCTGTAAATTTGAAGCTCAATCGAATAAGGCATTTAGACGCTATCACACATTAAATAATTTCAACCCATAGGCGATAATGATCTAAAGATCTTTTTCTTTTTGCATGTTAAAAAAAAAAAAAAAAAGAAGAAGAAGAAGAAGAAGAAAACTATTAAGTGCTAAATTCACTAAACTCAACAGAGCTCGTGCTACGGTGGTCTATAATATGCATATCAACTTTCAGCTCATTCAAAAAAAAAAAAAAAAAAAAGCGCTTAGACGGTATCGTGTTCATTCACATACATCACTGAACTCAAGGGATCCCAAAACGTGTAGAAACATCAAAATCTCAAAGTCGGATTTTTGTTAAAGATATCGTAATCATGACAAAAATTAGACTTTGAAATTTTAGTGTATCTATACGTTTTGTAGTTCCCCGAGTTCTTTTTTGCTACTTTTACAGTGATGTGTCATGTATGTGAGTCAGTGAACACGATAGCGTCTAAACGATTTGTTCGAATAAGCTGAAAGTTGGCACGCATATTATAGGTCACCGTAGCACGAGCAGTACAGATTTTAGTGAATCTAGCACTCTGTAAAAAAAAAAAAAAAAAAAAAAAAAACTGAGATACTAAGGAAAATTGAAAATTGTTTACCTATAAGAAAAATTGTTTGACCTATAAGCTCAAATTATTTAAAATTCTATTGTGTCTAATTGCCTTATTCGATTGAGCTGAAAATTTACATGAGTGCACTTTACATGCAATTTAGGTCATCGCCGCATGAAATGTATAGATTTTGGGGGATCTTGCACTTACAGATTGTTACAGAGACACAACGAAAAATTCGTTATCATTATGATCTATGGGATCACATTATTTGAAGTACAATAACTTAAAATTAAATAACGTACTATATGGAGAAAAATACTTAAACACCTTATAATAATTTTCCCTTTTGTTTATTTAACCACTTCTCTATACAACCGTTAATTAGTTAATGTTCGGAAAGTCGAGTGGAGTAACATCAGATATTTTTTCTTTCTTTCCCCCTGGTAAGTAAAAGTAAAGGGTATAATAACATCGTATTCGATTTAAGTACAGGTATGATATCCCATAACCACTGTACATATAATACTTGTACTGTACAAAGTCAAATCTGCTTTAGAGTTCTGCCGCGCGGTTCGGGTAAACTTGACCAGCACCCGACCCGAACCGGCAGTTTCTGAACCGCGACCTGCAATAATATAATGTTGAATTTATGCTATAAGACACTGAATAGTAATTCTGTTATACAAAATATAGCTATATTATTCAAGATATCTTTCCGAAAATGATAGTTACATAAAAAGTTACATGTACATATTTCTACTTATAAACAAAATTTCAATTACAAATCTGAAATGTATAAATCTTACTTTTAAAACATCCACGGTTCTAAATATTAGACAATATGTGAAAGAATCTAGAGGAGTAACTCCACTCGACTTCCCGAACATTAAGTAATTAACGGGTTATAAATAAAGTAAGAAAATTTGTTTAAAAAATTTTTAATGGGTGTTTGAGTATTTTTCTCTATGTTGTAAGTTGTTTAATTTAACTTTGAGCCCACAGATCATAATGCTAAAGAAATTTTCGTTGCGTTCCTGTAAAAATCTATAAGTGTAAATCAAAGTGTCCTGTAAATATATAATTCACCAAAATCTATACAGTTCATGCAACTGTGACTTATAACATGTATATAAATTTTCAGCTCAATCGGCATGGGCGTCGGCACATAGGGGCAAGGGGGGCACTTGCCCCCTCCTGGAAAATTCTAATAAGTAAAAAAATATTAAAAAATTACTATTAAAGCTTTAAAACAATGTCATCAGAATTCAAATTATCAAATAAAATTTATATCACAGAGCCAACAATTAGAGTAAAACCAACCCGGCCACGGCCTGCACTAATAGGTTATCTCGAACTTTTCCCCGAAAACAGATTTTAAATCGACGATTCACCAAAATCAATAGGGTTCGTGCTACGGTGACCTATTACATACGCACCAACTTTCAGCTCAATCGCTCAAAGTGTTTAGACGTTATCGTGTTCACACAGATATATTACCGTAAAAATAGCTAAAATGAAATGAGGAGACCTCAAAATGTATAAATACACAAAATCTCATTCCCCTCATGATTACAATATTTATCTTACAAATATATGTTCGGAAAGTACAAAGGAAGTATATGCACACTGAAAGACAAATTTTGCATATAAAGTTTCAACCGTTTATTAATATTGACGTAATTAAACTCATGTTATGAGTCAAGTTACTTGAAATTATCAAGGAGGAAGAGAATGTCATTTAATCTGTGCATTCAAAAAATTAGATTCCTACAAAAACAGCGAAATTTTTTTTTCGAAGGAAACATTTTTTTGCCGGTAGAGCAGCGGGTCAAAAATTGATGCAAAGCGGGTAGCCAGCGAGTACCCCGATCCGACGCAGGACTATTATCTGATTAACGGCCCTCTTCACTCACCGTCGCCGGAAGCCCGAACCAATGTTATTCTATGAAGAAATTTTCTTTACAAATAACTTATTAACTAATACATATTTTTAAATTCTGTTTTCACATTCAGAAAATTCCCAACTGTTAAATTGACGGACCTTTTTTTAAAAATGTATTTTTTTTTTTTTTTTTTTAATATTTTACGTATTTCGAAATTGCAAAATGAAAAAAAATCACATATTGAAAATTCGTATTTTGCAGCTTCATAATAAAATATAAAAAATTTAAAAAATATTTTTTTAGAAAAGGTGCGTCAATTTAACAGCTGGGAATTTTCAGAATGTGAAAACAGAATTTAAAAATATGTATTAGTTAATAAGTTATTTGTAAAGAAAAATTTCCCATAGAAAAACATTAGCTTCGGCTTCCGGTGGCGGTGAGTGAAGAGGGTCCTTAAATCAACTTCAATCAATTACCAACAATATTTTTAAATTTATCCATATAAAGTAATTTTTCTATACTGTTAAAAGCACCGTGTTGGACGAATACTGAAACACCATAAGATGCAAAAACACGCAACATTTCGGATAAAAATAATTAAGCACAACCCTTCATCAAGCGAAATAAGGTGGGCACATAAAACCTCAGCGATCCGAAACATCGGTTGTGCGTTTTTGCGTATCAAGATGTTGCTTTACAAAGTTCCTGTTCTTATTCATTATTTTATGATCCTATGAAATAACAAAAAGTATACACTGTTTTCCCATCAGATCCATTGAGAAAATGCTGTGATGAACCTCAATGAAATATATTTGGTTCACTCGGTATGAATTAATTTAAAAGTCATTTTAAAAAATTCAAACCTTAAAAACAATGTATTTGGAATTTTCTCTCTCTCTCTCTTCTTCCTGTAAAAGAAATATGCTACGCCCAACACTTTCGATAAAAAATATGCTATGGTTAAATAATGTCAGTTTTGTCCCGTTTGATGTAGATTAACAACACGAATGCACATCAAACTAGTTGGCATAGGTGGACTCTGCTCAGTTCCCCCATCATATATATGTTTTCATAAATTTCTAGTGCGAGACATATTATAATCATGTTAAAAGAAATGAATTTGACCAAAACTTGATACAGTGACAGAATGAAAACCCCGCCTAATAGGCTATCCACCGTTCACTTCGATATATCTATCTTATTCTAATCTATTAATTTATTTTATCAGGGTCGATTCCGTTGTTTAGTTTTTATGCTACTGTTTCCAATGCAATAATCCTCAAAATTCCTATTTATATGAAAAATTTACAATTTCACTATTTTGATAAAATCGTAAATTACGGATAATTTACGAAATTTTCCTATTAGAATATTTGTATTCAATCATGTTCAAACAAGTATCATAAATGTTATTTTGAAGTTGTCTGATATATTTATGATCCCCAAAAGGGACGTTTATGCTCAATTTTGCTCTATTCTGCCATGTTAAGTAAATCGTAAATTCCAAATAACTTACGAACTCCAAATAACTTTTAATTCGAATGTTGCAAATGAATAGGGTTCTTGCCAGTGTCGAAAGTAATATTTTAAAACTGTTCCGACTTCTCTGCGCCTATTTGTTCTTGAGATATCGTGTACACATACTAACAAACTCACTAACCGACACCCTACAAATTTTGTCATTTTCGGATTCCTCACACCTGAAAACGTGTAAAAAAGTCAAAAAACAGAGGTCGAAAACTTTCACGATTACCCAAGTTCCCCATACCTATAGTATGATGGGGAACTAAAAATATAGATTATATTGAATACAAATTTGAAAATCTTGAAAACTAGTTGGCACAGGTGGACTCGCGCAGTTCCCCATCATATATGTGTCCACACTTAATTCCAAAAAATCTCTAACTCCAAACTTTCATCAAAATCGCTATGTCCAATTTCGTGTAAACCGTATTTCTGCCATACATCGCAATTGGTTTTTAAAGGTTTAACAGCGAACGCGAAATTTTCTGAAGATGAAAATATTTCCAATCATTTATGTATCCCTAAACTTTCATCAAAATCCCTATATCGTTTTTCAAGCAAGCCCAATTTCTGCTGCCATATGTTGCAATTGGCCGATAAAGGGTTAACTCAGAACGCGAATTTTTCTGAAAATGAGGGTAAGTCCAATCGTTTTAACACATTTCCGAAAACATTTAATCCGAAACTTTCATCAAAATAACATTATCCATTTCCGAGTAAACCCAATTTCTGCTATGTTGGGTTGCAATTGGCTGATAAAGGGTTAATTGTGAACGCGAATTTGTCTGAAGATGAGATCCAATTGTTTTTTCTCATCAAAAATCCCTATCTCCATACTTTCATCAAAATCACTTTCTCCATTTCCGTGTAAATCCAATTTCTGCCTGACCTCTCTGCGATCATTTGTTCGTGAGATATCGTGTACACAGACTAACAAACTAACAGACACCCTACAGACGGATCGGGACACCATACAAATTTTGTCATTTTCGGATTCCTCACGCCTGAAAACGTGTAAAAAAGTGAAAAAACAGAGGTCGAAAATTTTCACGATTACCTAAGTTTCCCATACCTATAGTATGATGGGGAACTAAAAAATTATCGCTTAAATTACAAAATAATTATAGCCAGTCTAATAGTTCCCCCCCCCCCCTCCCCATAGATCATGGTCAAGCATCAAATTAGATATCGAATCTTCCTTAATCACACTTCTTCCATTTTGCAAATATTTATTACTTTCTTCTATATGTAATATAGAGAAAGTATTGGATTCGTGAAAATTTTCGATCTCCGGTTTTCGATGGATTTACACGTTTTGGGATGTCATGAACATGATTTGATAGTTCTTACAAAATGTCTGTGTTTATCACGAATTTTGTGGACACTGTATCTGACGAACCAATGAACGAAATTTAACCAAACTTGGTATTTAGTTGGACCTTGACATAAACTGGTGCTAATTAGATTTGGGGATCAGTCGCTCAACAGGTGGTGCTGTGATCGCATTTTTTCTAAATTTTTAACATGGTAGTAAATTTCGTATAAATGTACATAATGAGAGTTATTTTTAACTTGGGATTGTAAAATTAATATGAATTATTGATAGTAGTAGTTAACTAGGAAAAAAATTTTGTGCAAACGAATGGTTGAACTATAGATCTGTGATAATTTAAAACAAAGTTATCGATTTTTTTTTTTTTTTTTTTTTTTTTACTTTTAACGAAAAAAAAAGTTTTTTTTTTTTTTTTTTTAAATATTGAGAATAAAATGGCCTTTTTTTGGATATTTAGTGTTATACTACTTCTCTGATATGGAAATCGTCTGCATTATCATGGAAGATAATTTTTTTAAAATAATTTTTACTGAGTGAATTTGTATATGAAAATATAGAAGAAAGCCATGTGGTGTTCACAACATACTAGTTATTTAAATTATTATTAAAAAATTTTATTTCTTCATTTCTTAATTTGTTTTCCTTAACATTTACAGTATAAATAAAATACGAAAATGCTAATATTTCATTCCGCATTTTTTTTTTTTTTTTTTTGTAGATTTTTTATCACTAAAAAACTCACTTTACATTTTCCTCCAAATTATATATAAAACCTCGTAAAGTTAACATTTTTATGTAAAGTTCATTATTTATATTACCTTTTTAAACAAGCTCAATAATTGTAGTTTTAAATAGCCGTAAAAACAGAACGTCACTTTTTTCTTTCCCCGAGTTAACCTTACTTCACACAATTCGTATAAAAAAGTGCGAAAACAGCAATGGAAAGTGCGAAATAATCAATGCCCAGTACTAGATTTTTCTTAACATGCAAAGCTCCAGGAAATACAGCCTACAATTTTACTGCTTGCATCTTGCTTATGTCTCGCGCAGCCTCAATAAAGCCAAAGCAGATTCTCCTCAAATTCTGAGAAAAAATATCGGCAACCCCAACTACGATAAAAGACCATAATGAAAACAACTTTTCAGTTCGCTCATTTTTCTTTTTAAAAACACTTTTTATACTTTTACACTTCAAGATATTCTTTCAAAATATTTTTTTAACTAACCAAAGATAATTTAAGAGATATTCTTTCGATTACATTACAGAGGATGCAGTCCTCAAAGGTCCAAATTATACCTACCAAATCCGATATTTTCACGATAAAGTCAACAACCCGATACTCACCTTGAAAACGAAGAGGAGTTAATGAGCGAAGTTAATCGGGGAGGGGGGGGGGGGTGAGTCCGACAATAAACTTAATCGCAAAATGAGGATGTGGGGAGGGAAAAATCATATTTAAACACTAATTTTCAATCCCAAATATTATAGAAAAAATGGGTTATACACGAATTTAATACGCAAATAAAACATAGCCTAAAATTGATCACACGAAAAAAATTATTCATTTTAACCTTGAAAAAAAAAAAAAAAAAAAAAAAAAAAATCTGATTTGAAAAGAAAGCAAAATAAATTATAATTCCAAGAATTATTAAAAAAAAAAAAAAAAAAAACACCACAGAACTGGCGTTTAAAAGTAATAAGTACAAAAATTTGAATATTCAAAGTTTCTTATAGTTCCAGGGATCGATCCGGGCAAAAATTGTGGCCCTTCACAAAATTCCACTGTGTAAAAAGGGATTCCTCACAAAATTCAAATCCATAAAAAAGGGCCCCTTCACAAAATCCAAATCCATGAAATGGGCCTCTTCACAAAATTCAAATTCATAACAATGGCCCTTTCATTAAAATTTTGTTTATAAAAATAGCCTCTTTATAAAATTTTTCCAATTCAATATTATGTAAAGTGACAGTTAAACACAGAAGTTTTTACTCCCCCCCCCTCCACACACACACAAATTGATGCAAATTAAAATCTGCATCGATCTCTGTTAACGCAAACCGCGTGCGAGTCGCGAAATGAGTTTGGTTCAAGTAAAGTTTTTTTTTTTTTTTTTTTGAAGGATCGGGGGAAAAACGAGAGATTAATAATATTTAAATCTTTATAGATACCAACATTCATTTTATTATTATTATCTCACAAGTTTTTATCACATTCCTCAAACATTTTTTTAATGGATAAATAATACCGTGTGCGTGTGTGAACAGAGCAACCATAGTACCGTAGACAGTAAATAATTAAATAATAAAACGTATTATTAAAATATAACAGAGACATTCCAAGAACATCTGGCCTGTGAAATCAATCAATCGCCATTTCATCCAATTCAAATTGAAAAATAAATAAAATAAGTGGATGAGAGAAGAAAAATAAATTATGCTTTTATTGAAAATCTACCAAAAAAATTTCTACATAATTAAAATTTGCATTGAAAAGAGTTTTTTTTTTTTTTTAAATAGCATTTATTATTATAATTTTTGGGGAAAAGAAACATACATATATCCAATTAATCAAAAAAATAATCTTTGATAATCACGGTCATGAGACATATACTTGTAAAAATTCACATGAGACTCAAACATTAATTATTTATTATTTAAAACGGCAGTAGGAACTATTGATGTAGAATATGGTGGTAATACTAAAATCGATATAGAAAGTGTCTTCATTTGAATCAAATAATAAAATAAATTACAAAAATAACTAAAAATTTATAACTTTAAATTTTACTTTTATACGGTACTTAATAAATCATTCTAGTAAACATTGAATAAATGTCAGAAATCCGTAACAACTTTCTTTGTCAGATAATTTGACGATAAAGCGCCAAATATGTCAAAAAATTAAAATCGCAAACAGGCCAATGTATTCAAAATAAGTTCAAATTGGCGAAATAAAAAATTGCCAAGATCTAAAGAGGATTTTAGAACGATAAAAGGTAACAACAACTAGCTTTCAAACTGAATAATAAAAACAATGAAAATGTCATCATAAGTAAGAAATAAAATTGAATGACTTAAAAAAAAAAAATTCTCGTGCAAATATAGCAACAAAACGTTTGACTTCTAATGAATTTATAAAGCAAAACGCCTGAATGAAAACTACATTGGATAATGAAATTTTTACATTATAAAACATTTACTTTATGAAAAACTAAATAGCTGATATTAATAAATGAAGTACATTTTTTAAAGAGATATAAAGGGCTTAAAATCTCAAATTAGGGGTAGATTTTTTTTTTTTTTTTTTTAAGGAATTAATAATATTACACATAATGTCACCATATTTAATTAAATAATTCCATCTTTCGTGGTCATATTTTAATGAAGAGCAAGTTTTGTTAAGTGACACAATGAATTTCAAAATTACGCAAAAGTTGTTTCGGATCTAAATAACTAAACACTACCCTTCATCAGACGTAAACAAAAATACACGAGTGCAGCATGAAAGCAGAAACGCATAATATATAGTTAATATTTTACTTTTAATTTTAATGGATTTACTGTAATCCTACATTAAAATACATATTACATTAGTTTTACTGATTTTGACTTTTCTTCAAGGCAAATCATCTACTTTGATATTATTAAATAATAAAATTTTTTATTAAATTTAAATAACTACTAAAACAGCGATGAAATTTTCCAAAAATGCGATATTAAATAAAACACATTTTTCACAAAACAAGATGTTATATGCTAGGGTTCTACAATGATTTAAAGCAGTAACTTACAAATTTAGAATTTTTAAATTTAATAAGAGACTGATACAGAAAAGAAAAAAAAATAATAATAATAACAATAATGACTTTTTTTTTTTTTTTTTTAATTATCAACATATTGACTTATAAAATACAAATACACAAAAAAAAAAAAAAAATAAATAAATAAATTTAATTAATTTGAATTTTTCTTATAACGATTTTAAATTTTGAATATTTCCGTAAAACTAATTTTTAAAATAAGCATTAAATACTTTATCAGTTGTTTTTATATTCTGTGGTAGAATCAAGCAAATAGAAAACATTTTTTTTTTTTACAAAAATTTTAATGAATATTTACTTCCTGTGATTAATGCAATACGAACCTTTATAAATCTCTCTACCGCGTCTTTTGCAACATCCAAAAGCGTAGGTCTAGCACCTAAATAAGTTCTCTGATTCATAGAAGCACTAGTATCAATAAGAAAAAGTATAATGGTCATTTTTAAATAAGCTCTTTTAACAGTACGCGAAATTCAAATTTCTTTAATGTTTTTACACAATATACGATGATCTATTTATTTTTCTCATCGATTCAGCATTATAATATTATTTTCAAGTGCGCTATTAAAAGTTTTAATAAAAAAAAATTAAAGCGCATTATTATAAAACATTTTATCTGTAATCACGCAAAATTTTAATTACTCAGTAAAGAGTCCGGAATATTTTTTTAAGCGCGACAAAAACACGTCTTACCCCGACAAAACCAATCGTTGAACTGGCAAGAATAGCATGTTGCCAAGTGATTTAAACTAAATCTAATCAGACATGGGGTTAAACGACAGCTATTTCAACGAGCGTGTTCAGCACGGAAGCAGTAAGCGGCTCGATCCACGACTGGTCGATTGATCCAGACATAAAGCGTTCGGTACTGTCGACCGGTCCATACAAGAGCTACATCGTTCAGTGGAAAGGAGCGATCTGGATCAAATCAAAGAGCTCAGAAAAATTTCTTGGGCCATAAGGAAAGCGCAAGTGACGTCACGCATGGACAAAGTTGTTTATTTGTGATTCTAAGAGCAAAACATTGGCTTTTCAACCAATACGGGTTATTCTTTTGCCTTTAGTGAGTGGCAAAGATTGAATGACGGAGCGTTTGTTTGTAAACATGTTCTTCCCTTAATGGATCACGTGATTGATCCAATGAGCATTAGGATGAAAATCTGACTGACATTGCACAGCACAAACATAAACAATCAACATTTCTTGTTAACATCGATATTTAACTCTATAATTCCCACGGCCTGGAAATTCTGAGGGCCTCAGGATCCCAGAAACATAGCCGAGTCTTGCGGTCACTACTTTCCCCTCTTTTTATTGTTCACTCTGCAGACCATGTCATTAAAGGAGGTCCCTCAATGTCTGGAGTAAGGAGATAGTCTTTTTTCCTTTCATCAGAATCTGACATAAAATTACACCCCTCAGTTAGCGTATAAGTAGCAGATAAGAAAAGAAATCGTAAACATGTGCCTTGTTTAGTATTTTATTATTTAAATCTCTTTTAGAGAATAAATATTTGAATTTGGGGTTTAAATTTCAGAATTATTATATCAAATAATTTGATTTGTGATATAAATTTTGATTGTTTCGGCAAAGTAGAGACTATGGCCAATGTAAGCTCGGAAGTATATAAAATTTACATTTATTTTCAAAATGGAAGTGATACATGGAAATTTATTAACAAAGAAAAGGAATTCATCTAAAACAATTAATTATAAACTGAAGCGAAAATTAACGGGACCCATGAAATAAGCTTCTTTTTTTTTCCCTTACAATAATAAAAATTTGACATTTTTTTTCCTTTATATAATGTCAAGAGAAATTTACTCCATATTATTTGAGAAAAATTCTGAGCTATCGGTAGTTGATATTAATGAGTTATAATTATAACGTATATGAAATATTTTAAATCGGAGTAAGTATGGTGGGGTAAAAATTAAGGCTAATTTGTCTGCATGAGATACCTAGGTCTGGGTGAAGTTACTTCCGTGGGTGTTCGTTCTAAGGGTCCTACCACATATTAATGCGTGTTTCGCGTATAAAAATACGAAAAATTCCAAACTAGCTCGATCTGGGATTGAACCTCTCGGCGAGTGGTTGAGCTTTGGGTATACGTGAAAGAAATTTCAGGGACGACTTTGTAAATTAACTTTCTAAATACTCTCCCTTAAAATGTTTATTATCACATTTTAAAATTATACTGAATGGATAATTAAAAAATTCACCCTTCTTACTATTAAGCAAGCTACATTTAGCGAATTATTTGTTGTATTAGTCTTATTATTATTATTTTTTTTTCTTTCCTTCTTTCTTCTCTCTTTTTTTTTTTTTTTTTTTTCCATAAAGGAAAATGATTTTATAAAGGAAAATGATTTCACCAAGAATAAAGGCACAATTTAAAACAATTTGAAAAGAAAGAAAGAAAAAAAAATAATTAAGTCAGAATAAATAAAGAAAGAAAAATACATTTTTTTTTTTAATCCATCTTTTTCAATGCTTTCTAACATTTTGCGACAGTTTTTTTTTTTTTTTTAATATATATATATATATATATAAAGTGTTTATAGAAGTGTCTTTTATAATTTTAAATATTTCTAAAAAAAAAAAAAAAAAACACCTGAGAAATTTTTTTAAATATTGACACATGATGTAAAAATTCAACAGAAAGATGGAATTTTCACACTTAATTTTTTACTGTTAAAAGTTTAGGCGTGCCCTGAATATGAATATGTGTATTATCTGATGCAATTACTTAGAAATGATAAATGCTTTCTTTTGCTCTTGTATGACAGACGAAAAAATGTTTTACAGGCAAACTTTTGAAGCAAGGTTTTGGCTAAATTACACGTTTTGAGTTCCCCTGGTTAAAAATATATTTTATGGGAGAGGGGAATTGCATAGGAATGATAATTTCCTTTTCTTGCTTTCAACCAAGATTAACCTGTTTCATTTCAAATAATGAAATTTTAAATATGTATATGGTTAAATTTAAGTTTTCAATATGTAATTTTATTGTTTGGAGTTTAATTCAAAATTTTCTACTAATCAATAACACACATGCTTTAAAAAAGTGATGTTTTAAGAATTACTATTTCATATTATTTTATATTGTAAATAAATAGTTTATTTTTTATATTCATATTCATATTCGTAGATGTTTTTGCTTTTTTTTTTTTTTCCATGGCTTAGATTTTCTTTGACAGTATTAAAGTTATCGCAGTTTTATCATCATGGTCTGTTACTGATATAAAAGCAATTATATCATATTGTAATCGAAAGCAGTCTTTGCATGAGCAAATTTTGCAAATCTCACATTCCCATGAGCTCTGCACAATGTGTCCTATTTTTGTTTTTTTATTCTTTTTCTAAAAGCCATTTTGCATAAAAAATAAATAAATAAATAAATAAATCAAATGTTTTCTCTCCTAAATATCTCAAAATGAAAATTGTTGTCTTCGAAAGCAAAGTCAAAGAGGCAATGGCGATGTTCAAGCAAAGAGAAATGACACTTGTTTCTCTCTCTTTTGTTCGGGAATGACAGCTTTTAACGCAATCCATCACTGACCTATTCCCACGCCTCCAAGACTGCCCGCTCCTTATCGGTAGGGGGGAGGAATTTTCTTGAGCTAGCCTGGGCTATAACGGGATTGAAGTAGCTCGGATGATTTCGGCTATTATGGGATACAAAAGGTTAATAACTGATTATTTGTTTAATTAACTGATCAAGAATAAGAAAAGCACAGGTGACGTCACACTCGGGCAAAACACTCTACTCAGAGGGCTAAGGCTCCTATGTATACGAGCTGGCGCATCAGGCATTTTGTTTCCTTAGGGTTGCCACATGTACCCAGCACGTTTCTCTGATAAACAAACGACAAACATTTTTTTTTTTATCGTCTTACGTTACTTTAGAGTAACTTGTTTTATTATATTTCATAATTTTAGCTAAGTAAACTATGATATGGAAGTTTGTTTAGCGATAAACTGATATAATCATTCAAGAAGTGAATATAAAGTGTTCACAGACCTTCTATTACTGTGTATTTGAGTTTTGGCGACATTTTGTAAAAGAAACAGAAAACGCCCTAATAACACATCTTACCCCAGTACATCCACAGGATATCCTCAGAATAAAATGACATCCTGAGAATGTACTGTGAAAAAAATGTGTTTTTAGGAATATTATTGTTGATTATTGCTCTTATCTTGACCGGATTAGCTTCAGATCAAGATTTCTTAAATTCATTAGGGAAGCAATAAGGACGCCAAGCGGGAATGCTGTCCTCTTCGGAGGCAAAAAAATGGCGGTGATGCGCCGACCTATTATTTTAATTAGGGGCTCTACTCAGGGCTATGACTACTATATAAGAGGCTGAATCATTCGCCGCCATTTGTACGTCAAGTCCGTCATTGCTAAATTTAAGATTACGATATAATTGTCTTATGTAGTTACATATAATAGTCTTATATGGTAGTCCGTCATTGCTAAACCTGAGATAACTATATAATAGTCTTATATAGTCTCATATAATACTCTTATAGAGTAGTTTTAGGTTAAGTAATGACGGACAAATGGCGGCGAATGATTCAGCCTGTTATATAGTAGTCTTACTCAGGGCAAAACATTGGTATTTCCACCAATACAGAACGTCCTTTTGCCACTCGATAGTGGGAAAGATTGATTACAGCGCAGCCACATATTTGAAAACTAGCAGTGAGGACGCGTCCAAAATATTGAAGGGATGCCAGCTTCTCCGACAGTTTGAAATTTGGAAAACATCCAGTAATTCCGCGCTCTGTTATTACTCATTTTCCCTGAGTAGAGATGCAAAAAACCCGGGAATTTAAAACCAAGGGAAAAAACCCGGAAGTTTTGGGGAAAAAACTGGGAACTTTGGGAATTTTGCGGTGAAAAAACAAATTAGAAATCTCTAACGCATATAATAAGTTGTTTACTTAATATAAATGGCAATTTTAAGGACTTTGATATACTGATAAGCTTATAACATTATTTTAATTTATCATTTTATTTTCAATTTATCAGAACTGCAGCCAAATCAAAATTTGAAAAGAAACTTAAGCTTTCTTTATAAGGAAAGGGCATGTTTATAAACAAACGAGCCATCAGCCAGAGTTTGACACTCACGAGTGGCAAAAGGACAACCTCTATTGGTGGAAATACCAATGTTTTGCCCTGAATAGAATGTTTTGCCCTGAGCGTGACGTCAGCTGCGCTTTCCTTATTAAATTAGAACTTAAGATAAATGTATCGGTACAATGTCGGATGCAATTTCCATATTATACAAGCTGAAAAATTAAGGAAAGCAATGTACATAATCCTGTAATAGTTTGAGAAGAGAAATAATTAAAATTTAAAAAGTTCTTTAAAAATTTCTATTTTACAAAACTAAAGAATTATTTAAAATAATGAAGTGGTTTTTAGAAAGAAGAGATGGCAATTACTACAGTGCAATTACTACAGTGGTATAGTTTCTTTTACAAGTTATTTTCAGAAATATTTCTTATTAGAGTTTGTAAAATATTGATATTAAATTTCGTACAATGAAAAATTTTTGATAAAAATTTATATACATATTGTTTTCCTGATTTATATATATATAAAGTTTTTGCATTTCTAACACAAGTGGGGAAATTTTTCCCTAAAACATATTCAATTTAAGAATTCTTCTTCTTTTTCTTTTTTTTCTTTGTTGTAATAAAAAAAAAGAAAAAAAAAAAAAAAAGAACAATTTAAAAATTATCAGATAACAAACTAATTTCTTAAATACTTCACTTAAGTTTAATGAAACTTGAATTTAGTTTTTTTTTTCCTTAAAGTCTTAAGTCCAATTCTCTAATTGTACATTCATAAACCAATTATGAATAAAAAAATTTAAATGTTATTAATTCTCATTAAGAATGGAAAGGATATCTCAAGAACATAACAAAATAATACTAAAGAATAATGACAGAAACTTACTGTTAGTGTTAGCACCGCATTAATTAAAATTAATTATTTTCTTCGTTTTCGGAATAAACATCGAAGATGCTCGAATTAGCTGGAAAGGAAAACGAAAAGGAAATCTAGGCAGGAATTACAGTTGAAGTTAATTTAAAGATCGGAGGCTAAATAATTAACAAAAGTTATACTGATGTACGTATTTATGTACATTGTTCGTATTGTCCAAAAAATGGTACGTAATTCCATAAAATGCAAAACTATATTATGTTTATTTATTCATTTTTTATTATTATTATTTATTACTAGTATATAACACCGTCAAAAATGACGGAATGTGAACGATAAATCTTGAAAACAATGTTTAGATCATGATGGTTACCACGTGATCCTTTAAATGTATTTTCAATTTTTTTGAAAGTCGAAAATGACTTCAGAAAATTTTGTCTGCGTGTGTGTGCGTCATCGTGTCTGTATGTCTGTAAAGCTATATTTGTCCGGGTATCACGTGAGAACGCCTGGACGGAATTCAACGGAGCTTGGCAGGAATTTAGGTCTTTACCCAATTTAAAATTATATCTATCAACTTTTTTTTTTAAATTTCCGCCTTTCCCCCTCCTGGGGGGGGTGTTAAAAGTCATAAACACGTTTGTAAGCATAACACGATTCCAAATTACTTCGCAGTACAGAAATTGTACATGGGGAGACTCGACATGAGTACAAATAAAACATCTGCGATTTAGGAATTTTTGATTTTTAAGGGGAGGGAGGGGAAAATCGATTTTTGGTGGGAAATTTCGCAAATTCCGGATTTTTGAGTAGAACTCTACCAAAAATGGAACAAAGATGTTGAAAAAGCTATGCGACTTTCTTAGGATATTTTCAAAAACATATTATCAGTTTTTTTATGATTTTCGATTTTTTTGTTTGGGGGGGGGAGGGGGTTAGGAGGGAGCAAAATCGAGACACCCCGTTTAGTGCTAAATTTGTCCTGAGAAATCTATAGGAGTTGCGGTCACGAATTTCGGTGCTTGGATTGTTTATATGCACCCCACACCTTAGGAAAGGGATTTATCGAAATTACCCTCGTTCCAACCTTGGGGGGAGACAAGAGGCAAAAACACATTTGTAAGCATAACTAAGCTCCAAATTACTTCACAGTAAAGAAATTGCACATGGGGAGACTACGTATGAGTACAAATGAAAAATTATCGGTGATTTAGGAAAGTTCGATTTTTATGGGGAGGGAGAAGGGAAATCAATTTTTGGCGGGAAATTTTGCAAATGCCGGATTTTTCAGTAAAACTCTACCAAAATTGGAACAAAGATATTGAAAGCATCCATGCGCCTTCTTTAGGATATTTTCAAAACACGTTTTGGATTTTTTGTGATCTGCCATTCTTTTAGGGGAGAGAGCGCATGTGTTACAAAGGGCAAATTGGAGACACCCTTTTTAGCGCTAAATATGTCGTGGTAAGAGCTGCGGTCAAAAATTTTGGTGCTAGGATTGACTATATGTATACAACCCATAAAGTAACGGGATTTATCGAAATCTCCCCTCTTTCCCCGGGGGAGCAGGAAGCAAAAAAAACGTTTGTAAGTATAACTCGGACCCAAATTACTTCACGGTGAAGAAACTGCACATGAGGAGACTAGACTTGAGTATAAATAAAACATTATGTACGATTTTGGAAGTCTTGATTCTTACAGGAGAAAAGGCAAAAATCGTTTTTTGGGGGAAATTTCAGAAATTCTGTATTTTTTCAGTAGAGTTCCATTAAAAATAGTACAAAGGTATTGAAAACAGCCTTGTGTCTTCTTTAGGATATTTACAAAAACACACTTCTTTCTCTTTTTTTGGTAGTTGGGAGGAGGGGATTACGAAGGAGAAAATTCGAGACCCCCTTTTTAGCATTAAATTTGTCTTCGGCGAAATTTGGTGTGTAAATTGTTTATATGTATCTGACACTTATTATAACGGGATTTTACGAAATTCTCCCCTTACAAACCCTGGGGTTGGGCAATAAACAAGTGTAAAAACAAGTTTTCCCGTTTGAATTCGCTTTAAATTATCTCAGAATGCCGAATTTTGGTGTGTGGATGTTGATTAAGTGTACGCATTATGTACTTTTGCTGGAACACCCCCATATTATATTTTATAAATAAGAATGATTAACCCAGGTTTTTAATTTTTATCTTATTTGAATTTCCCAAATAACACTTATGGGGATACCCTAGCATAAAATAATTTTCTTATAAAATTACCTAACCTAAGTAATTTAATCCACTGACACTTGAAGAATACTCTCATACATATTACTACAACTCCTTTATTTAAAACTTAAATTTTACACATTATCAAAACAACTTTAGGCCCATATGGTCGATAATATTAGTAGTCAATATTTGATATTACACCCTGGAACCCTAACTGAACTAATTATTACATCAGGGAGGCTAATAAATGAAAACACTTACCCACTATCTGTAGGGCAGATCGTCCCGTCAGTATCCTCGCACGGTCCATAACACATTCTTAACCACTCTTTAATTCTCAGAAAAAAACGCACCTCAAGAAATTTTTCTTTTTAGAACTCTACGCTCCAAACTTACATCTCTCTCTACCTCTTTTCTCTCTGTCATCCTCCTATATCCCATCCGAATTTCCTCCCCTTTTTCTTCTTCCAATATTTCCCCATTTTTCCTTACCAATCTCGGGTTAGCTCGTCGCTAACCTTAACATTATTGGATTTTAGAAATTGAATAAAATTTCCGTCATTGGCCTTTCCTTGCCCCCTTAAAATTTTGCCTAGTCTTATTTTATTTTATTTTCTCAGGTGTTTTTTTTTTTTTTTTTTTTTTTTTTTCGCGCGCTTTTCGCATTTCCCGATCTGTTTTCATCCCTATCCTTTTGTAAACCCGAATGCCTAGCGCTTTCATGTTTTCAATTGAAACCCCTTGCATTATTCTGGCCCTAGCCTATTCAAACTTTTTACGCGCCGTCTGAAATGTCGGCGTTCCTATGTAACATAAATTTTCCTTTCCTCTTATAGTCTTATAGAACCTTTTCTGAATTTTTGACTTTTATCCTTTCACTTATCCTTTCACTTTCTGAACATATTCTATCTGAAAATATTCCTTATGCTATAAATTTATACTCACTGCCTTTATTTCTTGTTATGATTTTGACTTTTACTATCCTACACCTGAACAGACAATCCTTTTCTACATTCTTTCCAGTTTCCGAATCTTTTAAAATGTATCAGACACCTAGCCTTAAAATGTTTTCGTTTCCTACATAACAAAATCTTTTTCTTTACAATAATAATTTCTTGTCCACCCAAAAATGCATATAGGTGAAATATCCTCCTTTTACTTTCATGTGAAACCGTGTGTAACAATTCCTTTTATCAGGAAAAATGTGCCTTCTGCAATGTTCCTTTACTCAACTTCAAAGAACATACCGCTCTGTTCAACCCCGCTGTTATTATAAAGCCAGAAATTCCAAATCTTTGAATTTTTCTCTAAAGAAATTTGAGAATGGCTGAGTGTATCTTAGCAAATATATCGAATTGCCGAAAAAGAAAAAAAAAATGAGAAAAAAAAAGAAAAGTGCTTTAACTCACACTTTGATTCAGTTAGGATTCCATATAAATTGTAATAAATACAATAAAATATTATAGTAAACACAGTAAATAGATATAAGGAAACATAATCATAAATATAATATATAAGGAAACATAATCATAAATGTAATATACAAGGAAACGTAATCATAAATGTAATAAACGTAATATCTGCTAGTAGAAACATAATATGAAATCATACAATAAGTGAAAATAATGAACCATATGATACATATACATAGATATATAATTTTTTTTTCTTCTCTATCAACCAGCAAAAGTTTTTTTTTTTTTTTTTTTTGTAGTAGAATAGCACAATTGGCAAGGAGAAAAAAAAAATGTATTTACGATTTATGGGCTCACAGATGCCCACACAGACACCGACAGCTATATAAGTACATATATAGTGTTTTTTTTTTTTTTTTTTCCTGATTAATAGATACATACAATTTTTTTTTTTTTTTTTTTTTTTTTTCATTTCTTTAGAATTATTATCATTATCTTTAAATTTTTGCTAACGTGAACGACAGCAACAAGTAATTATAGTAGATAAAATTGTAATAATGATACATATGATGAATAATGATGAGCCAATGAATTTTAATAAGAAAAGAGAGTTATTAATGTTGGGAAATTTAAACCAGTCAAACCAAGTGTTTGAACCTTCAACATTTAGTGTTCTCGTGTAGTTTGTATTTAGTTGTAGCAGTTCAACGCTTGGCTCATCTAAACAGAACTTTATTTTCTTACACTGAACGAGAGTTGGTGATTTCAAGCATAATTTTTCATTATAACACCGTGTTTCTGCAAAAAATTTCACAGTTAGTATCGATGGGGTTGTTGCAAGTTGTACTGCTTTAGTGTGCACAGTGATCTCTTGAAAATGTACTGTAACTACACCTGGATCACAAGTGCTTGTTGCCTGGAAAGTAATGCGTGCCAACACAGGACAATTATAGCATCCCGAGGCTGCGAGATCATTATTTTCAAACTTCGGACATATTGTGTTGGATTTAATCAACATTTTAAAATTAGTGAAGTGCAATTATATACGAACAGCTGCAGACATTAATAGGGATGATTTTAACACATCATCTTGCACTTGAAATAGATGAATGTCTTTTTGCAATGGTAATGCATGCTCTTGGGAAGAAACTAGATGAGTTAATGCATCAGCAGCCGTTGTGCAACGCAGAACGTCCTCGAAAAAATCACAACTTGATATTTTGGGGTCGAAAATGAAATCTTTCGTAAAAGAAGTATTGGCTTGTATAGCTCCTATTTGACCTGCGTTGGGGTTATTTCTAGGACTGGCTGGTGCTAGATACGCTTCTAAAGGTCGACCAACTCATTGTATAAAATAATCCTGTAGGTTTAGTTGTGGTTGATCATAGGCGCCCAGAATGGACACTTTGATTCCAGATTTAGTGTACGCGGAATCTGTTAGAGATAAACGTGAAACAGTGTTATTTTCAGAATGTGTTAACGATACATGATATTGACAGGTATGTCCAGAAATTTTGGACACTTCATAACTTTTTAATAAGTCTGGCTCGAACCAGACGCGATAAAAGTTGCAAGCAGCTCGAGTCAACACTGTACATCTGACACCTAGTCCACCTGGGACGCAGGCTGTAATGCCGGGAAATTGACGGCTCTCAGCCGTTTCGGCTTCAAAATGGTTACCATTTTTGCCAATATATTGTTTTATGCAGTGAACACCTCGTCCGCAGAATCGATTAAAGATGCAAGAAACTTGTGATATTTGTTTGGCAGTAACTGGGAATGTTGAAATACTGTCTTTCCGTGTGAAAACTGCATTTCACTTCTTCTAATTTAATTTTTAATGAAAACAAATGATTTTCGTGACTATCCGTGAACCATATGCATGTTTCCGCTTGAACTGTGGGTAATGATATTTCTGCAGTAGTATATAACTGGCATGCCTTTGTGCCATCTTGCAGTATTTCACACGTCTTCAAATCGGAAGTGATGATCGAGTGTGAGTTACACTCACCACTAATTTCTGTGCAAAGTAATGCCATGGTTAAGACCACTAATGGTAGCGCATAATGTTGCCGATAAAAGCACCAGTAAGTAGAGAAACTCTGGCGAGTAATTTAAAACTTTTAATTATAATGCAAGCAAGAAAAGTTATAGATTTTAAGACATAGATGATGTTCTTAATCGCTGTTTTAAGAAATAGGAGCATGAATAAGGTAACTGTAGTTAATAGTATATACATAATGTACTGGAAAATTGGAGGTAAACATTTTAAATGTTTTAACACCTCCCAACAAAAGAAACATTGTTTGATTTGGCAGATAGTTTTCCCTGAAACGTGGAATAACCCCGTTACGGAAATACCGCTGGGGTGTAGATAGATGACTGTTATATCTGACCTATAGGCCAATAGTTCGAAGGGGATTCGTATCATTAAATCATTTGGCACCATAAAAACATGTTCATATTCATCATTTCTAAGTATGACTCTGCCTGTGTCAGACAAAGTCAATATTGGATCAGTGAAATTGATAGATAAATTTTTGTTTTGAAAAAATGCCGTTTCTCCTTCCAAAAGTTTACGCCGGTGTGGTGATGGTATTTTATTGTCAAATAAACATACCTCGAAAGTAAGTATGTCAGGATTATAAATGGTTACGTCCTCCGTGACAGCAAGCATTTCTTGTTTTTTTTTTTCGTATAAGCACAAAGGCAAGCACTTTCTGTGGAGCATTCATGAGTCTCACAAAACTCAGGAGTGCCTGTACAGCGATCTTCCCCGCATTCACACACAACATTTTGCTGGTTGAAGCACTCATAGGAAGTGCTGTTTTTGTCCGCTTCATCCGTGTGTCGTAATATGAATGAGGAGGGATGCAGGAGGGAAAAGTCTTTTGCTAAGAGAAATGTTCTGTTAGCTTTTATACAATTAATGCAGTTATGAAAAAGACAAGCATTTGCAGGAAAACTGATTTTTGTAGTGACATGTCGAGGTAGTTGGTGGCATTTAAGTTCATTCTGAAATGAACATAATTGTGGCCTGAAATGCTTGCTTTTAACGGCAGATGCCAGTATACATAGCACTGAAATAGAAGAAAAGCATTTTCATTAATAGCCCCTCCTGAGTAAATATAATTTAATTAATTTTTATTTATAAATTTTATTCATTCATTTATCTGAATTTTTTTTTTTTTTTTTTTTTTTTTAAATAAGTGGGGAAATCAATGAATGTCATTCAATACGGATTGTATGATCATTTTTTTTTTCAATATGTCAGTGATTGTTTTAATTGTTCTGCGAGAAAACTGCATATATTATATGATTTTCATTATTATTATTATTATTATTATTGTTATTATTATTATTATTATTAATTTTTTTTTTTTTTTGAAATTCAATTCCCTTATTAATTGAAATTTTAAATTTATAATATCAGTAGATAAATGTACCTCTGAAAGTGGAAGAAAGGTGAAGTTAAGCATGAATTTGGGAAATATAACTCAATGAAAAATAAAATGAAATAGAAGAAGGAAAATTTATTTTTATTTTTATTATTTTTTTTTTTTCATTAGAAATAACAATAATTTAAAGGATAAATTATTATGATTAAATATTATTATTATTATTATTATTATATATATTATATTTTTAATCTCATATAACAGTTAACAACTTCCTCACAAGTGGCCAATTTGTGAGAATGAACAACGTCTGTCCATAAGATTAATGTAAGGACACGCGAAATGTGCAACTAATTGTGAGATTAACCAGAGAATTGAATTTCAGATTGTGAGAATATTACATATATAAAATAATGGAATAAAACAAAGTTATGTAAAACTAACACTATTCTATACAGTAGGAACGAATACCTCAGGAAGAAATGCTTCGTATGTATGTGTACTTAATAGGAATAAAATAAAATAAAATGAAAATTATAAATAAATGTCAAAGGAATTGAATACTTCCTCGTCTTTAATATTATGTTAAATCCATAATATTACTGTCTTTTACGCTAATGCTATATTTCTTATAGTCTACTTAATCAATTATATCATAACGATAAACAAAATCAAACTGTATTATTTACAAAGTTAAAAGACAAATAAAATTGTAAAATTTGTCTAAACCATTATCTACAAGGTAAAATTTAGTTGATTATAATATTTATAAAAATATATTATAATTACATCGGTACGTATGTATATATACATATGAATAAATATTTATTTAATTAAATACAAGATCAAGGAAATAATTATAAAGGTTTCATTTTCTAATCATAATAAGAATAATAAGATATATAATTAAATAATGCCTAATATGAAATAAAATAAAAATAAAAATTAATATATATATAAAATTATGTAATTAATGTTAATGAAGAGTATATTAGTTGTAGTGACCGTCATCCATTGACAACACAAAATACAACTTAAAAGTTATGTGATGATAGAATTTCACATCATGAATATGTACATCTTTTTCCGACATAATCATATATGTATATATATAAATCCATATGTATAATATTTTTTTTTTTTACACAAAGTGTAAAGGTTAAAATTGTGGTGTAATTTAATGTAATATCGATAAGCAATTCGGCCAAATTCTAGCCAATAACCTAATATGACACAAAGGCAATATAATTCTGTATACTTTAACGCTAAGTCAGCGAGCGGTTGTACAGAACTTCGCAAAAAGTACCGGGTGGGATGCGTTGGTTCTGTGTTGACCGGTGGGGAGGGTGTGTAAATAATAGTATTTTGAGATGATGTAGGAGAAGGAGGGATATTGTCGATACTAGGGTTTGTTGACCCCAGATTTGCTGCTTTGGACATATTCTTGCCAACGCTGTCTAGAAGGTATGAATTGTCTAATTCTTCGAAAATTGCGTGTGGTCTTTTTTCTGGGGAAGCTTCTATATTAGGGGAAGGGGTGGATTGTGTATTATCTGTAATTGTTGTATGTAATAGATCTAATTCAGGTTTTCGAGCAGTATATGCAATAAGTCTTTCAGCGTGTACCTTCATTTCCTTATTTCTATGAGGGTTTATAGCGTCAACTACGGTATAATTAACTTTGTTATGCCTCTTTAAAACACGTAAGGGGCCAAAGAATTTGCGACGTTTTGTCGTATTTAAATGACGATACCGCGCTGGGTCATATCAATAAACTAAATGACCGGGATAAAAATCACGATATCTGGCTTTTTTGTGTTGATAATTTTCCATTGCGATAGCTGCATTCTCTAAATTTTGTATCACCTTTTCATGTGCATATTTTAAATCTGCTGTTCGTTTCGCGATATAATCTGGATATGCCAGGTCCTGTAGTGTTGAGTGGTTATCTGTAATGTCGATTGGTAATAAGGGGTCATATCCCAATTGTATATATGCAGGTTTTTCGTTAGTGGCGGAATGGATTGTGGAGTTATAAATTAATGCATAATATTGAACGTAATCGTCCCATTGAAAAGTATTTTCAGCAAAAGTAGCGAGTGCCTTTTTTATATTTTTATTGGCAGCTTCACAAACCCCATTTGTTTGCGGTCTCAACGGTGTTGTGAGTAGTTTAAGGACTCATAGTCGTGCACACAGTATCTTGAACAGATCGCTGATAAATGTTCTATATCAACATGCAATACTTTATTATCATTCATAAGATACCAATTTCCTTTCGAATCCTTAGTGAAACAATAATAATGACCTTCATTCACAGAATCACCAGAATGTACTATTATTAATATATATAATGACCCTCATCGTCATCTGTCATTCACGATTCCGGTTTGCACCGCTTCAAAACAGACTTTTGGCAGCCATTTTTTTTTCCCCCACTTTGTTCAATTCAACTTACGAAAACATACATATCATTTTCATACATGTTTTGTATCGCACATATTGTTATTTATTCCCTCTAAAACCTTGAAAAACTATTCAATTGTAATGTTTAAATGTTTAATTAAATATAACGGATCACTGGCTATTATAAACATGAACCTATAAATAGAATTATGTAACTTCATGATTATAAACAACGCAATGCCAAATAAAAACAAACATAATTTGTTGCCATTCAGAAAATACAAATTCCAAATGGACAACTCTTTAATTGCAAATGAACGACTCTTTGACTGTTTCATTAAAAAAAAAAAAAAAAAAAAAAAAATGCTTAAAATATTTCTAAAACATATTAAAGCCTTAAAAATCTTAAAATATATTTGTAAAAACAAATTAAAGTCTTTAAATATTTTTATCAAGCTTCATTATTTGTTTACATTGTATGGTATGATTGGCGTCGAGTTCAGTACGTAAATGTCGCCAGTTGATTTTAGTTTTGAAATTAATGTAAAGTTATAGTTGGGATAGAATGTTTGGTTGGGCAAGTAAAGGTCACCAGTTGAAATGAGTATTGAAAGTAGGGTAGTCTAAGGTGATAATGTCGAGTCAAGATAAAATGTTCGGTTGAGAATGAGAAAGTCCCTAGCTGGATCCTGGATATTTTGGCGATGTTGTGGGTGAGATAGCTGGTTGGGAGTATAGAGTAGAGGTGAATTTGGGTTAGCATGGAGTGTCTGTAATTATTAGATAGTTAGTTAGAAAATACGCAAGCAAAGTGATGACGTCACTGGGCGTCAGTGGATGCAAGAAAAAGATTTCCTATGTTAATCGCCCATTGGATTTTTTGCAAAAAATTATTAAAAATTGAGGAAAATTATTTCCCGATTTTAATTCCCATATTTCGGTATAGATATGTATTAGTTATCGTGTGCATGCGTTAGATTACGTTGTTTTTGCTGTAACATTGATAAAATTTAAATTGTAAATTTCAAAACTTTAGAAAAATAAAATAGCAAACTTCCATATTTGATTGAAAACATAAACATTTCATTTCAAAGGATGATATTTACACAATAAATATCCAACTAATATACTAAAGAAAAGGAAAATGATAAATATTCTATCATAATTTGAAGTCAAATTTGTTTTCAAATGTTTAAATAAAGTGTCTGATATAAGATACTCACATGTTGCAGCGGAATAGATTTAATATATCTGTCATCCTTGGCGGAAAAAATATACCGCCAAATTATTTGGCGAACATATTTCATTCCTTTCAAAAATCATGGTTATTTTAACTGAATTATATGAAACAATATATCGTACAATACGTATTACGAAAATAAACATCTGGCATGTATATTTTCGTAGTATGTTTTTAATCGCCAAATACAAAAAACGCCAAAGATGACAGTTTTGAAATTTAAAATTTTGTCAATTTGACAGCAAAATAACTCAATCTAACACATGGATACGATATCATACCTATACCCAAATACGGGTATTAAAATCGGAAAATAATTTTCCTCGATTTTTAATAATTTTTTACAAAATATACAATGGACGATTAACATATAGGGAATCATTTCTTGCATCCACGGACGGTCAGTGACGTCACATTTCGCTTACGTATTTGGAAACAGGATCTTCGATCTTCGATAGTCTTAAAGTATTTTGGTAAAATGAAGTGAATCGTTATTTACTTCCTCTTACCCATAGGGTCGAGAAAGTATTGTTTTAGGGTCAAATTTTCGAACGTGAGTTTTTGTTATACTTACATGTTCTGAGGTCCCCTGAATACGAAAATCACGTTTTTAGCGAATGGTCTCTGTGTCTATCTGTGTGTCTCTTATCAGCATATCTCAAGAACGAATAGTAGCAGAAATTCCAAACTCGGTATTCTAAATGTGTATCATATAGGGATGCTACAGTAAGCTTTTCGTTAAGATGAAGCAAATGGTTCGTGTACAGGGACATTCAAAAGTATTCAAATACATTACGGCGGTCTATGGGGGAAATTGCAAGTAAGTAGAATTTAACATCTATAGACTGCACTAAACCAAATGAAACGAATACATATTTTTTGTAATAGAGATAGTCAACTGGGAAATTTTTTTTTTGTGTATGTAGGAGCCTTGCCTCCCCCCCCCCCCTGGGGTAGATGTCCTCCCTCGAGTGGAGTAAATTTTCATGATGGGTATCTTTCAAAAGATCTCGCCAATACCTTTAAAACGAATGGTTGAACCATCGATCTACGATAATTCAAAATAAAGTTAATGATTTCTTTCATTTTTAACATTTTTTTTTTTTTACTTTAATATTGAGAATAAATTCAACTTTTTTTTAGATATTTAGTGTTATACTATTTCTCTAATATGGAAATCGTCTGTGTTATCATACAAGATAACTTTTTAAAATAATAATTTTAATAAATTATTTTTTTTAAACTGAATTATTTTTTAATAACCGAATTAAATTCTATATAAATGTAGGTGCATTAATGAAACGGGGGGTTGAGGGGAGCCAGAACTAATTATCATATAAAACTCTTCCGAACCCTAATTTGAATTGTTTAACATAGGTTTACATAACAGTACACGTTATCTCACCTCTTAATCTCCAACCTGTACTTATAGCATTAAATTTCAGGGTAAGAGAAAGTCGTGTGAGTGACACACTAGATTATTCTTATTATGAGGACTTTAAATGGAGCACTTAACGGAGCACTGGGATGTGTTGTTGCTGTTGTGTTTTCGGGCCTATATTTTTTGTCACCCAGCAGTTTTTTTGTCATTCATATTTATTGATCGGGTAGAATTTTTTTAATTTCAGAACGAAAATTAGAAAATATCGAAACACATTTGATTTCTAAACAAAAACTGAAAATACATTTGAATGATCACGTGGTAATCTTCATGATCTAAATATTGTTTTCAAGATTTATCGTTCACATTCCGTCATTTTTGACGGGGCTATATACTAGTTACATTTAAATAATACCATAAGGGTTTATGTTTTCCATGTGTCATGTAAGGTTGAAAATTTATTTTATCATTATAAGTCACATGATGTGATATCTTTTCACATCCCGTTTGAGAAAATGTAAATCTTTTCAAATGGAATGTAAGTATTGTAGGGGATTTGGAAACTGAGATTTGTTTTAGTGCGTCTACCGTCGAATTGCAATTATAACAATAATAGCCTGTTTGCAAATGCTCTGGCTTTGTGAATTTATGTAAAGCTTTCGTTAGTGAGACTGTACCTTGTGTAATATCTAATGGAAATCTCTAAAAGGGTCAAAAGTTATACTCTTATGCCTACAATTTAGACATTCTACTTCACTGCGGAAAATTCCTTGAAACATATTTTGTATAACAGTTGATTGATTGTATGAATATCTGATAGTGTGAGTCTCATGAAATGAAGCTGATTGTTCTAAGTGATCAATAATTTTACCCAGAAATTCGTGCGCATCCTGTTGTGTATTGAAACTAAATTCTTTGTCAATAGTTTGGAGATTTTGATAAAATTCTATGGGTTGTACCACTTTTTCCGTTTTTCCCATTACTGACTCTATGTGTCGTTATAACATACAAAACATACAAAATGTATTTAGCTCACAAGTGAAATTATGGTTTGAATTATGAAATAGAAAATTCACTAAAGGTGTAAGATATGTAAGACATTGTAAAATAACATTTATATAACAAGTGTTGCCCATATTTTTTAATCCAGCTCCCCTTTTATTAATTGTTTTAGATTCTGGGTCTATGTTATCGTGGTTGTTAAAGCGTGTAATATTTGGTTGTGAAAGTAAATTCCCTATTGTTTTATTTTTAACTTCGGAAATATTATCCTTAGTATTCTGTGTTGGAATATTATAACTCCTTTGTAATTTTTCTCTGAAAGGGTTTAGTGAGTGATTCGTATTGTTAGTGCTTACAAAGAAATCTCTAGACAGAGTATCTGCGACAATGTTTTGCGGTGATTTAATTAATTCGAATGTGTAGTCATAATCTGATAGAAAGGCAAACCAACGGGTTACTCTGTTACCGGGTGATTCCAGGGAAGCTAATTTTGTTAGAGCTGAGTTATCACACCTTATTATAAAGTGTCGACCATAGAGATAGTGTTTAAAACTTTTTTACCGCTTGAACAATAGCCAAAAGTTCTTTTTCAAAAATGATATATTTACACTGAGTGGGATTTAGTTTCTTTGAAAAATATGCTATAGGGCGAATTATACAGTACTCATCCCTTTGTCCTACCATAGCCCCTAATGCATTTTCACTACTATCTGTAGAGAGAACAAATTCTTTATCATAATCGGGATGTATCAAAATAAGGGGTTTTGATAACTTTTCTTTAAGAATATCAAACGCTCTTTGAGCTTCTGTTGACCATCGGAATCGTTGATTTTTCTTAGTCAAATTTGTTAACGGTGCCGATAGAGTGGAAAAAGTTTTGATAAATTTTCGATAGTATGAAACAAGACCTACGAATCTTCGAATCCGCCTTACGGTAGTGGGAACCGGAAAATTTTGAATTTTAATTATATTTTCATCTAGCGGCTTAATTCCTTCTGCGTTTAATTTATGTCCGAGGAATTGAATTTCAGGGAACATAAAACAACATTTTTCTGGATTTAATGTTATTCCATACGTACGAAATCGTTCAAATAATTTTCTTAATTTACTAAGCATGTGTAGCTCGTTGTTTGCACCAATGCCGAAGTCGTCGATGTAATTACATATTTTAAGGTCTGCCAACGGCGCTAAAATCATATCTGCCAATTTACTAAAATATTCCGGAGATGCTGACATCCCTTGAGGCATTGTAAGATAACGATAAGAGCCAAAAGGGGTGGAGAAAGTTGTCATGTCTCTATCTTGCGGTTTTAATGGAATTTGATAGAAAGAAGAGGAAAGATCTAAAGTTGTAAATAATTTTGATCCTCTTAAATTTTCTAACAAATGATTTATTATAGGTAATTTGTACCTTGGGTATTTTAGATGTTTATTTAATATTCTGTAGTCTACCACATGTCTCCACTTTTGTTTTTCCGGATTTCCAGATGGATTTTTTTTCTTAATTAGGATTAGTGGGAAACTAATATGGGAGTCCGATCGCTCTATAATATTCGCTTGTTCCAGTTCGGATAACTGTTTTTTCAGTTCGCCTTCTAGCGCTTGTGGAACACGATACGGACGAATCGACGGTAATTGAGATATATCAACCTGTAGATTTGGTTGTATTGCGTCTGTGCGGCCAATGGTAAACATTCGTTTACTAAATATATCTGCAAATTCCATAAGTAGTTCTAATAATTTCGCTTTTATTTCAGGGTTTAAATGTGATAGGTTAAAATCGGTAGGTTTTAATTCTTTGCGTCGTAATTGTTTTATATATTCTATATTACGAGTATTAAATACCGTATTAAGAGGGGACAATACCTAACCTCGCCGGCAGCCTTCGCCCATGTTATTCTATGGGAAAATTTGTTGCGACAATTACACATTACCTAATGAATATTTTTGAATTCTGTTTTCGCAGTCAGAAAATTCATAACCGTTAAATGAGTACTCATTTTTGAAAAATTCATTTTTTTTAATTTTTACATTTTAATTTTGAGTTCAAAAATGCGATTTTTCACAAAATGCACTTTTCTCATTTTCTAGTCGCAAAATGAAATACTAAAAATTTAAAAAATCAATTTTTGGAAAAGAAGTACTAATTTAACGCTTATGAATTTTCTAAATGTGAAAACAGAATTGAAAAATATTCATTAGGTAATGAGTAATTATGTGAACAAATTTTCCCATAGAATAACACGGGCGAAGGCTGCCGGCGAGATTAGGTATTGTCCGCTCTTAATTGCCCCTAGTCATGTATGTTTATTTAAAGGAATTGCGTTATCGCTTAAATTAGATACTTTAACTGAAATCTGTTTGTTATCCTCCACCGAGCAGAACGTGTTGACAATTTTTATATTTCGATTCTGCAAACACGGGACAAAATTTACCTTTTCTGCATGATTAATTGCCATATCTAGGTTTAGTTTAATTTGTCGTGATTCATGTGGTTGAAGAGTGAATTTCAGAGGTATTCTTGCATAGTTAACTTGAGTTGTGCTAATATTATTCGAGAGTGCATCTCTCAATGGCAGGGTCAAATTTCGTGAATTCAATGTATTAGTTTCAAAATTTATATTAAATTTCTGAGATTTTAGTAAATCATATCCTAAGATGGCGTGATAATATTTAGATAATGGGTTTCTAACAATATAAAATTTATGTCTAAATGTTTTATGACCGATCGTAACTGGAAGAGAAATACATCCTACAATGTTCATATCATTACCTGTTACGGATTTAATATTTATATCAGTTTTTAAGAATTTAATGTCTTTATCTGTATTGAATTGTTTAAAAACATTTTCCTGTATGACACAGACACTGACGCCACTGTCACATAAACTAGGAGTGATAAATCCTGCTAATTTTACATCTACGATACGTAAAAATATTTGTCTGGTATTCGAATCGATTATCTGTGTGTTAACCACATCATTAGCTGTCGGTCTTCCGTTATTTTGCTTTTGTTGAGTACGGGAACGCGTTTCAGACCGAAATTCATTGTGCGTTCCCGATTCTAGTTTAAATGATTTCTGTTATTGTGCTCATAAACTTGTGATTGTGGTCGGGAGGAATAACCTCTAGTTCTATTATTCATGTTGCTCGTATTGTGTTGACGAGAAAACGAGGGGGATTGGGGTTGAGTACGATTTGCAGGGTTGGAATAACACTTACTGAAATGGTGGGAGGATTTGTGACAAAATCTGCAAGGAGGGAAACGTCTTTGGTGTGAAGTATTATTGCCTCTATTGTTGTAGATACGCCCAGAAAAGTTTCTAGGAGTCGGCCTTTGATCATTTCTATAATTTTGGTTCGAGAATGAATTTTGTGTTTTCAGTTTTAATTCCTCAATTTCTTTAGTTAAAGCGTTAACCATTTCTTGGGTATGCATAGCATGTGATTGTATGATATCTTTAAGATCGGAGTTATTTGTGATATTGTTTACCTCTTGAGTGGAATCAGGATTGATTAAAGACGAGTCACTGATTTGTAATGTTTGGATGAAATCTACCGCCTCTTCAACAGTTTTAGGGTTTTTTAGAATTAGGGAATGTTTATATTTCGGTAAGAGACCTTCCATGAATTTCGCTAATTTACTCTGTTCAAATAACGATTTTACTGCAGCATTTTTAAGGTCGGGATTATTAAAAAAATGTTGTGTAGCCAATGATACCTTTGCTGCATAGTGTTTAACTTACTCATTCGGGAGCATTTTACAATTCAAAAACTGCTGTTGTCTCGCTCCTAAACTATATTTTGTGTCAAAATAGGAAAGGAATTTCCTTTTAAATTCCTCGTAATTAGTTTCATTGCTAAGGTCGAGTGAATTGATTATATTTGAAAGTGCGTCGCCTCTGATACGTGATCTCAGAATAAGTAATTTTTCGTCTGGCGTGCATTTTGTAAAATCAGCAATTTTTTCAAAATTTTCGATAAAGAATTTAGGGGTAACTGCGGACAAATTATCGAATTGTGGGATTATTGATTGTAAACCTGCCAATTTTCTAATCATACTATCGGAATCCGATCCGTTTGTTTCGTCTCCGGGCATGTTTAAAGTGTAAAGGAGGATAAATACACCAAAAAAAAAAAAAAAAAAATCAATAACTAACTAACTAAACAATAACAATAATAAAATTCAAAATTCAGTATTTATATATATATATATATATATATATACAACACACCTTTAGATTCTACTAAACTAAAATTTATATTTTAAATAGAAAACCCACAAAAGTGAATAATTTATCAAGATAAACAACCCTAATAAAACTGAATAGATTCAAATTCTATGATGTAAGATAGTAGGAAAATCATACCAAAGAAATATAAATTACTTTTCAAGTTTTGAAAAAAGGTTTAAATAGCACATCATTTAAAATAGAAAAATATCTAAAAGACTGTAGTCACTAGTAAAAATCAAAATTAATATTTGAAAGTGAATATTGCATCTTTTTAGCTTAATATCAAAATGAAAATGAAATTTCAAATTTTTGTAATATAAAAATTGGTCACCTAATATTGTCAACGTATGTGTACATATATGGATGTATTACGTTAAAATACAGATAAAATGATGTTAAAATTCAAAATTTTCCATATAGATACACACCATTGTATAAATAATGAAAATCAAAATATATATGCAGAAATAAAATATGCAATGTATATGATGGGTATAAACACACATATTAATAAAAGGAGCTAGATATATAAAACATAAATGTTGCTTTCCCCTTATAAGTGAGAAATTAATAATTAAATCATCATATATTATTATTATTATTAACAATTTTATAATTAAAGACTACACTTAAAAAAGTGTAATGGTCACGGCGGACCACTTGCTGTAACACCCCCATATTAATAATTGTATTTTAGTAAGTAAGTAAGTAAGATTAACCCAGGTTTTTAATTTTTATCTTATTTGAATTTCCCAAATAACACTTATGGGGATACCCTAGAATAAAATAATTTTGTTATAAAATTACCTAACCTAAGTAATTTAATCCACTGACACTTGAAGAATACTCTCATACATATTACTACAACTCCTTTATTTAAAATTTTAATTTTACACATTATCAAAACAACTTTAGGCCCATATGGCCGATAATATTAGTAGTCAATATTTGATATTACACCCTGGAACCCTAATTGAACTAATTATTACATCAGGGAGGCTAATAAATGAAAACACTTACCCACTATCTGTAGGGCAGATCGTCTCGTCAGTATCCTCGCACGGTCCATAACACACTCTTAACCACTCTTTAATTCTCAGAAAAAAACGCACCTCAAGAAATTTTTCTTTTTAGAACTCTACGCTCCAAACTTACATCTCTCTCTACCTCTTTTCTCTCTGTCATCCTCCTATATCCCATCCGAATTTCCTCCCCCTTTTCTTCTTCCAATATTTCCCCATTTTTCCTTACCAATCTCGGGCTAGCTCGTTGCTAACCTTAATATTATTGGATTTTAGAAATTGAATAAAATTTCCGTCATTGGCCTTTCCTTGCCCCCTTAAAATTTTGCCTAGTCTTATTTTATTTTATTTTCTCAGGTGTTTTTTTTTTTTTTTTTTTCGCGCGCTTTTCGCATTTCCCGATCTGTTTTCATCCCTATCCTTTTGTAAACCCGAATGCCTAGCGCTTTCATGTTTTCAATTGAAACCCCTTGCATTATTCTGGCCCTAGCCTATTCAAACTTTTTACGCGCCGTCTGAAATGTCGGCGTTCCTATGTAACATAAATTTTCCTTTCCTCTTATAGTCTTATAGAACCTTTTCTGAATTTTTGACTTTTATCCTTTCACTTATCCTTTCACTTTCTGAACATATTCTATCTGAAAATATTCCTTATGCTATAAATTTATACTCACTGCCTTTATTTCTTGTTATGATTTTGACTTTTACTATCTTACACCTGAACAGACAATCCTTTTCTACATTCTTTCCAGTTTCCGAATCTTTTAAAATGTATCAGACACCTAGCCTTAAAATGTTTTCGTTTCCTACATAACAAAATCTTTTTCTTTACAATAATAATTTCTTGTCCACCCAAAAATGCATATAGGTGAAATATCCTCCTTTTACTTTCATGTGAAACCGTGTGTAACAATTCCTTTTATCAGGAAAAATGTGCCTTCTGCAATGTTCCTTTACTCAACTTCAAAGAACATACCGCTCTGTTCAACCCCGCTGTTATTATAAAGCCAGAAATTCTAAATCTTTGAATTTTTCTCTAAAGAAATTTGAGAATGGCTGAGTGTATCTCAGTACTTTGTTGGGATTTCGCAAAACTTCGAACTTAAACGCTGGGGAAAGGAAAGTACGAAGCGAGTAAGCTGCTGCAGAAGGCAGTGTGGACCCGTACTCCTCACGTTACGAGCGGGAAAAACCTCTACCGAACACAACGGGAACTTTAACTTAGATTATTAATAATGATATGGGATTTTGACAATTCATTTATTAGGAGTACAAATAAGTTTCCGCCGTTTCACAAAAGATGGCAGTACCAGAAGTTTATGTTGAAATTGTCAGATGTAAAACGTAATATCGTAAGTTTCGTCATCTGGTAACAACATAACCTTGAAGTATAAGTGACTCCATATCAGCATCACATATTGTTTTTTGAGCAAAAATGTCGTTTTGTGCCGAATAAGAGTCATTTGCGGGAACTTTTGATTTTCTTCATTAATTTGAAGAAATCTGCAGCTGAGGCGCATTGATTGTTGTAGAAGCATATGGTGAGGCTGCTTTATGTGACAGAAGTTGTCGTGAGTGGTTTCAAAAGTTTAAAAATGGCGAGTTCGACGTGGAAGGCAAAGAACGCAGTGGAAGGCCGAAAGTGTACGAAGGCACAGAATTGGAAGTATTATTGGAGGAAGATTCGTCTAAAACGCTAAAAGAACTTGCACTTTTATTAGAAGTGACTCAACAAACAATTTCACATCGTTTAAAATCGTTGGAAATAATTCAAAAATAAGGAAATTGTGTTCCATATGAACTGAAGCCAAGTCCGCAATGTTGCGGCGTCGGTCAAAACCTATTTGAAAACACAAGTGGGAAGCCCTACCCCACTCGCTGTATTCACCAGACATTGCCTTTCTGATTATGACTTGTTCCGGTCAATGGCACATGATATGTCAGAGCAGTGCTTTACATCATATGAAGATTCCAAAAATTGGGTCGATTCATGGATACCCTCAAAAGATGAAGAGTTCTTCCGCCACGGTATCCGAATTTTTTTATTGGAAACGGCGGAAACTTATTTGTATTCCTAATAAGTACAGTGCCCAGCGAGGCGGGCAAAGCCTGCTAGTATATATATATATATATATATATATATATATATATAATTTAAAAGAAAAATGTAATGAAACTTAACAAAACACACATATACATATTTTAAATATTTTATAAAAAAAATCACATTACATTTACTCAGTGTTACGTAAACTTTATTCTTTTTAACATGTTTTTATTAACTTGTTTTCTTCTCGTGCTGTCTGTTCGGGGGAATATTGTAATCAATTTTTAACTAATTTCCCGATGAGGTAGAGACTTGAAACTTTAAGCACATCTCAAAACTGGTTGACAATACATACTCAAGCAATAACGGACTTAAAGAGGTTATTTTTTATTAACTTGCTTTCTTGCCGTGGTGTCTGTTCGGGGAGAATATATTATAATCAAGTTTTAACTAACTTCCCGATGAGCTAGAGGCTTGAAACTTTAAGCATACCCCAGAACGGGATGGCAATATATACTCAAATAATAACGGACTTAAAGAGGGCCCGGAGGGCTCTGGGCTTCGATGACAGTTAAAAATGGCAGATTTCGAATTTTAAGATACTTTCATCTATTAGCAGACTGAGAGGTGACATTGTCCATATATGTACAATTTCAATGACATCATATGCTTAAGACAAAACGAATTTAAATTAAGATGGCTTTAGGCCCGCCAGTTCAGATAAGTATGATTTCAAAACTTACCCAGCACATTATCATCCAATTAAACTAAAATTTTTCTTACGTATATTGCTCCAATGACGTATATTGCTACATGCTGAAGCAAAAACGGACTTATATTAGAGGGCCTTGGAGGCCCTGAGCCCCAAAATCCAATTAATTCATTTCGAATTTCAATCCCTTCCTATCATCCAATTCAGCTAAAATTTTGCACGCATGAATAATTCCGATGATAATACATACTCTATTACATAATTTGTGATAAGAACTTATTATGTGTCCAATATATATATATAACAAACTTTCAGAATTGTTATTCTTTTCCAACAAACTCTAGATGAGAGAAACCTAGCATCTGCGTATGCTGCTTAAATTTATCTGTTGCGCAGCCAATGCAGCTGCACAGTTTTCGTCATAGAGTGTACATGTTCAGTTACGATGCAGTTATTGATCAGAGCGCAGCTCTTGTATTTTGCTCCGCAATTTATTTCTTTTTCACTTTTAATTTCAATTCTTAATTAAAAACTTAAAAAATAAGCATCTGGTAAATCATTTAGTGTTGAAACTCTTTTTTTATATTTTGCTAATTCATATTTATATTCCAGAGGATTGTATATTCATAAGATTGGAACAACTCTAATTAAATCGAAATTCAAGAATTTCAGAACGGATGCCCGAATAATGAATTACAGGTAAGAAGATTTCATCTTTGATCAACCAGTAAAAAAATATTTCTATAATCCATTCTTCTTTGTCTTCCAAACATATTTATTAACTAATAATAATAATAATAATAATAATAAAAACACTATAATTCATATTTAAAACCTAAAACTTATAAAACTTTCGCGCACAGCTACATTGCGATTGCGATAGAACATTTCAAACTAAGGGTTAAATACAAACGGAACGCTTGCAATTTCGATAACGTAAATTTTGCAAGTTTTTTGCAAATACAGTCGGCAGCAAAAGTATCCGAGCACTAGCAAAAAATGTAAAAAAAAGTACACTTAATGCAGTTTTGTTAAATAAATCCTTGTCGAATCCTGTTCTTAGTGTTTTTTTTTTTTTTTTTTTTTTTTTTTCACATAGGAATTTTTGCTAGTGCTCGTATACTTCTGCTACCGACTGCAGTCATACATTTGGAATGCTTGCAAACGGCTTTGCAACTGGAAGTGTTTCATTTGTATGTACCCCTTGACTGACTTAACAGCAATGAGTGCATGCAAACATGTAAATAAATCGTTTACAATTACAAATTGAAAATTTTGCAAGGGGTTTTCAAATATACACATTTATTTGTAACGTTTGCAATGAGTGACATTTGCTTGCAATTATAAATGGTTGCGATGAACCATAAACCAATTAGAAATAAGAAAACATGAATCGAATAACATCCGAATGAAAATTCAGTGTTTTTTTTTTTTTCATTTATTTTGAAAATAAATATAAAATTTTGAATGATAAGTAGTATATAAAGGATACAAATCTGTTGTATATGTTATCAATAAACAAATAGTATTATAAAAGGAATAAATGTAACTATTTCAACAACTTGTAGTGAACTTTAAAAGGGATAATTATCAAAATTTACTAAAAAGTTTAGCAAATATTCTGCATAACGCATGTAATTTTTTTTTTTAAATTATAAATATATTTTACAAAATTATTTGATTTGGTGAGAGATTTTTGAAATGTAGACTGCAATGCATTCTAAAAATAAAATTATAATTAATCTGTACAAGCTGCAATTAAAAGAAAGAAAAATCTGTTTAAAAAATCATTTTATTTATTTTTTAAATGAAATAACTGTTAATATGGATAAGTGAATGATGACTTGATTTTAAAATATATGAAGAATAGACCATGTTTGTGTGCACACAGTACCTAATGCTTATAAGATTTATTTCAATAGATTGAAAAGGGTGGATATAATATGTATTGTAATTATAGACAAATAGGCAGTCCAAAAGTATATCTAACACTTCTTAAAATTCCCAACATTAAAAGAAATTACAATATATAAAACTTTAAATAATATGACCAATGAATGATAAGATTATCAATGAAAAGGAAAGGGATATACACAAAAACATTTGACGCCATCTACAGAAACTTTTTTTAATATACTAGGGGGCTCTGCCCCTGCTCGCTCCGCTCACCAACCCCCGAGGAAGGCTTCACGTCCCCACGACTCGCTTCACTTATTAACCCCTATGGCGCTTTGCCCGTCTATTCGCTTCTTTACCTTTCACTGGATAGAAAATTTAATACTGCATAAAACAAGGAAAAGAAAAAAAAAATATATATATATATGGAAATACCCATATTTAATGTCAAATTGAAATACATAATGTTTAATACCATTTTTTTTTTTTTTTTTTTTTTTTTTAATGAAATAATATGCTAAAAATCAGTAATATTTTTTCAGAAAAGAAAGAAATTCGTAATATCTAGACCATTTTGTTTTACCGATATAGTATATGAACCCCTTGGCGACAATTAAGTTTTTGTCATTATTTGGTGATGCATGTTTTGGTAGAATTGTTTGTTAAAAAAATAAATAAATAAATAAAAATAATTTTCTTTTTCTTTCAAAAAAAAAAAAAAAAAAAAAAAAAAAAGATTTTGATGAAATTTTGGCAAAAACAGAATTTAGTTTAGTATAGAGGACTATCAGTTTTTTTTTCCAAATTGTAACATCACTTTCAAATTATTGAATTATATTTTCGGTAAACTTTCGATTTCGATGTATGCCCAACCATCGTAAAACTGGCGACAACGTTTTATCCGTAGATTGAGACTAATAGTCCTCCGCACTAAAAAAAAAAGAACATTTTAATTAAATTAGAATAACATTTTCAAGAAATTAGAATCTATTTTTTATAATGCCTGTATTTTTTACTGTTGAATTTTTTTAGTTAATTTATGACAGTATATAATCGGTACTTTTCCATTTTGCTGGAGAGGCGATAAAGTTGCCAAGAATGATATAACCGACGCCAATCATTAAGTACCTAAGAAAGAATAATTGTTTCAAAACACTTCGGGAGCAACTACAGTATCTCCGCACAACTGGATTTGGCGATATATTTTTGGCGATTATGGCTAAATCATAAAAGATAAAATCACAAATCTAAAATAAACAGCATGCGCAGGCTGCCATATTATATTGCAAAGAATCCAGAACGACATCGTTATCGTTCAAAGCGGCGCCATAGAAAAATCGCCAAATCCAGTTGTGGGGAGATACTATAGTTATACCACACTTCGAATAATAATAAGAAAAAAATTAAAGAGACATGACTGTTTACTTATTTTATTTTATTTATTTTATAGTTTTAAGAATTAAATTTTCTCGAGTTTTGCTTAAAGCTAGCTTTTAAAAGTGTTGTCCCATAAAAAATATAACATTTACTTTGTCAAATCCTTAATAACGTATATAAATAAACTTTAAATTTGAAAAAAAAAAAAAAAAAATCTAAGTTACAAATTTACTTTTAATCCATTAGATTTGCGCCGGCGAAATGAAAGTATCTTCTCTCCTATTTACTTCATACATTAACGAAGAATAAAATCTGCTCGATTCATTAAAAGAATTTTAGGTGATGAATTTTTTTCTTGATATAATTAGAAATATGAAAAGTATCATGGAAATGTCTAATTCTGTAATGTTAAAAAAATACCAATGCTAAATAAGAAGATTTTTTCATTTATAATTCAGTTTCAATTTAAATCTAAATATTTTTGTATGTCAAAATATATCCGAAGTATTTTAAAATATGTTTTTAAATGAAAAAGACAAAGGAGATTCTTTGGAAAAAGATGCACTTGGAAATATTTTTCTTAATACGCAAGCGAAGTGATGACGTCACTGGCCGTTTGTGGATGCAAGAAAAATATCTCCTATGTTAAACGCCCATTGGATTTTTTGTAAAAAATTATTAAAAATCGAGGAAAATTATTTCCCTATTTTTATCCTCATATTTAGGTATCCGCGATTGTAATGAAGTGCTCGCCCTCTGGTGGGCTAAGGTGAAATTATCATACCACTGATAGCTTTCACTCTGAAACAATGATAGAATAACAAGAAAGAACAATAATTAATACACGTGGCTATTATATTTACTAACAACTGCAGTTGAGAAAGCGCCATCTATCGATCATTACAAACGCGGATAGATATGTATTAGTTATCATGTCCATGCGTTAGATTAAGTTATTTTTGTTGTAAAATTGATAAAATTTGAATTTTTAATTTGAAAACTCTAGAAAAAAAAAAAAAAAAAAAAAAAAAAAAAAGTGGCCAACTTCCATAGTCGATTGAAAACACAAACATTTCATTTCAAAGGATGATATTTACACAATAAATATCCAACTAATATACTAATTAAAAGGAAAATGATAAATATTCTATCATAATTTGAAGTCAAATTTGTTTTCAAATGTCTGTATAAAGTATCTGATATAAGATACTAATATGTTGCAGCGGAATAGAGTTCTAACAGATTACGTCACGAACATGTTTGCTGAGGGACAGTTGACCTCACTGACCCATTTTATCAATGCGGAATAGTGTTACAAATTTATTGTAACACAGTGTTGTAAATGTATTTGCAAAAGCATAAAAAAATTCGATTACTACGCTTCAAAGGCATGGAAAAATTAGCGTTGTCTTTCAGCCACGGAGTAATATTTAATATTAATTAAATATTACTCCGTGCTTTCAGCAAAGTACGGTTGCTAAGAAGAAAGTCACGTGGTTGTTAGAACTTTATAGATTTGATATCGGTCATCCTTGGCAGAAAAAAAAAAAAAAAAAAAAAAATCGCCAAATTATTTGGCGAACATAATTTAATTCCTTTCAAAAATCATGGTTATTTTAACAACTTATATTAAGAGAGTAATGAATAATATGAAATAATATTTCATACAATGCATATTACGAAAATATACATCTGGCATGTATATTTTCGTATTACGTTTTTGATCACCTGATACAATAAGCGCCAAGAACGACAGAGTTTTGAAATTTAACGGCCCTCTTCACTTACCGTCGCCGGAAGCCCGAGCCAATGTTATTCTATGGGGAAATTTTCTTTACAAATAACTTATTAACTAATACATATTTTTAAATTCTGTTTTTACATTCAGAAAATTCCCAACTGTTAAATTGACGGACCTTTTTTAAAAATTTATTTTTTTAATTTTTAATATTTTATTTTGAAATTTCAAAATGAAAAAATTTCACATATTGAAAATTTGTATTTTGCAGCTTCAAAATAAAATATAAAAAATTTAAAGAATAATTTTTTAAAAAAGGTCCGTCAATTTAACAGCTGGAATTTTCAGAATGTGAAAACAGAATTTAAAAATATGTATTAGTTAATAAGTTATTTGTAAAGAAAAATTTCCCATAGAATAACATTAGCTTCGGCTTCCGGCGGCGGTGAGTGAAGAGAACCCTTAAAATTAAAATTTTGTCAATTTGACAGCAAAATAACTCAATCTAACACATGCACATGATAACTAATATATATACCCAAATATGGGGATTAAAATCGGGAAAAAATTGTTCTCGATTTTTAATAAATTTTTACAAAACATCCAATGGGTGATTAACATAGGAAATCATTTTCTTGCATCCACGGACGGTCAGTGACGTCACACTTCGCTTACGTATAGCAGCATTGACATTGATTTTATTATTTTTTACACCATGGATCACATTTTAATTTTCCCGTGGAAAATGATGTCATGACAGAAGAACAACGTCATAAGAGAAACTTTTTCTACAGTGGCAAATAGAGTACCTTTATAAACTCGCCATTTTCAGTTAATAACTTCGTTAATTAAGATGACACAGATTTCTAATTACCTGAAATGCCTTCCTTGAAGCATACGGAACACATTGATACCTCTTATGATGCAGAGCACTTTGCCCTCCGCTGTCGCAGACAAAAAAAATTGACGCCAGCGACAGTTACTTTTTTTTAATACATAGAGAAATATATGGATATACTAAAATACTTCTAAATTTTTGCAAATAAAACTTTTTTTTTTGACTTAATCATGTCTTTTGAGTAAATTTGAAACTTATTTTGAAGTTAATAAGGAACTTTTTTTTTTTTTTTCCAATGGCTAGGCAAAAGTTACAGAGGACTATAAAGATACAAATCAAATTATAGACAATATAACATAGAAGACCGAAGTCATTGCCTAAGGAGCGATCTTGCCACCCAATATCTCGACTATTCTGTAGAACATCGAAGAGCCCTACAACGGGACAGATGTTCCCGGTCCATTACTTCTCCAGAATCACAAAGTGGGCAAGTAGGGTCGTTTAAGATACCTATGCGCTTCAAATGAGCGGCAAGCAGTCATGTCCTGTAGATAAGCGGAAAGTCGCAACTGCCTTACGTCTTGGTTTATCAGGGATTAGAGTAGGACTTAAATTCTTCCATTTCTTGAGAGCTGTACGATTCTCAAGAATAAGGAACTTTTATGTGTATTTTAAAAAAGGTTAAACTCAAAAATAAACTTTCGCTCATAAAATAAAAACAATGTGGATTTATGTGAAATTTTATAATTCTTATTGAACAATTATGTAAAACAAAGCATGAAATATGTAATAATTAAGAAAAGGAATTGAGATCGGGGAGATTAATTACTATATCATTAATTAATATGAACCATTTCGTACTATTTCTATAATATTTTGCTTTATTTATTTATTTTTACAACTAGCAGGCTTTGCCCGCTTCGCTGGACATTAAAATTAATTGAGTTGTCAAAATCCCATATCTTTATTAATAACCTAAGTTCTCGCTGTGATTGGTAGAGGTTTTCTCGCTCGCAACGTGAGGAGTCTGGGTTCCCACTGTCTTCGGCAGCAACTTACCCTCTTCTTACTTTCCCTTCCTCAGCGGGTGAGTTCGAAGTCTTGCAAAATCCCACTAATGTACATAATGCGTACACTTAATCAATATCTACACACCAAAATTCGCCACTCTAAGATAATTCAAAGCGAATTCAAACGGAAAAACATGTTTTTACACTTGTTTTTTGCACTCCGACTCCGAGAAGGTGTAAGTGTGTGTGTGAGGGGGGAGGGGGGGGGATTTCGAATTTCGTGAAATCCAGTTACAATAAGTGCCGGATACATACAAACAATTTACACACCAAATTTCGTTACCACAGAAGTCTTTAATGGAAAATATTATAAATAAATAAATACAAAAAGCACAGCTTTAGTATGGGACCCTTTGGTGACTTTAAATATTTTAAGCCATTTTTGCGATGAACTGAATTGGCTATCTCAGTTGTGCAATTAAAGATCTTGGCGAGAAACGTCCGAGCTACTTCGGTGCCGAATTTCAAATTTTGCCAAAGGGATCCGATACTAAAGCTGTTCCATACACAAAATAAATAAATAAATAAAATAAAATATTATAAATAAATAAATACAAAAAGCACAGCTTTAGTATGGGGCCCCTTTGGTAACTTTACATATTTTAAGCAATTTTTGCGATGAACTGAATTGGCTATCTCAATTGTGCAATTAAATTCTTGGCGAGAAACTTCCGAGCTAGTTCGGTGCCGAATTTCAAATTTTGCCAAAGGGATCCGATACTAAAGCTGTTCCATACACAAAATAAATAAATAAATAAAATAAAATAAAATAAAAACTCCTTTCTGATATTTACAAAATAAAAATAAAAAATCTTAATAAAATCCAAATTGTAATAATTTACAATTAAGGGAAAAACATAAAAGAACCTCTTAAGGTACATAATAACAACAAAAAAATTGTTTTACTGCAGGAAAGAAAAGTACTGCTTAATTAAATAGAAATATTAAACTAATGCCAAATATCTCTATGAAAATATTTATCCACATACAAATTCCCGATTTAAAAAAAAATGAAGAAATAAATAACCAACTTTTGTATTTTTCTCTCTAATTTTTATTATTATTCACGTGAAATTAAAAATATTTCATTTTATTTCTGGAAAATAAAAGAATATATAAATATAAAACCTTCTACCGAATCTGGGTTGAAAACGGAAAAGGGGTAAAATAAATTAGAAATATCATACCTATAGTTATTAATTTGATACCAAATGAAAGGGACGATTTTTCTGAATCCAGGGGTGTAAACAGTTTTTCGATGCGACAATTAGATTTTTAAAAAATAACTAAAGTATGAAATTTAAGTGGCAACGGAAAATCGGAAAAAGGGAAAAATAAATTAGAAATATCAGACCTATCGTTACAAATTCAGTACCAAATGAAAGGGGTGATTTTTCTGAATCCTAGGGTGTAACCAGTTTTTCGATACAACAATTAGATTTTTTTTAAATTAACTAAAGTATGGAATTTAGATGGCATTACTTCATTTCAATCTCTTCATAATTTGTAATGCGAATCACGCGAATAAAAAAGTCTTTATCTTAAAAATTTATTTTTCCATTCAAAGCGTTTTAGTGAAAAATATTTATGGCGCATGCGCAGGCGTTTTTTACCCACAATTTAAAAAAAATCATAATTTTGAAAATTTCTATAGATAAAATTTTAAGTTGGATGAAGACCTAAGTTTCTGCCAAGCGCCGTTGAATTCCGTCTAGCCGTTCTCCAGTGATGCCCGGACAAATGCGTTTTAGTCTTTTACCCCCCGCGGGGGAACGGGGTGGAATTTCTGAAAAGTTGATAGATATAATTTTAAGTTGGGTGAAAACCTAAATTCCTGCTAAGCGCCGTGGAATTCCGTCCAGCCGTTCTCAAGTGATGCCCGGACAAAAAAAGCGACATACAGACACGATGACGCGCACACACACACACAGGCAAAATTTTCTGAAGTCATTTTCGGCTTTCGTGGGGTGTGAAACGTGAAGATATCGCAAAATTTTTTGATTCCGACAAATTTACAGACAAAAGTCTGATTTTACTAATATAGATTAAAATACTGAACTGATTGGATATACAAATAAACATCACAATTTAACTATGACATTTTAGTTGTGGTCGATAAGTGTCATGCATAGCATAATAAAATGCACAATTAAAATATTATATTTATTCATCTTTACTAATAAAATTTTAATCCATAACATGAAAGGTTTTTAAAATACTGTATTTCAAGTGGCCTATTATTAATGGAATAATATTAAAAACTTAAATTTTACTCACTAGTGTAGCATTATCTATATATTAATAGGCAAGCATAAAATTTGTTGTCCCTTTTTAACATATTAATTATGGGAGTAGAGGGTTGAAAATGGTATCATTCGAAAGGTATGGTTAGCCGGAAGGTGCGAATACAAATATTATTTTCTTACGATGTCAAGAAGGTATTTAAAAATACATTTATTTTTTATGCATTTTCCCCCATTTTCCCCTTTTATACACGTATTCCTTCACATTAAAAAATACCTAAAAGTAGAAAGTTGTTAAATCTGGCAATTTCATAAAGCTCAAATAAAACCATAGACACAGTAATTTGTATAATGTAGCATCACTATACGCAAGCGAAGTGATGACGTCACTGTCTGTCCATTTAGCCATGTAAAAGATTTTCTATTTTAATTGTCCATTGAGTTTTTTGTAAAAAATTATTAAAAAATAACGGAAATTATCTGCCGATTTTAATTCCGATATTTGGGTATAGTTATATCAATACAAAAAACCCTTAACGGGTTAAAAGTTTGTGACGCAGCACTGCACTTTATGGCTATAAAAATTAGAAATACGGGTCTTAAAAATAATGATATCAAATTTTCAGTGACGCTTTGCTATATTAATTAAAAAACACAGAGATTTTCTTATTTGAATTTGTTTTTTTCATCTATTTATTTTTACAGTGTAAATGTTATTTTCAACATAAAATAATATATAACATTTATTTACCGATACCTTTTCATTCACATCTCTTATAATATCAAAATATGTGTTTTAAAAGAAATGATATGGAATTCCAGCAACGCAGTGATGTTACACTAAATGATTTGTTTTTAAATTCCACTGCAATTATTTTGTTTTGCATATTAAAGTATATTTGCACATTGAAATATTGCTTTTAATTTTCAAATACGCAGTCAAATATATCACTTTCATTAAGTTTATATTATGTACTGATACTGAAATGTATTTATTTCAATGAATTATTTTATCTTCTGCGTCACGCCATCCAAAACTACAACTAAAAATTTCGCTTTTTTTTTTTTTTTTTTTTTTTTTTTACTTACAGTTTTGGATAGCGTGACGCAAAAGATAAAATAATTCATTGAAATAAATACATTTCAGTACATAATATAAACTTAATGAAAGTGATATATTTGACTGCGTATTTGAAAATTAAAAGCAATATTTCAATGTGCAAATATACTTTAATATGCAAAACAAAATAATTGCAGTGGAATTTAAAAACAAATCATTTAGTGTAACATCACTGCGTTGCTGGAATTCCATATCATTTCTTTTAAAACACATATTTTGATATTATAAGAGATGTGAATGAAAAGGTATCGGTAAATAAATGTTATATATTATTTTATGTTGAAAATAACATTTACACTGTAAAAATAAATAGATGAAAAAAACAAATTCAAATAAGAAAATCTCTGTGTTTTTTAATTAATATAGCAAAGCGTCACTGAAAATTTGATATCATTATTTTTAAGACCCGTATTTCTAATTTTTATAGCCATAAAGTGCAGTGCTGCGTTACAAACTTTTAACCCGTTAAGGGTTTTTTGTATTGATATCATTACTTTTTAGGGGTTAATGATTAAAATATAAAATTAAAGGAGCATGGCAATGAGTTTGTAACCCTTAAAAAGTACAGTTTCATAGTTCATAACACATTAAATTTTACCTCGAACAAAATAACAAACTAAATGAAATTTTAAAAATTTATGAAAAGTGATAAATAAAAAACTTTAAGAAAGAATATTTGTTGTGTGATGGAAACACGCAACATTACAAAGGCATAATATAGTATATTTTAAAAATAACAAACAATTTCTACAAAAAAAAAAAAAAAAAAGAGAGACAGAGAGAGAGAGAGATTTATTTTATTTTATTTTATTTAATATTCAATTTCTTTGGTTCAACGGTTCATCTGTTTCTTAAATAGTTCAACAGAATATTTAAAATAAATGTTCAAAAAATAATTTGTGTACGAAAGTTTTTGTAAAAAAGTGTTATGAATAAGTTTTTAAAGAGCTCCATTCACCGCATAGATTTTGGTTAGATTAAAAAAAAAATTAAACACAAGTTTTTAAATGGTCCAATTGAATGAACAAAATATTAATATTTTGTTATATTTTTAATTTTAGATGTTTAAAGTAAAATGTTGTAAGGATTTGACAGTAATTTTCCAAAATACCTAACACCATGGGGGTGGGGATCAGATCCTCCTTTGGAAACTCTGATAATTCTAAAAAAGATGCTTAATCAATCTGAGGGAGATTTTGTTTGGTTTAAAATTAATTCAGATGGGGAAAATAGGAGGGGGGCAATCAGTTAGACCACTTTGAAATTTTAATCGGGAAAACGTTTTTTTAGAAAATGTTTTGTTGAATGTAGTTTTATTCCTATCTGGTTAAATATACTGTACATAGTTCCCACATTCTTCCTGGCTAGAATTCCTGAAAATTTTCTAAAACGTGGTGAAGGGATTTTGGACATTGCTTCATTTTCTAAAATTGGGTTATGGGGGTAAAAAGTATACTAAGAGATCTAACATTAAAATTTTAAATGATAAGGATTTTTTAGCACTTTGAGAAATCTTCTAGATGCAATCACTTCAACGATAATTTTTTAAGGTTGGTTGGTAGTATGTTTTAAGGCCAACTGACTACGCTAGGGTCCTATAGGCATATAGGTAGAATGACCTCCATGAGGTCTTTCTAAGGAGTCGAGGCCCGTATTTAAGCGAGTTTCGGAGAAAAACACGGAAGGAACGGCTAAGTCAAAGAGTGCAGGATGGGATCGAATCCGGCACCTCTCATTCACCGCTCGGACGCTGGTGGGGCATTTTTAAGGAACTATATATTTTTTTTTTCTAAAAGTCCCATCTTCCTCCCCAAATCTATCGGAAACGACTAAGGGAAGGCAATAAACTGCAATATCTGAATAAAGGCAATAAACATAATTTGCAAAATAATACAAAATTTGAAATGTATTATTAATTTCTAATTTAAAGGTTGCAGATGCATGGTAATTTCATTTTATATCAATATTATATGTAAGAAATAAGTCTGTACAAGTGAAGGAGGATTTTTTTTTCTTTTTTTCTAGAGTAGCTTTTATTGTTATATTCATGCCTGCTCCCTACTGTTAAATTTAATAAAGAAATAATTATTATTTTTGAAGTATAGATTTGATTTAAAAGAGAAAAATAAATAAAAATAGAAAAATCTTTAAAATGTGAAACTTTTATACTGATAAATATTTAATTAGTATAGTTTTTTACTGGAAATTTAATGAACAAAGTAATTTATAAAATAATACACTGTATAATTCTTAATTATTTTGCCAGTATGCTTTGCAGAAATGTATTATTTCGTAAAATTAAGTATCACAATGCGAAAAACAAAATTAATTAATTAATATTTTTAAAAATATATTATGAGTTTAAATTAAAGTCAAATAAAGATGCATTTTACTTCATTTGATTTACTTATTTTACTAATTTTAATTCTATTTTCAGTTTTTCCAATGCATTTAAGTGTTTGGTAACCGAGTTCTTTTTTTTTTTTTTTTTTTTTTAATTTCATTACAATATTATTTTATAAAATTAAAAAATAATAATAATGACAGAAAACATGAAATTTTAGATTTGGATTTGATATACTATTATAATTATTACAATCTTTGTAAAATATTTCATTTACATACTATATTATAGAAATTTAATGAGCAAATTAATCAATTTATTATTATTATTATTATTATTATTATTCAGGATTTTTTCTATACATAGTTTAAGTGATTTATCACTTAGTTTTTAAAAAAAAATTACAAATATTTGCATATGATTATGATATTATCTATCATTTTTATGAAAGTAAAGAAAAGGGTTTTTGTTGTTTCAATCACTTTTTAAAATAAAACCAATTTTGAAAGTTAACAACGTATCAACTTGAAAACAATGGAATTGAATGAATATTTTTGATAAAAAAAAATATTATATAAAATACAAATCTCCAAATAAATAACTCATTTAATATATATATTAAAGAAAGAAAAATATTTTATTTTGTAAGTTTGTTTTTGACACTAACAGCCGATAGATGGAGCTAAATTACCTATCTGAGATTGAATATTTCAAATGGAAACGAAGACTGTATACGTCCGCGAACATTCCAAACCGGATTACATTCTTTTCTTTTGAGCGATGCGAAAGAAAATAGTGTAATCCGCGAGGTAATATAGTTCCATTTTTAAAGTGAAATATATAAAAAACAAGAGTTTTTAGGGAAAAACGAAGCACGTCACGATTCTTAGACAAAATAAATTAATATCATGTATCAATTTCATAAAATTTCTTCGAGCCGTTTTCGAGAAAAAAAACTCACACAATTACCATTTTTCCTTTGAAGTCTTAAATTGCAATTTCAGATCTCAAAATATATAGAATGTGGAAGTGTGAAACTTTCAGGATAGCATCATGCAGAAGATAAAATATTATTCTGAAAACATCAGATCAAAATATCTCTTATTTACTGAGATATTAACTGTCGGCGTTTCCAAATTCTTTTGATGTAAAACTAGCTGTATAATAGAGTGTCGCTGCTAAGCTTTGTTTGAGCTTTGCTGCGTCACTCAAAAAACTGTCGTTTTTTATGATATAAAATATTATTCTGAAAACATCAGATCAAAATATCTCTTATTTACTGAGATATTAACTGTCGGCGTTTCCAAATTCTTTTGATGTAAAACTAGCTGTATAATAGAGTGTCGCTGCTAAGCTTTGTTTGAGCTTTGCTGCGTCACTCAAAAAACTGTCGTTTTTTATGATATATAAGTTACTGTCTACATGTGTTTGATTGAGTTATTTTTTCTGTAAAATTGATAAAATTTTAATTTAAAATCACAAAACTCCAGAAAAAAAAATGGCAAACTTCCAGTTTCGAATGTAAACATAAACATTGCATTTCAAAGGGTGATATTTAAACAATAAATATTGAACTAATATACTAAATAAAAGGAAAATGGATTTGTTACTAACTGCTGCATGTATAAGTAGACGATACGGAAAAAATTCCGATTTCCGTTTTTTGCTGAATTTACATGTTTTGAGCTTTCTTTACGTTTCAATTAACTGAAATTGGCTACTTATTTTTTAAAAAAGTGTCTTTATTGCTAGCTTTTGTGGGTAGAAGAAGCAAGTAGAAGATACATAAAAACTTTTGATTTCCGGTTTTCGATGAATTTACACGTTTTGAGATTTCCTTGCATTTTAATTAAGTGAAATTAGTGAAATTGACTACTTATTTTTATTTTTTAAAAAGTGGATTTATTATTCTTTCCTCTGCATATATAAGTAGAAAATATAAGATTCAGAATTGTTTTAGATTTTCGGTTTTCGATAAAGTTACACGTTTTGAAATTTCCCGAACTCAATTCGGCCATTTTTAAAAAACATCTTTTTTTTTTTTTTTTTTTTTTTTTTTGTTGTTGTTGTTGTTCAAACACTGTACTTTATTAACCAATCGAATTAATTTAACAGAATTTGATACTTGGTTGGACCTTGGTCTGACATGGTACCTATTAGCTTCTGGGCTGTATCACACGACAAGGGGCGTTTTCACGTTGCGATTTTCTCTCATTTCAGGAAAGGCTAACATCTACAGAGAGAAATAATTATATTAAGTAAAACTCTGCTGATTCAGTTAGAGTGAATATTGGCAAACAATTGCCGCAGCTGCGTTGCAATTGCATTCCGTTTAAGACAAGGCAATAACTTTCCTTTGCCTCGCTTTGCAAAAAAAATGGTCGAGTTTCGACCACTGGGCGATACTAGTTATCAACGAGATATATAAAGTAGAGTGATAAATGGTAACCCTTGAGAAGGTCCAAGATGAGCCATGTGACATGCTTTCCTTGCACATGCGTATTCGGTGGTTTCCTTGGTAACAGCTCATTTTCAGTACATTTCTATGGCAACGGTTTCAATGTTTTTGTTTACTTTACGTAGTTTAATATTCTTTTGTTCTAAGCCATTTTGATTTTGATTTTACTTCTTTTTTATTTCGTGTAGTTGAAATTTAACCGACAAAATGCTTAAAAGTAGTTGAAAAATTATTATTTGTTGTTAAATTTAGCTCTTTAAAAGTTTAAATTTTGTTTTATAAACACTTTTAAAGTTTGTTGAGAAACGATGAAAAGAAAGGTATTTTATTATTTATTAAAATGTGAAATATGTGTAAAATTATTTTAAAAGCAATTTATTTCGGTCATAGGACTGTCATGTTACCTAATAATAATGATAATTTGTCGAACTGATATTTTAAATGCCAAAATAGCGATAAAGGGCCAAACACAGCAACCTATTCGAGCATATCACGTGATTCATCTTGAACCACGGAAAGTTAATCCTTCATCCATTGAATCAGCACTCTAATTTATATATCTCGTTGCTAGTTATTATTATTAACCATTGAGGAAGATAAACAGATGCTACCACACTGGATAAAAGTTTTACTGTAAATATTAGTAAATTGCTAGTTTAATTTAGAATAACAGCATTTAGGTATAACTTAAAAAAAATATATATATGCATGCCCTTTAGTTTAATTTAAGATTGAGTAAATATATATTTTAATTAAATTTCATCAGTAAAACGATACTTACAATATTGCTTCAGAAAGATAAGATATCCAGGATTATCATTGCATAATCTGAAGAGAAACTTAATGCATTATGTCAGTACATGAAAATCGACATAACAAAAAAAAAAAAAAAATCATTCAGATATTGTTTCATTGCAAATGTATATCTCAGGAATCGTGCAGCCTCTTGTGACAAACAATATTTTTCTACGAATTTAAATTCTTTCTTCAAAGGATTTTGTTTTATCCTTAATCAATCTCATTAAACTTAAAAATTTTCGTCGTTGATATAAGTTTTTGAGCAATATATCTGCCATCTTTTCTAATTTGCAATTGTAAACAGATTTGTAAGACGTCTGAAGCTCTTACAAATTTGCAAGTGTGTTTACAATTGAGTTGCAAGCAATATATTACGTTTGGATACGATTTTGCATTGCAATCGGTTTTGCAAACGGAAGTGTTACGTTTGCATGTAACTGCAAGTCTTAAAAGCAAGTGAACTTTTTTTTTTTAACAACTGGCTAACTAGCTCTTTTTTATTTTACCAGAATTCTGCAACCGGCTAAATAACTTTTGCGATGTATTACCAGAATGACAAATATCACCATCTTTTTTTTTTTCGCTCTCTGGTTCTCGGAGGTGTAGGTTGTTCTTGTGCTCAGCTGCTCCAGCGGACTTTGCTATAGCCGTGTTTCAATTCGACTACGTAAGGGTAGTCTGTTCTGTTTTATTTTTCCACCTTTTTATTGTTTCCCTTGGTACTTCTTGGGTGAGTGCTTCTATAATTATATATTATTTTATTGTTTTTTCTCTATTTTGTATTTCAATTATCTGTGAGCACTTCTAGGTTAAGTGCTCTTGGTTTACCTCGTCTAGTCGGCTGAGGGTTTATTTTTCCCTCTCCCCTCTTTTTCAAATTGCAGTCTCAAATCAAAGTCAGTGATGCGAGCTCCAACGACCCTAATATAAACATAAAAAAAAAAAATTAGCCCTGCCCTCCAGCTCCAATATGCTTTTTCTAATGGAGCTATCACCTCCCGTTTCGGGGTCCACAACATTGACACTAGTATTCCCTTCCAAGAGCTGGGACAGGAAATACAAAATTCAAATAATTTAAAAGTTAAAGAAATGCGACGCTTTTACGAGGAAAGATCATTCTGGGTCTGGAGTTCAATTATAAGAAACTGTGCTTGTCACAATTTTTGGCACCATTCTTCCAAGGGAAGTAAAAATGCTTTATATGCTTTAAAAAATACGACCTTTTTACCACAGGCCTCGGCAATGTTTAAATTGCTGGCGCCTTGACCATGCTACGGTAAAATGTAAATATGATACAGTGTGCCGAAAATGCGGTGGTTCCCACTTCGCTAATGCTTGTACCAGTGACACTATCTCTTGCATTAATTGCGAGTCTGCCCACTTAGCGTCTGACTTCCACTGCTCTGCCAGAGCCAAAGAAATGGAGTTTTTAAAACTCAAGACCGATAGCCATTCACTTATCACGGGAGCTGGCAGACGTTTCGCCATACATTCCCGTGCAAAAAATTACGCTGCAGCTGTTTCCTCTGCTTCTGTACAACTTGATAAATTTATTACAAAACAAGAACTTACTCAAACCTTAGACTTACGGCAGGATAGTGTAGCATGTTCAAAAAAAGAGTACGTATAAAGTTGATTTACTGAAACCATATTTAATTAAGTAAGAAAAATAATAAAGATGAGAGTTACACGCTGATATGTTCGTGCGACACGAGCGATACAAGTACCGATGCCGAACACAACATTACATTGATTTCAGTTCAGTTCTATTAGAGTTCAAAGTTTAGTTGTAGTATTGCTGCTGTTATACAAAAATAAAAGTTTTGATTGAGATTAAAATATATAATTGCTGCATATTCCCCTCCCATTGTCAACGATACCTTGCAGGGAAGTGAACATGTCGTCCAGAACGTGTGATCTTTGGTTGCAATCTTACTGTTGGAGGTGGTGAGACAGTATCAGACAGGTACTTTTCAGATGGAGAATCTGATGTAGTAGGAAAGGGGTGCAGTTTCTTATCCTGCAGGGGTCTAGGTGAGGCTGCTGGCAAGATAATTTGTTTGCGTGCATCCAGAATATATGCTGGTTTCACACGGTCAATAGATACGGGTATAATTTTGCCATTTATGTCCAGATGAAAGACCTTGTCTGTTCTGCGAACAACTGAAAAAGGCCCATCATAAGGTGATTGAAGTGGGCGTCTCACCATATCTTGACGAAGGAACACATAGGTGGCTGCTGCTAAATCTCTGTGTACAAAAGTTTTACTTTCCCCGTGGCACTTGGGTGGTATGGGACGAAGTGTCTGCATATGCCCACGTAACTTGCTGACAAACTCTGTAGGATCAATAGTATGCTGCTTAAATTCTAGGAATTCACCAGGCAATCGAAGTGTAGTACCAAAAACTAAATCAGCAGGTGTACAACCTAAATCTTCTTTTAAGGCGGCACGAAAACCAAGAAGGATTAATGGCAGAACTTCAGTCCACCGTTCAGTGGCATGACACTTAATAGCTGTCTTAAGGGGTCGATGCAATTCTTCAATTAACCCATTTGCCTGAGGGTGGTAGCTTGTCGTCCGAGATCTCCGTACACCCAAGAGAGTTGTAAGAGAGTGAAAAAGGGAAGCCTCAAACTGTCGTCCTTGGTCTGTTGTTACAATAGTGGGCACTCCATAACGAGAGACCCAACATGTGAAAAATGCTTCTGCAACAGATTCAGCTGAGATATCTTTGAGTGGTTGAGCCTCTGGCCACCGAGAGAATCTGTCAATCATAGTTAAACAGTAAGAAACCATTTGAGGGAGGAAGAGGACCTACAAGATCTAAATGGACATGAGCAAATCTATGAGAAGGCTCTTAAAAAGTTGCAAAGGGTGCTTTGGTGTGCCTGTGAACCTTAGCCCTTTGACATGGAATGCAACATCTGGTCCATTTAGCTATGTCTGCTAACATCTTAGGCCAGACAAGCCGTGATTTGATCATGTGTTGTGTTCTTCGAATACCAGGATGAGCCATGTTGTGTAGTGAAGCAAAAACTTCCTGGCGATATTGGTTTCGGTTATAGGGACGGGCACTGCCAGTCGATATATCACAAACCAAATCAATGTTTGCCTCTGGGAGAGTAATTTTTTCAAGCAGTAGAGATGTGTTTGATGAAAGTAAGGACCTCAACTCATCATCCTGTTCCTGAGCTGCAGCAATAGCAGAATAATCAATAGGATTGGGAATAGTTATAGCAGCTATACGGGACATGACATCAGCAGCAATATTCTGTGGCCCGGTATGTGTTGTATGTTGGTAGTGAATTGCGAAATGAAATCTAAGTGCCTTATTTGACGTGGGGAACACTTATCATTTTTTTGACAAAAAGCATACGTTAGAGGTTTATGGTCAGTGTAAATGGCAAACTCTCTAGCCTCCAACACATGTCTAAAGTGGCGAATGGATGCGTAAGCAGCAAGGAGTTCCCGGTCATAAGCACTATATCGTGTTTCAGCTGTGCTGAGCTTCCTGGAAAAAAATCCTAAGGGCTGCAGCTCAGAATCTACAACTTGATGTAAAGCACCACCAATTGCATAATCAAACGCATCAACATGCAATGCAAGTGGGGCAGTTGGGGAAGGATGGGCAAGTAATGTAGCATTCGCCAATGCTTTTTTACAATTGTCAAAAGCCTCAGTTGTTAAAGGGGTCCAAACAATTGGCTTCTTAGAATTTTTCTTCCCAGAACATCCTTTTAAAAACTCATTTAATGTGGCCTGGTTGTCTGCTGCATGAGGTAAAAACCTGCGATAAAAATTCAATAACCCTAGAAATTTACGCAAATTACCAATTGTCTCAGGTAACTTAAAATTAAGAACCGTTTCAACTTTGTTTTGTAAAGGTTTTACACCTTTTGGGCTAATGAGGTGGCCAAAGAACTCAAGATTGGTGACCCCAAATATGCATTTTGATACATTCAGTTTGAGGCCATAAGCACTTAACCGTTGAAATATAGCACGTAAATGCTTCTTATGTTCAGTAGCATCAGATGAAAAACAGAGTATATCATCAAGATATACATAGCAAAATGGGAGACCTCTTAAAACCTCATGCATAAAGCGCATGAATGTTTGCGGAGCATTCACCAACCCAAAACATAGATGAGTATACTCATAGAGGCCCCATGGGGTTGTCACTGCTGTTTTAGGAATGTCACTTTCAGCAATAGGGATTTGATGAAATGCTTTAAAGATGTCTACTTCCGAGAAGATAATCTTACCGTAGAGTGAATGGGCAAAGTCCTGTAGGTAAGGAATGGGGTAGCTGTCGAATTCAGTGACAGAGTTCAGCTTACGATAATCTCCAACTGGACGTACTGTAGAGTCCTGCTTAGGAACAACATGCAGCGGTGAGCTCCACGGGCTTTTGGATGGACGAATTATTCCTTGATTGAGAAGAAATTCAAATTCAGCTTTCACTGCTTCATATAGTTTAGGATGGAGTCGCCACACGAGTTAAGATATGATGCACTGTATCATGAGGTGTAGTTTGCTTAATTAGAGTTGGATTTGTGATATCCGGAAACTCAGAAAGCAGAGAATCGTAATCTGAATTAATAGAAACAGTCACAACAGAGGGTTGCTTTTTACGAGTAATGTTGCCATAAGTAAACAATGAAGTCTCAGGATTTATAAAACATTTTCTTTTCAAATCAACCAGAAGATTAAAATGTTGCAAAAAGTCTGCGCCGATGATAGGAGAAGTCACAACAGCAATCACAAATGTCCATGGGAAAGGTTTCCGGAGACCTAAGTCTAATTGTCGGTGCACAAATCCATAGGCTGGAATTTTAGTGTTATTGGCAGCGAAAAGGGAAAAAGTTTCGCATGACTTGTTTTTGTGATGATGAGGAGGAGGCAACACTGAAATTTCACTACCAGTATCAATTAAAAACTTTTGGCCAGTCTTTCGGTCATGAAGGAATAATCGACTGGGCTTTTTAGATACCTCCGTCTCCCAGCTATGACGGGAGTGACATGTTTTTTTGTTTTTCATAGCTGCAAGGCTGAGCACAATTTACGTGCCCTATCCCCAAACCTGGTATGGTAAAAACATATATCACTGGAGCTATTTTTCCTGGAGCGTGATTTGGATCGATTGCGAAATCTGGGAGTCCTGGAACGATTATGGGAAAGTTCAGAAACTTGGCGTGTAAGCTCTTCAATCTGGCGGGCAAGGGTGTCGGTTGTAACTCTGGTGGTATCAAGAGGCGTTCCAGAAGTGGCACAAATGGCACTAGGTTGTACAACTTCAGCAACCTTATCAGCTAATAACTGCAAGCTGATCAAGTTTCTCGGATGAAGCAGATAAAACTGTTTGAATGTGAGCTGGCATTCTTTGCATCCATAAATTTTATAAAAAGTCATCATTCAGCAGGTTCCCAGAAAGTTCTTTTATTTTCCGCAGGAGATGACTTGGACGTTCATCACCCAGTTGAAGTTCAGTGAGCAGCTTCTTTATTTTCTGGTGCTCAGAGTCCTCAAATTCAGATATAAGCCTTTCAGACAGTTTTTTATATTTTTCAGTGTCCGGAGGATTTAACACAATATCGGACACGTGTGACAAGGTTTCAGCATCGATGTTAGCGATTAGAGGAGAAAATTTTGTTTCATCGCTGGTTATTCCACTGTACGTAAAAGCGTTGTCGCACTGTGCAATACACAAACGAACGTTAGCTTTCCAAAACGGTGGAATACGAAGAGCGATTTTCGCTACTTGCTGTTGATCTTGATGAATCATCGTAAAAAGTACGTAAAGAGATAATTTGAGTACAAAAATAAAGGTAATATGCAGGAACGGAAGATAACTGATTAGGCTTAACACCACCACATGCCCAGTGCACGTGGTGAAGCAAAACAACTTATTAAACAAGTCCAAAGGTCACCAGTTACGGCAGGATAGTGTGGCATGTTCAAAAAAAGAGTATGTATAAAGTTGATTTACTGAAACCATATTTAATTAACTAAGAAAAATAATAAAGATGAGAGTTACACGCTGATATGCTCGTGCGACACGAGCGATACAAGTACCGACGCCGAACACAACATTACATTGATTTCAGTTCAGTTCTATTAGAGTTCAAAGTTTAGTTGTGGTATTGCTGCTGTTATACAAAAATAAAAGTTTTGATTAAGATTAAAATATATAGTTGCTGCTATTGCAGTTATATCTTTGTATAATGTAAAAATAATGTTAAAAGAAGAAAAACAACAGCTATGTAATGGGTATGTAACATTTTATTTTTATTTTCGTATTGGCAACACTTTTTTTACTACTTCAACTTCTACTTCGAGAAGCAAGCTCAGTCGAGCTGTTATTCTGTTTACCTGTCGCTGCGAGTGTACGATGTTTCTAATAAATATGGATTAGTTGCTGATATATGCTTAATTAGGTTGTTTAACTTCTAAATTCAATAGGTTATGGGTTTATGCACGCTGTAATGCGCTGCAGTGATAGAAAAGTTTGGTTTTAAAATGTAGAAGTTTTAGAATCTTTGCGAATCAGCAGTAACCCTAACCACGCGGTCGGCAAGAACGGCAAAGTTTTTTCTCCTCATGTTTAAGTCCTAAAATCAAGTTTTGTTTAAAGAAAGCTCTAGATTGATTGAAGTGGATTTAATATTCAAGTGTTCACCAGCCTTTTTTTTTGTTTACCGTTAACAGCGAAGAACAGCACTTAGTGAATTATGGAGGTAGGAAAATTGCAGTTGAAACCACTCAGTGGAGAATCGGACTGGCCGATGTGGAAATATCGTATTGAATTTGCTTTGAACTATTATGCCGACGCTTTAGAGATCGTCGAAGGAAAAATAATAAAACCAGATCAGCCACCTACAGGAGCTGATGAAGCAACATTGAAGAAATACGATATTGATCTCGCGAAGTATAAAAAGGGTAACACATGTGCTATGATGGTGTTAACTAATTCCATGACTGAAGAAACAATGCAAAAAATAATGAGGTTTGATACCGCTAGAGAAGTTTGGCTGGAACTTCACAAGCTTTTTGAAGCAACATCTGACAACCAGTTATATAACATTTGTCTACAATTTTTCCAGTGTAAGTGGACAGTGAATGATAACATGGCAGCACATTTATCGAAGTTAAAAAATCTTTGGAATGAATTGAACTTAGGTCTTCAAAGAAAACAAGAATCTCAGTTGCCTCAGATGTTATTGATATGCAAAATTCTGGATACACTACCTCAAGAGTATCGTTCTTTCAAGTCAAGCTGGCTACTTTTGAATGAAGAAAAGAGGACCATTGATGAACTAACTACACAATTATGCTCTCAAGAAAGAGAATATAAAGAAGAAGGTTCAAAGAATGATGTACAGAGTCAACATGCATTAGAAGCTAAAGCATTTAAAGTAAAAGGAAATGCGAAAAATAAAAAACAGATAGGAAAATGCAATTACTGTCACCAGAGTGGACATTGGGTCAAGTTCTGTCGAAAGTGGATTGCTGATGGAAGACCTCCAAAGAAGACTTCAAATGCAGCATCAACAAACATAGCATTGATGTCCATATGTGAAGAGGCCTGTGCAGTGGATAGCAGTTCAGCATACTGGATCGACAATGGAGCAACAAAGCACGTCACAAACTGTTCCACATACTTCATTGATTTTACGAAATTCAGTAATCCTTGTGGCATTAAGGCTGCCGGTAACGAAATGCTAGAAGCACTAGGTAAAGGCACTATTAAAGTTAGAGCAACCATTCGTGGAAGAAGCCAAGAAATTTTCCTGAAAGAAGTCTGGTATGTGCCAAAAATAAGTAGAAATTTATTTTCTGTACTTGCTGCTCAAGACAGAAATCCAAATAGTGAATTTGTTTCAACACCTACAGAGTGCTGGCTGAAGATCAATGGTGAAGCAGTGTTGCATGGATCTCGCACTGTAAATGGAACATTATTCAAAGCAGATATTGAGCCCATTCAACTTGAAGAAATGACAGAAGTGCATACTGCTGAAGCTGAAAGCTCCTTGTTACAGCTGTACCATGAAAGATGGGGTCATCAGGACAAACGTCACATAAGAAATATGCCTGAAAAAGAATTAGGCATTAGTGTAAATTTAGATAAAGAATTATGTGAACCATGCATTTATGGCAAAGCACACAGGTTATCATTTGGCACCAGGAAGAAAGCATCTGAGCCCGGTGAATTAATTACTGCTGATGTATGTGGACCTTTTGACTATTCCTTTCAGAAGAAAAGATACTTTGTTCTCTTCAAAGATAGTTTTACCAAGTTTCGTTATGGCTATATTATTAAAGAGAAGTCAGAAGTGAAAAATGTGATGAAACACATGCTCGCACATGCTAAAGTATTGGGACATTCCATAAAAGAATTCCTGAGTGACAATGGTGGTGAATTTGACAATGAAGATATTCGAGAGAGCCTGAAGTCGAAAGGAATCACCCCAAGACTGACAGCACCCTACACTCCACAACAAAATGGAAGCAGTGAGCGTGAAATTCGCACTATTGTTGAAATGGCCAGAACATTTAGATATTCTAATCCTGAAGCCGAATTCCCTGCAGCAATCTGGGCAGAATTAGTTAGTTCAGCTATCTATATCCTTAACAGGACAGGCAAGTCATCTGTAGAAGATACGAGTCCCTATAAGCTATGGTTTAAAAAGAAACCCCGAATAAAACACCTACGTATAATAGGATGTACATGCTATGCACATATACCTGCTCAAAAAAGAAGAAAGATGGACAGCAAAGCTGTGAAAGGCTACCTTGTGGGATATGATGGTGATGAGCGCTACAGAATCTATGACAAGAAAAATCACTGTGTACTTCTATCAAGAGATGTGATCTTTGAAGAAAAAGCTAGTAAATGTGAAGACAGAACTGAGTTGACACTACAAGACGAGAAAGAAGAGTCAAATCACAAAGACCAGGTTAAAGAAAATGTAAAAGAAGAAATTCAAGATCCAGCAGAATTTCCTTTGCCTGAACCTGAGATACCAGAAGTTGAAAATGAGGGGAAGCAAGATCTAGAAGTTTCTGATGAGACTAGTTCTGAAAATGAAGATGAGAAAGAATCCCCTTCAATGAACTTAAAAAAGCGCAGTGAGTTAAAGAAGCCTAAATGTTTTGAAGATTATGTAATGGCATCCCAAGCATTTATACGTGAAGTGAATGAGCCACAGTCATATGAAGAAGCCATTAATTCTAAAGAGAAAAATTTCTGGATAAAGGCCATGGAATCAGAAATAAATTCCTTGAAGGAAAATAAAACATGGACACTGGAAACTCTTCCAAACAATGTAAAAGCTCTTCCTTGCAGATGGGTCTTTAGAGTCAAGAAAAATCCAGATGGAACTGTAGACAAGTACAAAGCAAGACTTGTAATTAAAGGCTTCAAGCAAAGACAAGGTATCGATTATGATCAGACCTTTAGTCCAGTCACAAAGCTTGGAACTGTGCGTTCACTCATAAGCATTGCAGCCAATGAAAGTATGCATCTTATGCAATTTGACGTATCAACCGCATTCTTATATGGTGATCTAGATGAAACCATTTATATGTATCAGCCTGAAGGCTATAATGATGGCACCAGTAAAGTATGCAAACTCAAGAAAAGTTTGTATGGGCTAAAACAAGCTCCTCGATGTTGGCATAAATGTTTTGGAAAATTCTCATCAGACCTTGGCTTTACTATCAGTGAAGCAGATCCATGTCTGTTTATTCGAGAAGAGAACTGCAAGAAGTTACTCGTAGCACTCTATGTGGATGATGGTCTGATTGCTGCCACTGATGAAGAAGATTCCAGGAATTTCATAAACCAGCTGAAGTCAAAGTTCAAAATTACCAGCAAGCCAGCATCATATTTTCTAGGATTGGAAATAAAGCGTTTTGAGGATGGAACCATCAAAATAGGACAAGAAGCATATGCCACAAAAATTCTTCAGCGGTTTGGCATGAGTGATTGCAGGCCAGTTTATACACCCATTTTGAAGGACAAAGAAATTTATAAAGAAGAGGTGCATGAAAAAGATTTCCCTTATCGTGAAGCTGTGGGAGCGTTAATGTATTTGATGATGGGGACAAGGCCTGACCTTGCATACTCTGTTAGTGTTTTGTCACGCAAATTAGAAAATCCCTCTAAAGAAGACTGGATCAGAGTGAAGCGTGTTTTCAGGTATATTGCTGGCTCCAAGGAAAAATGCATCATCTACAAATCAAGCTACAAACCAGGAGTTTTAGAATGCTTCAGTGATGCTGACTTTGGTGGATGTCCTCAGACAGGCAGATCAACTAGTGGAGTAGTGTGTCTGTATGCTAGTGGAGCGATATCTTGGTTGAGTCAGCGTCAGGCCATGGTAGCAACGTCAACAACAGAAGCAGAGATAGTTGCAGCAAATGAAGCTGCTAAAGAACTGATTTGGCTGAAAAGACTGATCAGTGGAGTTTCTCCTTTAAAAGAAGTTCCAACAGTCTGTGTTGACAACAGTGCTGCTGTTAGACTGGCTCAAAACCCTGAATATCATCGCAGAACTAAACACATAAGTTTGAAACATTTCTTCATCCGTGAAAAAGTATTAGAAGAAGAAATTAATGTGCAGCAGATTTCCACGGAAATGCAGATAACAGACCTGATGACAAAACCCTTGCACAAACCAAGACTGTTGATGCTTTGTGAGAAGATGGGACTTGTATAGACTTTAAATTCTTGTTTATACATCTAGAACTCTTAATTTGAAAGTGCCAATTTAGAACTCTAACTTGAAAGTGTTTATTTATTTTTCTCTTTTAACAAGGGGAAGTATTGCAGTTATATCTTTGTATAATGTAAAAATAATGTTAAAAGAAGAAAAACAACAACTATGTAATGGGTATGTAACATTTTATTTTTATTTTCGTATTGGCAACACTTTTTTTACTACTTCAACTTCTACTTCGAGAAGCAAGCTCAGTCGAGCTGTTATTCTGTTTACCTGTCGCTGCGAGTGTACGACGTTTCTAATAAATATGGATTAGTTGCTGATATATGCTTAATTAGGTTGTTTAACTTCTAAATTCAATAGCTGCAGACTCTTTTTTTCAACATACTCAAGAGTTGATAGTGCAAGCCATGCAGCAACAAGCAACCCTTTTCCTACAAGCTATTCATAGCTTAACCTCCACTTTGAGAGCTGTTTCCACTGGAAACATTCAAGTTAAGGTAGATAAACCTGCTGAAAACAAATCCTAACGGGCCCTACAGCTCATAAAAAATAAGCGGCGAAAACCCTCGTCTTCAATTAACGAGCTCCTTTCTTCTGCCTTTGTAAACGACTCCTCTGATGCTGAATTTTACCAGGATTCTGCTATCAACCTTTCCGAGAAGGTATGGAGGGGGATATTTAGTATTCCCTCCTTGGTTTCCTTGTTTCGCTCATAGATATAGTAATATATATAGATCTATCATTCCCATGTCATCATGCAAAGATTTTTGACGCCGAAAAAAAAGAAAGCTTTGGAATCAGGCATTAAGTGGTATTGAAAAAAAGAAAAAAATCTGGAGTGACTCCACTCGACTTTCCGAACATTGAGTAACTAACAGTTTTGTAGATAAAATAAAGAAAGAGGAATTGCTAAACAAACAAAAGAGAGAAAACCATAATAGAGTGTTTTTTTCTCCATATATCACACGAGGTTTTATTTAACGCTACTGAACTTTGAGCCCTTAGATCATAATGATAAAGAATTTTTCGTTTTGTCCCTGTAAAAATCTATAGATGCTAGATTCACCAAAATGCTTATAGTTAGTGCAACAGTGATTTATAATATTCATACAAATTTTCAGCTCAATTGAATAAGGCGTTTAGATGCTATCGCACTTTTAAAAATTTGGTCTCATAGGCCATAATGATAAAGAATTTTTCTTTGTGTCCCTGTAAAAAAACTGTAGTGCTAGATTCACCAAAATCTATACAGTTGGTGCAAATGCGACCTATAACATGTGTACAATTTTTTTGCTCAGATTAATAAGGCGTTTAGACGCTATCACACTTTTAAAAATTTGGCCCCATTGGCCTTAATGATAAAGAATTTTTCTTTGTGTCCCTGTAAAAAAACTATAAGTGCTAGATTCTCCAAAATCTATACAGATTGAGTATCTGTGACCTATAATATGGGTATAAAATTTTTGCTCAATTGAATAAGGCGTTTAGATGCTATCGCACTTTTAAGATTTTGGTCCCATAGGCCATAATGATAAAGAATTTTTCTTTGTGTCCCTGTAAAAAAACTATAAGTGCTAGATTCACCAAAATCTATAGGGTTCGTACTATGGTGACTTACAATATACGTACCAACTTTCAGGTTAATCGAACAAAGCCTTTAGACGCTAGCGTGTTCACAAACATACACACATACACACATACACACACACATACATACATCATCGTAAAAATAGTGAAAACGGACTCAGGGTACCTCAAAACGTATAGAAACATCAAAATCTCGAATTCGGATTTTTGACATGATTACAATACTTTCCTCACTATAGTGTTCGGAAAGTAAAAATGAGAAAAATGACTTTTAAACTGTATCTGGAGTTTTTCATTCACCTTTTGTAAATAAATTATTCAGAAATTTTGTTTGCTAAAACATTCGTGTGCATTTCCGTGTGTATTCACTCGGGGAAAGACGGCCATATTTTGGAGAAATCACCGTCTTTTCCCAAGTGAAAAGGAATAACTTTTTTCTCCCCAATGATCAATCTATATATTATTACTATATCTATGGTTTCGCCCCTCTTTTTTTTCCTTTTCCCTACAAATTCTCCCGTTTTTTGTTTTTTCTTTTTATGGCTCAAGTTGTGTCATCTTTTTCAACTCCTATTATCCAGTGGAACGCCAGGGGCATCCGATCTAAAACTTTTTGGTTTAAGAGTTCAAGTTTCGCCAATACTAATATTATGGTTATTCAGGAGACTTTCCTTCCCCCTCGCAGAAGTTAATCCTCCCTGAAAAAACTATTTACCGCCTTGATCGTGTTGGCAGAGGTGATGGTTTGCTGTTTTCTGTGAATAGCAAACTCTCTTCAGCTCAAATTAATGCTGACTTTTCCGATCTGGACAGAGTTGAAGCTTTTGGTATTAGAGTTTGGCTTCCTAATCGTTGGTTTTCCATCATAAACTTATATTCCGCTCATGGCAACTTCCAGGATTCCTAGCTTCAAAATCTTACACAAAATCTCCACCCTCCTTCCTAATTTTAGGTGATTTTAATCAAAAGAATGCTGCTTGGGGCAACTCCTGTAACTCTCCTGGTTCCGATGTGATAGCTAACTGGCTTCTCAACTGTAATGTTTGTCTTTTGAACTCTAGTAAGTCCACTCACATCAGTCTTATGAGGCCACGTCGTTGACTGACTTATCAATTTCTAGCCCAGACATGTTTCGTAGAATTTCTCTGGAGGTGCACCCCGATCCTTTCGACTCGGATCATTTTCCGATTACTATTTACATTGATTTTCCGTCTTGTCTTGTCTATTGTAGGCTTTCATGGACTAAGTGGTCTGCCGTTGACATGAATATGAATGATTGGCTTAATGATGAAGCTAACCCTACTGTTGAAGATTTTGCACAAATCTTTCAGGCGTCTACAAAAAATAACTCTTTCCCTGTTAATATCAAACTGAAGGATAATTCCCACTGATGGGATTCCCAGTGTGCTTGGCTGTTGAGACGATAATGTAAGTTCCACCGTCTCTCGAAAGTCTACCTGAATAGGGACCATTGGCTTAAGTACAAAAACATTTCTGCTCAGCTTAAACTTTATATGAGAAAACAGCTCGAGCTTATTGGAGCAACGTTTGCGCTACCGCCAATTCCGGCAGCATTTATAAAATTATCAAAGCGATCTCTAGGAGAGCCCCGGATGCTGACTCGCGGTTTTCGATCAACCTGAATGGCGTCAATATTGCTGCCCGTAGGGTGCAAGCTCAAGCCTTTGCTGAAAATTTAGAAATCAGGAAATTCTTCCTGGGATTCCTTATTATCTCAGCAATTAATGCACCCTCTGGAATAAGCCCTTTTCCTTAGAGGAATAAAATAATGCACTTAGCGTTTCAAGAAACACAACTCCTGGCGAAGACGGGTCACCGTCAGCAGACTTAAAGCTCTCAACCAGCAAAGTAGGATGAATCTCCTTAATATGATAAACTGCATGTTTGAAAGTGGTTTTGTCCCTGAACCCTGAAGGATGGAAATCTGCTATTATCTTGCCCATTTGGAAAGTTGGTCGACACAAGCTCAATGTTGGATCCTATCGTCCAATTGCTCTGACATCTGTGCTGTGCAAAGTAATGGAGATAATGATACTCAAACGTATTTTAGTCTGGATCATGTCTAATCAGATCCTAAACGAGAGACACTTTGGCTTCCTTCCAAACAGCGATTGTTGTAAAGCCTTATGGGTTTTGAGAGAGACATTCGTCAGGCTAGGTGCCAAAATAATTACGTGTGTGCTGTCAAATTGGGCATCCAACCAGCATATGATTCAATCTGGAGAGATGCCCTCATTTACAAAATGGTCACCATTGGAACTGATGGTAATGTGGCCTTGTGAATCACCAACTGGATTAATAACAGGATCTTAAAAGTGAAGTGGCGTGGCGTAGTTTCCAGTTCTGTAGAATCCAACCTTTGTGTCCCCCAAGGCAGTGTCATTTCCCCTATTCTGTTCCTGATCAACATAATAGATCTCTTTGAATGTATTGATTCTGGTGTTAAGATGGTCGTCTACGCTGATGAAATAATACTTTACTACTCCGACACATCAATGGAAAACGTTGGTCGTAAGCTCAACGAAACCTTACACAGGATTAACGCATGGTGTGACTATTGGCATTTAGAAGTCCGCCCAAACAAGTGCGCAGCTATTAATTTTTCACGAAAGAACGATACTTCAGACTATTTCCTCTCTCTTAAAGGCGTTACCATTCCTTGGCAAGATTTCATGAAGATCATAGGGGTTCTCTTTGAGAAGAATTTGACCTTCAGGTTGCATATCCAACAGGTACAAAGGAAATGTCTTAAGCGCCTCAATTTTCTTAAAGCTATCGCCTCCCCTCCGTGGGGTGCATCCTCCTGGCATTTAATTTAGGTGGAACCATTGAGTATGCATGTGTGATCTATCAAACCGCATCTAAATCAGTGCTTAATGCTCTTGAAATTATATATAACGCTGCTCTAAGATTTGTCCTTGGTCTTCCAAAATGGACCCCCCATTTACAAGTTGTATCGTGAAGCCAATCAAATTCCTTTGACATTTAGAACACCCTATTTAGCTGACTGTTTTTGCGTTCGCTGCTCTAAGCTGCAAGCTATAATCTCCTTTTGCCTGTTTCCTATTAAGCTGACTTCTCCTGGTTTGTAAACGGTACGATGTTTTCCCACTCCATGCTCATTCAAAAGTATTGGCCCCACGGATTAATTTCAGAATATGTGGACATTATCGATGACAGTTTCCCCTTTCAACCCAAGGATCTTCCTCCTACCATTATCCAGCAATTGTTTTATGCCCATCTCGCAGAGAATTATCGGCATTACCAACTTCCCAGGTAACACATAACGTTGTTATATCGTCGCAAATAAGTCTGAACAGTGAAAAATTGGTTACGTTATTTTATGCCCGTTGAAAAATAGTTTTTATTTCACAATATTCTCACTGAACAATTTCGAATATTTATTCAGTAATAAAAAAAACCTATAACAAACGTTGTTTTATGGTTGTACTTTTTCTGTTATTTTTTCGACGTTTTAAAACATGTATTTTATTAGTTTTTGTTTTTCTTTTTGATTCTAATAAAAAATATATTTTTTCAACGAATTAATAGGTACTTTTTATAAATCATTATTTCCGTCAAATAACGTTGAATCTCTTCAGCTTGATATCGATACACGATTGAGAACTGGCGTTATGTGCGTATTATAATTTTCTTTAGAGTTTTAGAAGATGGTGTGCTGCGAAAGAACTTCTAACATTATAAGAAGGGAAGTATTCGACAAAGTAATTTACTAGTAGTAAGTAGATGTTCTTTGGCTTTCGGAAACCGTAACTAACGAAGCGTACCATATTGTACGCTTTCTCCCGTTCTACATGCAAAATCGCCAAGTATATTGTGGCAAACCTTAAAAGCGTCTTACGACGCGTGCCATTTTGAAAGTGAATGTGATGTGAATGAAGCTTTCCTGTTAAATTGGTATGTTTTTTTATGAAAGAATAATTAATTCAACGCAATTTAAAACTCTTTCATCGAAAGAGTAGTGAAAGGTAACAAAACTTGCTAGCTGGTTAGCTCCTTAAAAGCTCAAAGTTATAATATTCTTTGGCTTTGGGTTTGTTTAACCTGCTAGCATAATATTAAAATTGGTGCATATTTATTTAAACAAGATTTTCAAGTAATGAAGTAAGTGTTTCTTTTTTCCTTCTTTAATTTTATGTTTTAATTCTTGTCTTAAATATTCAGGGGTCGGTCTAACTTTAAATATTTAATACTCTTTTTTAAAACAGTACTTTTTTAAAATTTTACTTTTTTCATATTTACTGAAAAAATATATCTATATATAATGTAACGCTACTATTGTTTTATTGAACTAAGTATATGCAGTAACTTTATATTATTAAAATCAGGTCTTATGTACATAAAAATTATACTTTTTCAAAAGCTTGCTTTCTACGAATTTAAATTTTGTATAGGGAGCAAAACTGACATTCACAATTTCGGCTTAGATTTATTTATTTTATTATTATAATCACAAATTATCCTTTAATTTCAAATAAATACTCTTAACTAATAAATAGACAATCACAGGGATCTAAATGTTGGTTTATGGAAATTTTAAATATTCGATTTTTTTAACTTTATTATTATTAAATTGTATGAATTAAAACTAACTAGAGTTTACATAAATAAAATAATTTTAAAACAATATATATAATTAGTATAGTATTTTTTATTGAAATGTATGAATTTTATCTATGAACTGTTTTCCACATAGATACATCTCAGCATCTGTTGATTAAAATTACACCAAATTTCACAAACAATTGATTAAGAAAATTAGTATGTTCTATCTAAAAGCGCCACTTGCAGTTATTTAACATGCACTAAAGTTTTATATAGCTTCTCAGGATAAAGGTTTTATATACAGAATTTGCAGCAATTTTAATTAACAGATGTTGAGATGTACTCATGTAAAAAATCTCTGAAAGTGAGTAATGAGAGCATCGCCTGTCGGCTGATACACACTCTTAACTAATTCAGCATTCGTTTTTATATTGGTTGTCTCACATATCAAATTTAGTGCAGTTGTATGTGCTATAAAATTTAGCTTTCCTCGAAAAACAGAAGTTAAAAATGTTTACGTATCTAATATTTTCGCATATTGAGTATTAAAAAAGTAATAAAATTAATCATAAAAAAAGTCTAAAAATTAAGTAAAAAAGAATGTTCCAAAACTTTTTTAATATGGGAATTTTTTCTTTTTTAAATTATTAGCATTATTTTAGAAACGAAAATTCAATGGATATATAGAGCTAGCTATTTTTCTTGGATTTCAACGTTTATAAGACATAAGAAAAACCGTTGAAAACTGATATAAAAAACACGAGAGTATTGCGATTTTGAACAACCCTTTTACAAAGTTTTTTTTTTAGGTTGTAATATGTATTAAAACAACCGTTGAAAGATGAGGAAATCAACGAGACATATTTTCAGATTATTAACGTTACGGAAAAACGATAATTCAACGAAATGCATTGCCGTTTGTTCAACGTTGAAAATACCATACTGTGCTACCTGGGTTATTGCAACAGATGCCTGTAAACTGTAAAGACATGAACAAAACCTCTATTGCCGCTATTAATATCACTATCCAACAAAAAAAGCCTATATAATTCATCACTTAAATTCAGTCTTTACTGCCGAAGTTTTAGCTATCAATCTCGCAGTTCAAAGTTTTGTGAAAGATGACGACTACATCATAATCACTGGCAGAAAGTCAGCTGTTGCCGCTCTTAAAGCTGAACGTGTTTTTCAGTTCAGTTCAAACTTGAACGTGCTTTCAGTTCAGTTCAAAATTTGTGACTCCTTAGATCACGTGATCACTACAACAGCATTTAAATTGAAAGTGGAATAATATTAATATGAAAAATAAATAACTAGACCGTGCGCCATATGCTAAAAATGTCATTTAAAAACAAGTTCGTTTCAACTTTTCGGGGGCAATCTTAAAATGTTGCTAATACACTCATGGACAAAAAATTAGCGCACCAAAAAATAATTGCGGGATCGTAACGAAACTTGGCATGAAGGTACATGTCGGGGAGATATGCAAATGATTAGAAATGCAGCATGATTGCGCATTACGTATAGCCGATAGAGGGCGTTTAACGTCGTTCTCTGTGGAGTATAAAAAAGGTAACCAAAGCTTATTTGAGTGTGCTGGATCGTTTACAAAGGAAGAGCTGAGGTAGACATGCCATTACGTCGTTTTCGAAGACAATATGAGCAGCTGTCGCAGTTTGAGAGGGGGAGAATCATCGGCATGATGGAAGCTGGGTGGTCAGCTAGGCGAGTAGCTCGTCAATTAGGCCGCTCTGATTGTGTTGTGAGGAGGTGTTGGGACCAGTGGACCCGAGAGATGTCATGTACACGAAGACCAGGCTCAGGTTGCCCTCGACAGACCAGTCGTCGAGAAGACCGCCACATCCACGCGTACAGCCAACTGCTTCATCGGCCGCCATCCAGGCACAGGTAGCAACCTTCACTAGGGGCCCCTGTGTCTTCTCGAACCATACGAAGGCGCCTGGCTGAAGGACATTTGGTATCGCGGCGCCCATTACGTGTACTGCCCATGACGCCTCCGTTTGGAGTTTTGCCGCGCACGAGGAAACTGGATTGCAGCAGAATGGAACTAGGTCGTCTTTAGCGACGAATCCAGATTCAATCTCAGCAGTGATGACAATCGTGTTCGTGTGTGGAGACCCCGTGGTGAACACCTCAATCCCGCCTTTGCTTTACAGCGACACACCGCTCCCACAGCTGGTGCCATTGCCTACAATACACAGTCACCCTTAGTATTGATCCATGGCACCATGATAGCCCAGCGGTATGTCCATGACATCCTGCAACCACATGTGTTGCCACTCATGCAACGGCTCCCAAGAGCCATTTTTCAACAAGACAATGCTCGGCCTAACACGGCAAGGTTGTCTCTGCACTGTTACTACCCTTCCTTGGCCTGCCCAGATTTTGTCTCCAATCGAGCATATCTGGGATCATTTGGGACGGCGAGTTGGGCATCTCACGAGTTTGAACGAACTAGAGGCAAGGTTACAGCAAATATGGAACGAAATGTCTCAAGACATCATACAGAACTTGTATGCCTCAATGCCCGATCGTATCGCATCGTCCGTTCGCGCTAGAGGGGGTCCAACAGGGTATTAAATCCTCCGTTCTTTTGCCTTTTTCTCTGAAATAAATTATCCCTTTTCTTTGATTTTCTAACCATTTACTTATATCAAAGTAGTCATTATGTATGTAAAATTTCGTTTCATTTTGACGACTCCTTCTTGGTGCGCTAATTTTTTTGTCCATGAGTGTATATTCTTTTTAAGATAGGTTATGAAAATATCAAATGTTCTGGAAGTAAACTTTGCACATAAATTTGGAAAATTGATTCCAATTTGAAGGAATTGGGTTTACATTTACGATGCTGGTTTAGAGCTGTACACATAATATTTCTGGTAATATGTGATTCGTTGAATACATTTTAAATTAACTTGCACACGAGTGCTAAAATTATACTCCTGAAAAAAGCGCTAAAAACAGCCTTCTATTAATTCCTATACATAATCTTGTACCAAACTATGATTTGGTATAAGTATTTAAATCATAAATACACGTACCAAATTTCATGCAAAAGATTACCCTGTGTAATCCTGTAAACTAATGATCAATTCTATGCCTACAATTTTCCACAGACAAACACGCTTTTCAACATTCTAATAACATTTCATAATATTTAATGTAACCATGTTAAAATACATTTTTAATACATACTGTCATTAGACCATAATTGTACGATATTCTTTGCGTGTCCCTGAAAAAGAGCCTGCTTTATTACATACGCCAATAAAAATAGTACTCCTAATTAATTATAACTCACTTATATTTCAACCTAATTTGACATCATTTGAATGATTACAGAATGTCATCGGAATTCTTTCGCATAGTCCTGTAAATAAATTTAGCTTATACCTCCTTTTTTTTTTAGAGAGAGAGAAAACATGTTTATAATATATGTTAATTCCACTGAATGCAGCATAAACGCGTTAAAATGTGCTTAGATAAAAATTTGTCCAAAAGTTCTAATGTTATGAAATTCTTTTGCTTTTATCTATAAAAGAACACCAGTAAAAACATTTCAACTTATTCTATGTTTTTCAAAGATAATTGTTCGAAATTTGACAAAATTTGGATGATTACATAACATTGTCAGAATACTTTTGTAAGGACTTGTACATTAATTATGAAGCATAAACACACATATTTAATTTCTATGGAAAACATCAATTTAAGCATCTGAATGATGTACGCTAATTTCAATTCTTTAAATGCAGCGTAACAAAGTAGGGGTGTCTAATGATTTTTTTTTTCATGTGCACGAAGCGTATATATTACGTGCGTGATATTGATTGCTGCGAAAACGAGTTACCAGTGTTTTCAGATTCATGCACAGCGGTGTAGGGTGTCCAGTGTTTTTTTCGGTTTTTACGTGCGTGGTAGTGATTGCCGCGAAACCGAGTTACATGCGTCCTTGGATTCATGCACAGCGTGGTAGGGGTGTTTAGTGATTTTTTTTTTGGTTTTTACGTTCGTGATAGTGATTGCCGCGAAACCGAGTTACGGGCGTTCTCAGATTCATGCACAGCGAGGTAGGGGTGTCTAGTGATGTTTTTTTGTTTTTTACGTGCGTGGTAGTGATTGCCGCGGAACCGAGTTACGGATGTTCTCAGATTCATATACAGCGAGGTAGGGGTGTCCAGTGATGTTTTTACGTGCGTGGTAGGGATTGCCGCGGAACCGAGTTTCGGGCGTTCTCAGATTATCAAGTCAAAAAGGAAGAAACCACCTACACACCCGGTCCTGCAATTTCTGGTCGCACAAATGGGAATCGTTCAAGTGGTACTAATTCGTTAAAATTCACTTAATTATATTAAGTGATAACTTAATATTACTATCTCAGAAGAACTTTTAAATTTAATAACATCTTAACGGGAAATCTATTCTAAAAGACCATGTAAAATTGGTTTTTCAGCAGAGCACGTCATAATGCGGGAATCAGATTTGAGAACAACTTTTAGAATAAAAATTACGCAATCGTCAGTTCTAGCGGCAAAACAATGCGGATTATTTAATCCCAGATATCCGAGCTCGGGTAAGCTGGCCAATGATAAAGCGTAGGCGGGAACTAACTCAACTAAATGTCCAATAGAAGTCATAGGAGGATTTTAAGTTAGAAATAAGCAGTATTTAAGCGAGAGCACGCGAAAACTGGCGCCTTTTCATATATTCGTCTTGCTTAATGAATCGACGTTAATCTAAGCTAAATTAACGGTCCTAGGAGAGGGAAATGGGCTGCAGTTCTAAAAGAAGATCGTCAAAGTTCGACAGCGGCCGGATTCGGCCACCGATGGTAGACGTCAACGTGCTTGGCCAGGCCCGGACTGGCTCCTCCGGGGACCCTAGGCTGGAAATCGAAAAGGGGCCCCTTACTGAAGAATTTAGAGGGAATAGGATATTAAAATATGTGAATTTTGAAAACTAAGCTTACATGCCTCAAAACCCCATTTAACTTTCTTACCATTTAGAATATAGTTGAATAAAAACACGCTTTTTTTTTTATGTAGTTTACTTATTTTCACACTAAACATTTGTATGACTTTTATATATCATGTCTAAACTAGTTCCATATGCTGGAAAAAAATAAGTGTTCTGATTAATTACGAGTGGTTCATAATTTAAAAATGAAACTGTGAAATATTTTTAGTTTTAGGTAAGCCAACCAAATGTCCCCATTTTCTGGGGACAGCCTTTATTTTGAAGACATTTTCCTAAGTTTAAAAAAAAAATTTAGAAAATAGATTATTTATCATTGATGTTTTATTTTTACTCCTTATTTATTAAGAATGAAAAAATACATCCATAATTGAATAATTGTAGCAATTTTTAACGCTTCTCTTTTATAAAGGTACTCTGATCTGGTCATTATAAATTTAGGCAACCAAATCACTCTGTTGAAACCATAATAATCTAAATCCTACAATAATTCAATAATACCTAAATAATTATTAAAAAGGGACACAACGGCAATAAAATACCATGCATATTGCAAAAAAAAAAAAAAAAAAAAAAAAAAACAGTTTTTTTCTTTAATTGTAATTTAGTTGATACAGTCGGCAGCAAAATTATTGAAGCACTAATCTACAATTTCATGTTGCTGTATAGTTTATTCTTTATGAGCTATTAACCAATAAACCTTGAACTTTGCTTGTTATACTCCATGAACATCTAAACCCCTGAATTATTTTGCTTTTTTTAATCCATGTGACTCCTAATGTATCACCCTGAGTGTATTGTTTGTTTATTATGGTTGTTTTCTGTTAGATTCTCTGTTGTTTCGTACTTAATCGATTATTCCACTTTAAATTTCACTTCAATTATTTTCATGTACGATAGGGAGCCCGCTATTGATTTCCTATTATAGCCGCTAGTGAACAAAATCATACATTGGCGCTCAAGGGTGAAAAATGTCTCCCCTGATGAAATTTTTTTCACATTTCTGACCTTCTGCTACTTGAAAAATATTCATTCTTATTGGTCTACGTGGTTTCAGTGATCTCGTATCTGTTGTTTGGCATATACTACGTTTAATAATTCATTATGTATATATATATATATATATGTATTATCCAGTCGATTGTGGGCTTTTAAAATAATAACGTACTAATTGAATTATTTACTAATTATTTAAAATTTAATAGAAAATTAATATATACAAATATTTACATAAAAACGTTGGTAAATCAGGATGTTACTTTGGTAATGTCCGTCGAAGTAGTACTGTTCGTGACATAAATTATTTATTTATTATTTCACTTTTCAATTACGTCGAAACATGAAACACGAAGTTATTAAAAACAAGCAGTACACCCGTCTAGTGTGTATGCCTCGTCAAATCTGAACTTCTATCCTTAAACGCTGTTAGCAGCGGCGCATTCAGGAAGTGGCGTCACTCTCGTCATAGGCACGAACCTCCTCTAATATTCTGCATTCTCCGTCGATGATCAGCTGGTTAGGATTCTGGGTGCGGCAAAGGAAAACTAAACTATGTAGCCTTGGATTCAGCAGTTGCGGGAAGCAAGGGTCGTCACTACAAGCTCGGCCGTCCTGCATCGTCTGGTCCTCCAGGCGGTCAAACTGAAAAATACAAAAAAAAAAAAAAAAAAGCAACACAAAATAATAACATACTTATTTACAGTTTATGAGAATTTTCATATTTTTGCTCTTAAGCTAAGTGATCCCACATCTGAGGATCTTAGCATGAGTAAGTGTGCAATAGGAGCCTTCGTGGCATCCATTTCTAATTTTTCCATCAATATTTTCATTTTTAATTTTCACTGTTTTATAATCATAAAAGTACATCACTTTTTGTTTAATGGCAACTTGGTCGCCTACGGTAACAGTTTTTGGTGGTTGTCTACTCAACTTACATTTTACTTTATTTTTCTTTTTAACTTTGGAAAATTTTTTATTGTCATCATTACGCAAATCTTTACTTTGGGACTTGAAGATATTTTGGCACTCGAACTCGAGAACCTCTAATTGATCATTTTTAGTTTTAATGTCTTTTAAGGCTTCTGCAACATCATGTTCAGTCAAAAAGTCTATAATGGCAGTCTTATATGCAGGGAAAACTTCTAATTGTATTTGCACAGCTTTGGGAAATAATGCAGCTATTTCGCTAACTGTGGTCGTCAATGGAAGTGATGGAATGAACAACTTTCTCAAATTTACACTGGCAGTCTCTTCTTTTGGCAAATTCTGTCTTTTACACTCAGTGGAATCTATTGTCGATGGCTTTTTTCTCGATTTCTTTCTTTTAAGGAGTTTGGAATTTTCGTCAACTTTTTCTTTTAACTCTTTCAACTCTTCGGCTAACTGTGAAATTTTTTAAGTAGGATTCGTTTTTCATCTTTCTTTGAATAAGTGTTTTCTGGATTTAGCGACTTCATTCGGGAAACATTCGTCTGACTTCGTCCCTTTCGTCGAGGCTTCTCCTCTTCCTCACTATCATCATCTATTTGGAAAATACTCGTCTGACTTTGCTTCTTTCGTCGAGGCTCTTCCTCTTCCTCACTGTCATCACTATTATCTTCCTCTAAAAGCATCTTATCGTCATCACTTTCGTCATTTTAGTCTTCATCGTCATTTTCACTTACGGCTTTTTCAGAAGATTCTAATAATTTTTTTGACAGCATAATAGGTTGAGGGGTTACATTTTTACACTTTTTAACACTATTCAATGTTTCATTTATTTCTGGGGATTTCTCAAGAATTTTGTTCTTACAATTAATAGGGGCATCAATAACAACATTCGACTTAATTTCTTTCTTATATGCATTTACTGGAAGTACTGTTACTAAATTTACCTCGAGAGAATTAGATTTATTTTTCACAAAAATGCCTTTTTCATTAATCGTTGTTTCACTTAACATTAACACGTTCATGCCAAGGATTACATCATAGGGTATCATATCATTTTTTACAACAAAAATATCAGTTTTACTTTTAAAATCATCAACTTTAAAATCGGCGTCGAATGAGCCTAACGGCTTTATTGAACTTTTCCCGATCCCCTTCAAAGTAGTACTCAAAGAATTTAATTTATTCGCATTCAATTTTTCAAAAGCATTTTTACGCAACAATGTTGCTTCACTTCCCGTGTCGATTATGCCTATGAAATTTATATCATTTACTTGTATAATTTTACTCATATTTTGATTTACACCAATACACAATGCCTCAACTTCTGGTTTCGAACCTGGGCACTCCGAACTTTTATGCCCGAATTGTTTGCATGTGAAACACTTAAAACCCTTCATTCTATGGGGGCAATCTCTAGATAAGTGGTTTTTATCACCACAATTATAGCACAGTTTATTTACTTCACTCTTAGGACTAAATTTTTCATGTACATTATAGGCTATGTGCTTCGGTTTTACATTATAATCTACTTTATCAATTCTACATTTACTTTTTTCACTATCACGTTTAAATACTTCATACATTTTGATTTTCTCTTTGAATTCGCGAAGATTTTTGGCACCATATAAAATTACTTTGTTTTCACTTTTATCATTAATTCCTTGGATCACGTAGTGCATTATTGCGGCATCGGCATCATCCATGTGCCCGTTCTTAGACAGTTCACGCATTTTAAAATAATATTCCGCAACTGATTGATTCATTGGCTTTCATTTTCTTTTTACTCAGTATTTCGTGCAAAGAGGCGGAATTTATCTCGATTTTAAATTCGTTGATGAGTGCATTTTTTAATTTTTTGTATGTCAATAATCCTTTTTCGGATTTAATAAAGAGAAGAGCGTTTCCGCTCAACGATCTCTTACAGAAAACAATTTTTTGTAATTCGCTCAAATTAAACATTATTGACAATTCTTCGAATTCGGAAAAAAATTCAATAATATTTTCATGCGGCTCGCCGCTAAATTTAGAAATGGTATTTTCAAAATCTTTGAAAGAAACAGTTGCACCAAGTGATCCATTATTACTACAATTTGCACTTTTTTAAATTTTGCCATACTCATAATCACTTTCATTGTCATTATTTTTATAGCATTTATCATTATTATTTATATGACATTCATTATCATTATTTATATGGCATTGCACAGAGGAGTCAGTTTTCTCGACGTCATTATCACTGTTCTCAGAATCTTCCTCATCTGAATTATTCTCGGAATTTTCTTGTTTTAATAATTCTGTGTCACACAAATTTAATAACAGTCTATCTCGCAATTCGTTTTTACTCCCATCAAAAGGGACATTTAATATATTACAAATAATAAGTTCATTCAAAGAAAAGTTGTCATCAATTATTTTTTGTTTTTCAAGGTATTTTTCGTCGCCAATGGCGAAAGTGAATCCTGTGAACTTTTTTATTCTGCATCTGTTCCTACGATCACTGTCGTCATCGAATAAAAAGCAATGCAGAATTCTAATTTTACTGTATTTCTCAGTCCTCAGTGCAGCGCCAATTTTGGGAATATCCCCAAGAGAGACCATTATACAATAAAACAAAATTACACGTACCTTTGTAGAACCAAAACAGCAGCCGATGCTTGATTATCCTAAATTTCTTATTGAAACTTCCATCTAAATGATTCGTGGCTGTTCCGCAGAACTCGCAGATACTTCGTTGCTTTAGTTTAAGCAGATTTCACAGGTGTGAACATTTCTGTTGATCATGAAGTATTACTACACACTTTAAAATTAATTATCCGATATGCATTGAGCATGTGAAGAAATTTCAACACAGTTTTTAAAAGAAATAAATAGTTCAGTCTATAATTTAAAAGTTCAGTCTATAGTTTAAAAGTTCAGTCTATGTTTTAAGAACAGTTTATGCAGTTTATCAATTTATATTTTATCAGTCCAGACGCATCATCATTTAAAAAAAAAAGTTCACATTTTATAAAAGTAAACATTCTATCCTTTATCCCACTTCTGATGTATTATCCAGTCGATTGTCGGCTTTTAAAATAATAACGTACTAATTGAATTATTTACTAATTATTTAAAATTTAATAGAAAATTAATATATACAAATATTTACATAAAAACGTTGGTAAATCAGGATGTTACTTTGGTAATGTCCGTTGAAGTAGTACTGTTCGTGATATAAATTATTTATTTATTATTTCACTTTTTAATTACGTCGAAACATGAAACACGAAGTTATTAAAAACAAGCAGTACACCCGTCTAGTGTGTATGCCTCGTCAAATCTGAACTTCTATCCTCAAACGCTGATAGCAGCAGCGCGTTCAGGAAGTGGCGTCACTCTCGTCATAGGCACGAACTTCCTCTAATATTCTGCATTCTCCGTCGATGATCAGCTGGTTAGGATTCTGGGTGCGGCAAAGGAAAACTAAACTATGTAGCCTTGGATTCAGCAGTTGCGGGAAGCAAGGCTCGTCACTACATATATATATATATATAGTTTGATCACTAATTTTTATCACTAGCTTTCTTTTTTATAACCAGCATAAGTCTAAAATCATGACTCCACAAATATTAACTTAAAAAAAAAAAAAAAAAAAAAAACAGTATTAAGTGCACATCTTTTAGATAGGAATTGTTGCTAGTGCTTCAATTATTTTGCTGCCAAATGTACAAATTGTATAATATATTTTATAACCTCTTGAATTTATCGTCAAAATGGCAACGAAAGTTTGAACGTTGTATAGTTAGTAACGCTGTGCAAAAGAAATTTTAAGAAACTAATGTAATAATCGTTGCTAAGGAATGAAGCATTTTTTTTTAAAAAAAGACGTCCTGTCGTACTAAATTAAATTTTATTTCGTAGAGAATTTTATATGTATACTTAGAAGACAAAAATAGACTTCAATTTTCTTTTCATATAAAATCTGTAATTTTACAGGGGAAAAAGGCTGTGGGATAAGCATTGTGCGGGCGTGAAAAACGCTGCGAAGGGCAATGGGAACCCAAATCAAGGTTCTGACTGATTTCAATGAATTTTGTGTGCGTTTGTGGGATAATTTAATATTGATAACTGATATGGAATTATAAGATAATTTAAATATAATGACCAGGGAATAGCGAAGTGGGAAAACCCTACTAAAACCACAGGAACGCGTGGTCGGGTTCAGCTAGTTTTTAAATAATGTCAAATTTTCCACAGAAATTAAGAACCTGTAATTTTAAAAATTGTAGAAAATTAAATAATACAATTGTTTTGCAGTTGTATTTTATGGTATATAAATGAAACGTTAGTGTAGTGTAATACCTTAACTTTCTTACTTTATATTCTTAAAACAATAGCAGAAAGTTCCACCATTTAACGCAGTTTTATTTGAATAAATAATTCTGATTAAGAATGGCCGCCAGACATATGAAAAGCGAAGCATTGATGATAGTCACTTGATTTGTTACTATTTCACAATGATTTTAAAGACAAAAACAAAACATACCAAGAAACAGAAGTAAGGGCTTGACTCAAATTATCGAATGTGCAGCTGTCCCCATCCAGATCATACTTATGGGGGTCACCAAAGCGAGGGAGCCATCCCCTCCGTAATGGATCAGAATTATGATGGCATATATCCGGACCATTCTTAGAGATGAGTCCCAGACTGTAATCAGTTGCACATTGAGCAGCATTAGCACATTCACCCAATTTACACGTTTTGAGGTCTCCTGAACCGGTTTTCTTTTGTATCTCAGCTACTAATTAAAATAATTTCATAAGTAATACATTATTTGAAAGCTTTGTTGATTTGGAATTGAACAGTAGATTACAGAAATTTCTACCGCGAGATGGCGCTGTAATATTTCAAATTCTAATTATGATTACATTATTTTTAATGCATCGTTCAAAAGATATTTTAAAGTACATTTATATTATCGAAAGTGGAATTCGAGATTTCACCTGATTTGCACGTTTTGAGGTCTCCTGAATCGTTTTTTTTTTTTTTTTTTGTATCTTAGCTACTAATTAAAATAATTTCATAAGTAATACTTCATTTGAAAGCTTTATTGATTTGGAATTGAACAGTAGATTACAGAAATTTCTACCGCCAGATGGCGCTGTAATATTTTAAAATTTCAATATTTCAAATTCTAATTATGATTAAATTATTTTTAATACATTATTCGAAAGATATTTTAAAGTTCTTTTATATTATCAAAAGTGGAATTCGAGATTTTACCTGATTTACACGTTTTAAGGTGTCCTGTTTAGGTTTTCTTTTGTATCTCAGCTACTAATTAAAATATTTTCATAAGTAATATATCATTTGAAAGGTTTGTTGATTTAGAATTGAACAGTAGATTACAGAAATGTCTACCGCCAGATGGTGCTGTAATATTTTAAAATTTCAATAATTTAAATTCTAATGAGCAAGGAAGGTGTTGTATGTTTTAAAACGGGGATGGGCACCACCGAGCGGGACTTTACTAAAGTCGGAAATTTGAAAAATCATAACATGGTGAGCGAACAGGCTGTTTCAGATATTGAAAGTGGAAGAGGGCGCTGCAGGCTACCGAGCAGAAATTTACTGCGATTAAATTTTTCAACAAAGCTATTTTCACTATATGTCAATAAACTGTTGTAAGATCTGAAACGGGAAAAGGGTGCCACCGAGCAGGAGTTTCATAAAGTCAGGTTTTTCAAGGATCGCGAACCAGCTGGTCGCCAAAGGCGGCTAGTAGTAAATAAATACAAATATTTTTCCTATACCATGAATATTTTAATTGTTTGTATTATGTTTTATATACAATACAATCATGTTATCTCCTTTACCTCTCATTTCCAGCCTTTCTGCATGCATTTTATTTGTGATTTGAATTATACATGGAACCGTGCCACTCAATTTCACGGATAATCGGGAGTATACTGTAATTAGGATATTAAATCCGACTAAATGGCTGATTCAGATGATTAAGCAAGTCAGTATATGAGCACCAACATATTATTTATTTATTTTGAATGTAATTTAAAATAAGATGTTTCATAAAATTTTACAGCTTGTTTCAAACAATCCCGAATCCAAAAAATTTGCTATTAAGTCGACTCGAACTCTACTCTCAGAAAAAGGTTAGAATTAATATGATCTGCAAGACCGGTCTTTAATTGACTGTGTGATATAAATTTTATTAGGGAATTCAAATAATGATTGACACTCTAATGAGAGTTTAGCTTTAAATAATTATTTTTTACCGATTAAGAGTTTTTGCAGGAGGGTCAAGTGCTCCCCCTATCTGCTGGCACCCTTGTCTGGTGTACCTACACAGTATTATCAAAATAGTGTGTGCTATCGAAGAAAGTTTAAGAAATATCTGTAAGGTACTGGGAAAATTCAGAATGGCTAACTTCAAATTGAATTCTAAGTATAATTTGTTTAGCCCTGAAGATATCCATCAGATGCAAAGTTTCTTGGGATTATGCACATACCACAGGAAGTTTGTATACAGATTGAAGAAAGTTAAAGAAAGTTCCTGTGGACAGAAGAATTAAAAAAAAAAAAAATCATTCAAGAAGCTTAAAGGAGCATTAACATCTTTGCCTGTTTTTACATATCCGACAAACATACAGCACACTTATACAAGCCATAAAATTGTCAGTGCTGTTCAGTCACAGGAAGTTAATGATCAAGAAAGTCTTATTGCTTACTACAGTAAATATTTGTCTAAAGCATAGTGAAACTACTGTACCACAAAGAAAGAACTTCTCGTTATTGTAAAAGCCATAGAACTCTTTCATCATTATCTCTATGGCAGAAGATTCTTGCTCCGGATTGATCACGCTCTTTAATGTGGTTGCTAAATTTCAAGATTCCTGAAAGCCAGATTGCCAGGTGGATACAACAGCTCCAGAAATATACTTTGAAATATGGCATTGTAAAGGAGCTCTACAGGAAAATGCAGATGTCTTGTCATGAAAACCCTGCTCTATAAATTGCAAGTACTGCTCTAAAGGTGAAGAGAAATATCTGTTGATAAATAAAGTTGTATGACAATCGTTTCATCGCCATGGAAAAGGGATCTGTGGTGTGATAAGGAAGTTAGACAGGCCCGATAAGAAGATACTGCTGTAAAGCAAGCAGGGTCGTACTGGCATGACAGAGAGGGCGCTGGCAATTTGAATAAAAAGGGCGCCAACAATCTAGATAAAAAGGGCGCCAGTTTACTACTAAACATTATTCAAGGTTATTACATGTAGTGGTCGAGAAGTTCTGCTCTCTAAATTGGTATAAGTAGTGTCGGTTTCGATCTCAGGTCTAAACGCTTGACCTAATCATACGAAGTTTTCCCTAATTTTCTCCGAAACTTGTGTAAATATGGGAATAGGAGCTAAGACTCCTTAAAAAGACTTAATGGAAGGCATTCCACGGAGAACTGGGATCCAAGTGCAATCAATCTTGCACCAATACCAAGGTGATTGCAAAAATTTTTCTTCTTACACGACCAGAGTTCTCAAAGGCTTTTTAATATATTCCTTTTCCACCTTAGACAGCTTTCTTTTCTTTTTAACGCTTCACCAATGGAATATATCGTATTAAAAAATCACTACATAAAATTTCTGATACATAAATAACATAAACTTTCCTTTGTGAGAAGAGAACACTGTACACGACCTCTCTAGTTAATATCCCATTAAAGAAAAATGCCATGTCCGCTTGAATTTGAATATGTTAAAATATGCGCTCGAGCATGAAATTAAACACATTACTCCAGCTCTCACAGTTAAGTTTACAATGATAAATTTTTTATATAACAAAACCCATAATTTTTAAATTGCGTCATAATTTTTTAGAGTAAAAACCATAAATAACGTTGTTTCGATGACTGTATCTATAGAAATTGTGGTTTAAAACATATTCAAAAAATGGACAATGAGCAAAGAAAGGGTTGTTGGAATTAAAGCCGATTGACTGCACTAGGATCCTAGGCCTGAGGGAGAGTGTCCTCCATTGGGGTCTTTCTAAGGATGAAATACATATTTAAGCAATTTTTGGAGAAAACCACAGAAAATTCGAAAGACTAGACCGACAAGCGCAACCTGGGATCGAACCTGGTACCTCACACCTACCAGCTTTGAGCGCAAAACCACTGTGGGTCTATTCTGGCCTGTTCGCTTCGTTATATTCCTTCGTAATTCAACGACCTTCGGAATATAACGATAATTTGGTATTCTGGGCTGCTGAGATCGAAATTTTAGCGATATTTATCTTCGTTATTTTTCGAAAGCTATAAGGCTGTCGTTGAGTGGCTCTTGTACTCGTTACAATATGGCGCGCCTATTTGGGGTGTTTAAACTTTATTTATTTTATTTTTTTTTTTAAAGAAATAGTTATGATTTTTGAAATAAGGAAACTCGGTTTAAAAAACAATGTTACCAAAGCTTAAAATACATAGAATGTAAATAAAAATTAATAACTTTTTCATACACATATCCAAATTTAAATAAAATGAAAAGGAAATAAAATACAAAATTTATTCTTTCAAAATTATGAAAATTTCAAATGTAGTTGAGAACCTATTTATTTATTTATTATTATATATATATTTAAGTAATTGCTTTGAATGACTCTAAACGATTGCATACATAATTTATTTTTTTAATTTATTATTTAAATTTATGATTTAATTTAATATGTTTGGTATAGTAAATCTTCTAAACAATTTTAAAGCTTAATATATTTTAAAAAGCATACATTATTAATCATATACATTTATATAAAAAATTGAGTAATGCACTTTTCATATACATTTACAAATAATTTTCTAGAAATTAATATACAGATTAAATCAAACTTCTGTATGCTTTATTATTATTATTATTAGAAAGATATAATATTATTTAAAAACAATTCACATTTAATTTAATAAAATCAAACAAATTTTAGGATATTAATATCAAGCAATCATTAAATATTTTTTATCATCTCAATAGACAATGACTTTATAAATTTTAACTTCAAATATTTAAATAAAAATATGTTTATAAATAGAGAAAAATATTTTTATGTTTTATTTACTAAATTAAAAAAATAAAAGAATAATATGAATACCTCTCCTTTTAAAATTATAAAAATTTCAGGTGTAATTGTGAATCTAGCTTTTTTTTTTTTTTTTTTTTGAATAATTTTATTATTTTGAATAATTTTAAACAACTGCATACTTCCATTTAATATTTTGGGCTCAATAAATCTTCTAAACAACTTCAAAGCTTAATATATTTTAGAAAGCAATTTATTATTCATATATTTATGTAAAAAATTAAGTAACGTATTTTTCATATAAATATACAAATAATTTTCTAGAAATTAGTATACACAGTGTAAATCAAATATTTATATACTTTCTTAAAATAATAATAATAATAATAATAATATCATTAAAATAAATTCCCGTTTAATTTAATAAAATCAAACAAATTTTATCATATTAGTTCAAATCAATATTTAAATATTTATATCATTTCAATAGGCAATGGCTATATACATTTTAACTTCAATTATTTAAGTAAAAATAAATTTATAAATATAGAAAAGTATTTTTATGCTTTACTCACTAAATTAGGATTACAGTTTAATTAATTTTACATAAATATATCTAAATACCGAATATTCCAATTGCACAAAAAAAAAAAAAAAAAAAAAAGAGATATAGTTTAAACAAGAAAACAATTTAAAACACAAACATTCAAACTTAAAAATATATTCGCTCATTAATAAAAGAATTCTCTAATACGGATGTGTTAACAGAAATTTGCATGTGATTAAAAAAGTTTTCTTTAAATAAATAGCATAATAAAGAAGTATTGTACTGTATTTCAAAATTAATTTTTAGAAAAGATAATTAAAACATGAGTACATACCATGTAAATAAAATAAATCTATTATTTTGATTCTTTAGAAAGTGATAAGACAATATTTCCTTTTTATTTTGCCAAGTAAATAACTTATATCGAGTGACTGATTTCATTTTTAACAGCCAGTCTAACATAAAATTTTACTTGGCTATTTTAAATTTTGTTTTCATCTGGACAACACAATTAAATTGAACTGGAAAACTGTACTGCTACAACTCATTAAAGTATCTACACTGTGCCTTTGCTTTTTATTTTTATTTTCATTTTCACAACAAACAATCTTCATTTAACATGGCGGTCATCGTCTGCTGCTACTCGCTTGTAATCATGATGAAACAAACCGCGTGCATCAGTATACTTCGTCCTGATTGGATGAAAGAGTTAACCTCGCACGCAGTTTCCCTCCATTCTCGTTTGATTATAACCACGGATTAAGAGATTCTACCTCCTAATCCGTGATTATAACGTACGGAGGGCAGAATCACTCTACCACTGATTATCGTTATGAAAGAGATTTCGATCGAAAAAATAACGATTGGTTTGTCTTTTTAACGAACAGGCCAGAATAGACCCACTGGTAGGCCGCAAGGAAAGGGAGAATGAAGACACAGAAAAATTAAGAAAAAAATTAAGCATTTTTCACATAAGCTATTTCACAAGCAACAAATATTGCTCGCAGATTATTGTAAACAACAGAATGTCATAAAAAATTATTAGCATGTGTTTTATATTATTTATTTCAATATAATAAAAAAATTATGATTCAGAAGTATATAGGAGTGTTGTGAGTCTAACTTAAAAGAAAATAAATTAATAAGTTAAATGCATCAAAAAAATTATATAATGGCATTTGTATGAAAGATAAACTTGATAATGATATGAGATATAGATATGACCATATTATAAATTTAAAAAAAGAGAGAGAGAAAAAAAATAAATAAAAAGTAAACGAACACTGCACAAACTAAGCGCCCGATATGCCAGTAACGCAAGTTCACGATCTAGAACAGCAAATTGTATCAGATCAGTTGCCCAAATTAAAAAGAAAAAAATGTTAACAAATGTACAGACAATTAACATATATAAGCTGTAGAGTATAAGCGAAATATATATATATTATTTTATTTTACTTCAAAGCATATGTCAAGTTTTTATTAAAGCTTCATAAAAAGTTAATGTAGGGAGCATATAATTCCAATCTACAGGACTACAAGTGTGAAATAAAAAAAATTATCACAATTTTGGAAGAATTCAAAGATATAATCTCTATCTCTCCACATTCCTGCACTTCAACAAATAATAATAAATTATAAAAATAATAATGAATAATCATACCTTAGATTATTTTTCCCAAAATGAAAATTCTTGTATTTCACATGGCTTGGCTGATACCATTCAGATAATTCCACCTTCACTTTTTCACGTTACATTATATAGAATTAAAGATGTGCAGGTTTCACAGTGAATGTCCCTCCCCCATCTTCAGCTATTCGTTAAAAAAAAATTTGAAGCACGTGTTTTTCCAGTAGTAGAAAAAAGATTATTAGCATTTCTGTTCCGGATTTCTTTGAAATGCGTAAACGTGTGGGAACAAATAATATCTATGTAAATGTACTATAACTATGATCATTTAGGTGACAAAAAGGGGAGGGGAACACATCAAATGCGCTCACATTAATCCCCCTATTGTTGAAAAAGCATCAACTGTGCCCACATCGAAAATTACTGATAACGTTCATTGTCATCCTCTCAGCCCAAAGTCCCAAAGCGTATACTAATCTGTAGGTTAGATATGCTTTGTCTCAGCCCCAGCTGTACATCGAGAAGTAACTAAGAATAATTTCTAGAAAGGAAAGACTTTTTTATGTACTTGTTTTGTTTACTTTGAAGGATAAGGCGAGGTACAGTTCGTTCAAAGATGAAATTTACATTCAAGGAGAAAAAAAAAAAAAAAAAATGATATAAAAGGCCCTTTTAGGTAGATTCCTTATAGGAGATCTACCTATTGCAATGGTTCTCATGACGCGACTTCTGGAAAATTTCTTCATATCTTCACCGATCATGACCCTAGAACCCAAAACCACCCTCCGTTCAAAAGTTTATATATATATATATATATATATATATATATATATAGGTATATATATATATATATGTATAACGCTTTTTCCCATGTTAAGTTGTGAACACGATAACTGGAGTAATTTTTATTTAAATTTAACCAGCTCGGGGTATGTTGTCAGGACAGTAAAAATCTCGGTCGAGTTCGTAGATGGGGTATCCTGCTCAAAGGGGGTGGAAATGGTGGGGGGGGGGTGGAAATTTTCATTTGCCCATAATTTCTTTAATATTGAAAATAGGAAAATACTTTAAATCAGGTGAATTACCGCCTTACTCTAAAGAACAACTTTTGTATTTAAACATTTTCGATAACTTCAATTGCTTAAAAGTTACAAGTAAAAAAGTGATTTTTCTTGTGATGAAGCCGACATTTTCTGTAGCTTTCATTGCAAAAATTTATAATCTGATGCTTATGTCACGTGCAAATGATAATAAAAAAGATCACTGAAAATATAATAAAATTTTAATCATGTTTTTAAACAATATAATAATCTGATAAGAAAAAAAAAAAAAAAGTTTAATTTAACAGAAAATGTGACGTCACAATTACAACAATGTACTGAGAAAAATGAAATAAAATTTTATCCGTGATTTTAAACAAATAAAATAAAAGTTAATAAAAAATAAGTAAATAAAATCAACATATCTTAGGGCACGGCCCTACTAGATCACTCCTCGGCGCCAACGCGTCAACGTCGTGAAAGCGGCCATAACAATCGACGATTTTTCCGGAATCAAATGCATTGGAAGTCAAGGTTGGCGCACAGCACCGCCACGGTAGAACTAACTTAGTTTTGTATATGAAGCTGCATATGTTTTTTCCGTTTGCAGAGCATTTAAATTGATTTAATTAAATTTAAAATGCAGTCTTCCGATACGCAAAAATATATGAATCATAAAAATAATTGTGGCAATAATTTTAAACCAATTCATTGAAAAATAATAAATGATATTAGTCGTTTTCTCCTAAATAAAATATACTCTTCTACAAATTTTTGTTTTGCATGAAAGAAGTGAAATAAGGACTAGAAAGAAAGAAAAGAAAACAATCATTTAAGATTATTTTAAAGGAAAAAAAAAAAAAGAGGATACAGATCCCTACCCCTTCTTGATGAATAGCAAGGTACACAATAGTACACCATTTTACTAGATACAGTGCTTATTTTCACGTTTGTTTACAATTGGAATCGATAACACAAATTAATTTTCAGGGTTGGCAGCGAGCGCCATCTACTTGATTCCGCGGCATGCATTGATCTTTGCAGTTTTGTTATGGCCGCTTATGACGTTGGCGCGTTCGCGCCGAGGAGTGATCTAGTAAGGCCGTGCTAAGGACTAAGCAGATTTAGACTTAGCTTTATGACATAGATGCTATAACGTAAAAGATAAATGTCATCGTTAAAAAAAAATCTTGTAAATCGATGCTAAACGAATTAAACTGGCATGGTAGAAAAGGTAATAAATTTGGGGACATTTAGGTATCCGCGTTTGTAATGATCAATAGATGTCGCTTTCCCAACTGCAGTTGTTAGTAAATATAATAGCCACACGTGTATTTATTATTATTCTTTCTTGTTGTTCTATCATTGTTTCAGCGTGAAAGCTATCAGTGGTGTGAAAATTTCACCTTAGCCCACCAGGCGAGCATTTCATTACAATCGCGGATCCCTTTAACAAATGAACTAGGGACGATTTTAATGAATTTTCCGTTGAAGTTTATTTTCCTGAAAATTTAAATTTAAATTAAAGTATTTCATTACTCGAATTCCCTTATTTTGATAAATAAAATTATACCATTAAAAAAAAAAAAAAAAAAAAAAAAAAAAAAAGAAAGAAAGAACACTCTTTTATTGAAAAATGAACTAATAAAGGTTTTAGAAAACTATTACATACTTTTAAATCTTTATTTAAAAAAAAAAATAATAATTGTTGCCACTCAACATTATACAAATACATCCAAATCCTGTGTCACATACGATAGTTTTGTATAAGTATAGATTTTTTGTTTGCCCTTGGAACCTGCCCCTGATGGGAAAAGTACCTGGAAACACTTGTATCTAGTATTGTCATTGATTATGAAGTCGTGTGCAAAATTTCAGGTCCTTTGGACGACAAGAAGTTGCCGAAAATTGAATTGCAAAATTCCGTTACATACATTAATAGTTGCATCATATCAAGTTAATAAAAGTGTGTTAATTAAAAACCTTGTTAAACGTTTTAATTAATCATTTAAAAATATAAAATTAAAATAATACTTGAATCTTAATACAAATATCGTTTGTGGTGAATAATTTAGAATGTCAGTTTAGGCAAGAATTTAAAATTTACGATTGAGAGTAATATTTTACAGCTTCCTTTGACTTTTTATCTTGTCGAAACAAGATATTGGTCTGTGAAGAGATATGCGACTTTCGCGTGGAAAGAAAATATAATGACGCCAAAGCTGCCTTTCTCCATCTCCAAGCTCGCCAAATTTTGTCGCCAAGTCAAAATTTTCGTCGTCAACTATCAACTTTTGTCGCCAAATCACAAATTTCATTGCTAAGTCGCAAGTTTTGTCGCCAAAATCTCGCCAAATCATACAATTTACTAAATTTATAACAATTAACATTGAAATTCAGCGGTGCCAAATGGTCAAATGTTAACTAATGTTAATGTTCCAGCTTATATGAACCAAAACAGTTTCACTTTACAATTTTTACTCATCTGACAATAAGAATCACAAAAACACAATACAAAACTTTCAATAACTCAATAAAAATTACAATGAAATAACTATCCAAATACCGCTACCACTTATCTGTATTTGACTTGACCATAACAATGCGACTTACCAGAACTAGTAAGATCACAAGTGCATTTTCACATTTCTATTACTTTTTCTTTTAAAAGAAAGATATTGAACAACAGTTATATGGATTTTAAATAAAAAATATAATTTTGATTAAGCTTGGGTGGGGAGGGGGGTATAGCCCAATAGCCCCCTCTGGGATTCACCATTGCTGGGATTGTATATCTTTAAGGCTTTTATTTGTTGAATGATTATGAGCTTGAATTAAAAAAAATTGAAACATTTACAAACCAATAAATTTAGCCTAAAATTTTAAGTAGAATGAATAAAACCCTTTTGTGGTTGAAAATTAAATTTCTTGAAAACAGAATAGCTACGTAAATAATGCAATGTGTGGGAACAAAGCCATTGGCTAGGTATTAATGCATATGTAAAATTTCTTTACAATTGTAACATTAACGTAAAGGAATCTACCTTTGCCTTTAAGCTTGCCGAAAAGGGATTTTTTTAAAATTGTATACAGTATTAATTTTCAGTTTATTTTTATAAAGACGCTATATTTTTAAAATTTTTACATGCATCTTTATTAGAGATGTACCGTATGTGTTTCACTAAACATGCAAATCGCCCTGTTTAGTGGAACATGCAAGATACCCTGTTAACCCTTTAACGATCATTGGTTTCGCAGCGAAACCAAACATTTGGCATAATTTAAGAATTTTTATGCAGCAGTTTTTTTAACTTTTCCCCCTTGTTTTAATCTGGTTTTAAACTTTTGTTCCTTTTTTGTCTGTAGATATCAGCACTATTCCAAAATTTAACAAATAATGCTTCACTAAAAGCTAATTGCATAAGTGACTTGAAGTTTCTTTGTGTGCGCCAGTGCGAATTGCTGGTTTGATGATCACTAATGCCTCGTTTTTTTCATTTAATGAAAAGATGGACTATTGTTTTCACCCGAAACAACTTTTACGAGTTTTTGTAGTCGATAATGCTTACTTACAAAGTGTTTTATTTATTAAATTAAATATTATTTGAATTAAATAAGGTTAAATTATAGATGTTTCAAACCAAAAATTTCTCAAAAAGGAACAATGAGATTTTTTTTTTAAATATTTATGATCAGCTACGTGTCTAAAAGCCATTTTTAAAATTAGTTTAGTAAATTTTTAAATAAATTAAGTAGTGAACGTTAAAGGGTTAAGCATTCTATATTAATTGTTATTCTTGATAGGGTTTGAGGGGGATAGGTATACATGTTTTTTCATCCATTTTTAGAGAAAATTTAAGAATATGTGCACCTCACTAAGGCTAAAAGGCGTGCTGGTTAGTATTTCATGAGCATTTAATATTAGTTTGTAAGCAATTTTTGTCGTTTATAAAAAATATTAAAAAGAGGACTCCTTTTATGCCTGATCGGGCGCATATGGTGTTAATTCTACATTATTGATAGGGGCACAGTTTTTATTTATTGATTTTATTTCATTTATGTAAATAATTTTAGTGGAGAAATAAATACATGTACCATCCGGTAGATGTAAAAGGCGCCCTACTTTGTATTTTTTATTTTTATTTTTTTTCAAAAGTAGTTTTTTAGTTTATTTTTATAAGGAGGTTACATATAAAATTGTTGAAAACAGGGTGCCTTTTATGCCTAGCGGGGCGCATGTAATGTTATTACTAACGTTACGATAAACTTTATATTAAGCACTATTTTTTTTTTTTTTACATATTTGTAGTGTTTAAATTATATATGCGTACTCACTGAATATAAAAGGCGCCTTGTTTTATATTTATTTAAAAAATAGTTTTTCTGTTCATTTTTATAAGAGGCTACATATAAAACTGTTGAAAACAGGGCGCCTTTTATGCCTAGCGGGGCGCATATAGTGTTATCGCTAAAGTTACGATATATTTAATTGGGCACTTAAAATTTCTTTTGCATGTTTGAAGTGTTTAAAATACATATGTAGGCCAAGTGCACCTCACTAAGGCTAAAAGGCGTCCCGTTTAAAACAGGACAGGGTGCCTTAAAAACAGGACACTTTTTTATCTAGAGTGGCGCATATGGTGTCATTTCGACTTTACTATATTATTTACAGGGCGCTTTTTTTTAAAATTGTATTTAGTATTAGTTTTCAGTTTATTTTTATAAAGACGCTATATTTTTATTTATTTTTACATACATTTTGATTAGAAAGGCACACGTACGTGTTTCGCTAAACATGCAAGTTGCCCTGTTTTGCGGAACATGCAAGATACCCTGTTTTCTGTATTATTTTTTATTCTTGATATTGCCAGAACATGCTTTTTTTTTTTTTTTTTTTTTTATCCATGTTTTGAGAAAATTTAAGAATATGTGCACCTCACTAAGGCTAAAAGGCGGGCTGGTTAGTATTTCATGAGCATTTAATATTAGTTTGTAAGCAATTTTTGTCGTTTATAAAAAAAAATTAAAAAGAGGACTCCTTTTATGCGAAGCAGGACACTTTGGTCCCGCCGTTTTGGTCCCGCCACTTTGGTCCTGCCGTTTTGGTCCCGAGGAAATTTTGGTCCCTGGCCATTTTGGTCCCGAGACATTTTGGTCCCACCAATTTTTTGCAATTTTTTAAATATGTATCAGTTTTTTAATATGATAACATATTTATTGATACGGGAAAATTGAAGTGCTCTTAGAATATCTTTAATTAAGGAATATCTTACACACAAATATATAAATTTTCGACATTACGATTGCTGCCTAACTATTGAGATTCGGAGAATTTTGTACTAATTTTTTTGCGAACATTTTATTTATTTATTTTATGCAATTGCACTTTTTTTTTAATTGATATTTTTTTTCATTTGATTTCGATTTAACTTACTTCAATTGTAATTTGAATTTTAATTTACTATCAGTGACAATATTTTGTGATTGTAAAAGTATTGTTAACAATAACAACAGAAGATAAAGTTTGAATTATTTTAAAAATAATAAAATACAGAAAAATTTTGTTTAAAAAAGGGGAAAAAGAAAAAAAAGAAAACCTTACGATATTAAATATAATTTGCTTTTAGTGGCAGAATGCTATTTCTTTCAAAAAAATAATTATTGACCTGCTCCTATCATAGACACTTCATAAGCATAAGCTTGGGATCATTTAGGAAGTTCTTGAATTTATATATGAATTTATTCATAAATATATATATATATATATGTGTGTGTGTGAGAGAGAGAGAGAGATACCTTTCATTCGATTTGATTGTGATTTATTTTTTATCATTAATCTAAGAACAATTTATTTCAAAATCTGTGTTATATTGATAATAATAATAATAATAAAATGCATGTTTGTTTGTCCGTGATACTTAATTACGTTAACCGTGTATATATGTGTAAATTACTTTTATTTCAATTACAATGGTTTTATTTTAAAAATGAAAAAATGTAAGCAGTCCAATATTTAATTAACTGTGCGCATTGCAAGCATAAATGTTCAGAAAATGTTGATGTACAATTTTTTATCTTTTTAGTTTAATATTATGTTAAAAAAAAAAAAAAAAATCTGTCTGGTATGTCTCTATGGCTAAAAGCAATGCCCGCATTGAAATCTCTGTAGCACATTGAGATTCGTTTCGCACCTGTTTCTCCCACAAACAATAAAAAGGCATTTCACTGTTTTGTTTCAGCGCATTTGAAAAAAAAAAGGGGGGGGGTGATGGGAGGGGCTTTTAAGGAACATTTTCTTAAACAATATTGTAAGGGATTATAATGGAATAAAAATGTTTTTCCAATTCTATGTGATATGTAACCCTGTGTTTGACATATTTCCTGTGTTTGACAAATATATCCGGATTGACAGAGAAGAAAATGACTTAAGTTTAGCAGATCTGTACAAATTATTCCTGAGATCATTATTTAAGTTCCTCGCATCTTCTTTTACTATTAAACTCTAACATTTAGGAGATGCTTCGATAAAGCATTGATTTCCTACAAATTTTGTATTCGAGCACTCTAAATATGAATATGCCGCATTACAGCGTTTTATATTAGAAACCTTGTATTTTATTTAAACTAAAATTTTGCAGACTTAGATAAATTAACAATGCTTAGATCTGCGCTGATAAATAATACCTTTATGATTCAAAATTCGATCCGAAATAATAAATTTTCTGTTCCATGTGTCCTATAGTTACATCATTTTCAACAAAGGTTGTAGATATTCAACTCTCCAATTGAAAATATTCGTCTAAGTTCTCTTTTGCCCAAAGTTCCCTCATGTACGAGTATTTGCTGTCCTTTTTCCTCTATCGTACAAAGAAAAAATCTAAATCTCAAAATTTTAGACATTTTTTTCAGTTTTATTTGTTACTTGAACTTTCTGTTGCAAAATAATAATAACAATAATAATAATAATTTTCCTACCCCCATCCAAGTCAAATGACAAAAATTCGAAATATGTGAAGAATTTCGCTTTTTTTCTGTAATACTTTGATTATTCCTGATATCGGGACCAAAATGGCGGGACCAAAGTGGCGGGACCAAAACGGCGGGACCAAAATTTCCACGGGACCAAAGTGGCGGGACCAATTCGGCGGGACCAAAGTGACGGGACCAAAACGGCGGGACCAAAGTGTCATGTACCCCCTTTTATGCCTGATCGGGCGCATATGGTGTTAATTCTACATTATTGATAGGGGCGCAGTTTTTATTTATTGATTTTATTTCATTTATGTAAATAATTTTAGTGGAGAAATAAATACATGTACCATCCGGTAGATGTAAAAGGTGCCCTGCTTTGTATTATTTATTTATTTATTTACTAGCAGGCTTTGCCCGCTTCGCTGGTCATTATATTGAAGTGAATCCCCAAAACAGCATATCATTAATAATAATAAAATATCTTTATAAAAAAAAAAAAAATCATTGAAATCCGTCAAAATCTAAGTTTAAGTTGCCCAATGCCTTCGGCAGTCCCTTACCTGCTTTTTACTCCCCCTCCCTCGCGGTTACAGTTGAAAGTTTTACAAAATCTCATCAAAGTGCATATTTCGCACACTCAATAACACCCACACACCAAAATTCGCCATTCTTAGGTAATTTGGACGGATTTAAGCTTCAAAATGTGGTTTTTGCCCCGCCCGCCCCAAGAGGAAGGGGGGGGGGGTAAATTTCCAAAATTACTTTATATTGCATGTTGCATACACATACCTAACCGACACATCAAAAAATTGAGATCATGAAATTATTTAAAGCTGAGCTATGCTTTTTTTTTTTTTTTTTTTTAATCTCTCCCCCCGTTCTTAAAGGATGGAAGGAGGAGGGAATTTCGCAAAATCTCTTCATACTATGAGTTAGATACATATAATCGTCCCTTACATAAAAAATGTCCAACCTTAGATAATTTAGTGCAGCGTTACGCATGAATACATGTTTTTGCCCCCCATTCTCCAAAGGGCGGTAGGATGGAATTTCATAAAATCCCTTTGTAGTGTGCGTTCAGTTCGATTTCCTCGTGTGTTGAGTACCCTTCTTCCAAAACCTTTTCCCTTCCCTCCCCCCCTTAAAAATCCAAAATTCCAAAATCGCAGAAAATAATTTTTTTGTACTCAAGTCTGGTCTTTCCATCTGCAATTTCTTCACCGTTAAGTAATTTGGAGCAGAGTTTAGCCTTCTGCCTCCCAAGGGAGACGGGGGGGGGAGGTATTTTGCAAAATTCCGTCTTAGGTGGGGGTCAGGCTCCGAAAACCAACCTGGTCACTAAAATTTGTGACCCTCTTTCCCACAGAATCGTCATGGCAGTGTTGAGTCAGTGAATCATTGAGTTTACTCTTTTATATGTACAGATTTGTTTATATTTTTTATGGACTACTTGGCTTAAGGTTGCTGTCACAAAAATTAGAGTCCTTGGCGAAAAATGTCCTATCTACTTCAGTATTAAAATTAAAAATATACCCAGGATTATCAACTAATAAAGCTCTTTGATACAGATCTGAATTAGCTTTCATTTTCTTATTATTTAATTTTGATAATGACGTTATGTTGTCATGTGCCTAAGCAAATTTAATATTTATTATTTTTTTTATTATTATTCGCGTGAAATATTCTTTGGCAACAATTAGAAATTAAAACAAATTATTTTAAAGTTTTATTATAGAAGAAATATTTATATTATATAGAAGATTAATTAAAAGTTTACATTTTTTCCGGTATAAATAGTAGCCTATGTCTTATTCCAGACTATTATCTATCTCTGTACAAAATTTCATCCAGATCCGTTTAGCCGCTGTGGCGTGATTGAGTAACAAACATCCATCCAAACTTTCGCATTTATAATTTTAGTATAGATTAGTTATCATGTGCATGTGTTAGATTGAGTTATTTTGCTGTCATATTGACAAAAATTTAATTTTAAATTTCAAAACTCTGTCGCTCTTGGCGCTTATTGTATTTGGTGATCAAAAACGTAATGCGAAAATATGCATGCCAGATGTATATTTTCGTAATATGCATTGTACCAAATATTGTTTCATATTATTCATTACTCTCTTAATATAAGTTGTTAAAATAACCATGATTTTTGAAAGGAATTAAATTATTTTCGCCAAATAATTTGTCGATATATTTTTTTTTCTGCTAAGGATGACCGATATCAAATCTATTCCGCTGCAACATATTAGTATCTCATATCAGATACTTATTTAGACATTTGAATACAAATTTGACTTCAAATTATGATAGAATATTTATCATTTTCCTTTTAATTAGTATATTAGTTGGATATTTATTGTGTAAATATCATCTTTTGAAATGAAATGTTTGTGTTTTCAATCGAATATGGAAATTTGCCATTTTTTCCCCCTAGAGTTTTGAAATTAAAAATTCAAATTTGTCAATTTTACAACAAAAATAACTTAATCTAACGCATGGACATGATAATTAATACATACCTAAATATGGGGATTAAAATCGGGAAATAATTTTCCTCGATTTTTAATAATTTTTTGCAAAAAATCCAATGGACGTTTAACATAGGAAATATTTTTCTTGCATCCACGTACGGCCAATGACGTCATCACTTCGCTTGCGTATTAGCACTTTATCAATGTGTAAAAGAAATTTTTAATTAAAAATTACGTCAATTTTTGTGAGATGCATAATTTTTTTTTTTTTTTTATAATTTTTATCGTTCACGTTTAGATAAATGTATTTATTTTCCTGTTGAAAAAAATAAATAAATTCGTTTTTTTTTTTTTTTTTTTTTTTTTTTGGCAACAATTAAATTATGGATAAATTTAAATGGCTAATTTTTTGCTATTGATAGCTTACAAAATTGCTATTTTATGCATAAAAATCGCAAAAACAAATTTTTTTTCGGAATAAAAAGTAGCCAACTTTTTAAGTTAGGGTATAAGCTATCCCCATAACAAATTTTATCGAAATCCGTCGAGCAGTTTTAGCGTGAAACTCAGTCAAATAAACGGACATTCACATTTATAATATATATAAGATTTTTTCAAGAGTAGTTTTTTAGTTCGTTTTTATAAGGAGGTTACATATAAAATTGTTGAAAACAGGGCGCCTTTTATGCCTAGCGGGGCGCATGTAATGTTATTACTAACGTTACGATATACTTAATATTAAGCACTAATTTTTTTTTTTTACATATTTGTAGTGTTTAAATTATATATGCGTACTCACTGAATATAAAAGGCGCCCTGTTTTATATTTATTTAAAAAATAGTTTTTCAGTTCATTTTTATAAGAGGCTACATATAAAACTGTTGAAAACAGGGCGCCTTTTGTGATTAGCGGGGCGCATATAGTATTATCGCTAAAGTTACGATATATTTAATTGGGCACTTAAAATTTCTTTTGCATATTTGAAGTGTTTAAAATACATATGTAGGCCAAGTGCACCTCACTAAGGCTAAAAGGCGTCCCGTTTAAAACAGGACAGGGTGCCTTAAAAACAGGACACTTTTTTATCTAGAGGGGCACATATGGTGTCATTTCGACTTTACTATATTATTTACAGGGCGCTTTTTTTTTTTTTTTAAATTGTATTTAGTATTAGTTTTCAGCTTATTTTTTATAAAGACGCTATATTTTTATTTATTTTTACATACATTTTGATTAGAGAGGCACACGTATGTGTTTCGCTAAACATGAAAGTCGCCCTGTTTTGTGGTACAGTTTTCTGTATTATTTGTTATTCTTGATATTGCCAGAACATGTTTTTTTTTTTTTTTTTTTTATCCATATTTTGAGAAAATTTAAGAATATGTGCACCTCACTAAGGCTAAAAGGCGTGTTGTTTAGTATTTCATGAGTATTTAATATTTGTTTGTAAGCAATTTTTGTTGTTTATAAAAACATTAAAAAGAGGGCTTCTTTTATGTCAGATCGGTCGCATATGGTGTTATTTCTACGTCACTGATAGGGGCACAGTTTTTATTTATTGATTTTATTTCATTTATATAAATAATTTTAGTGATGAAATAAATACATGTACTATCCCGTAAATGTAAAAGGTGTATTTTTTTTTTTTTCAAAAATAGATTTTTAGTTCATTTTAATAAGGAGGCTACATATAAAATTGTTAAAAATTGCCTTTTATGCCTAGCGGGGCGCATATAGTGTTATCACTAAAGTTACGATATATTTTATTGGGCGATATGCGCTAAAATTTGTTTTACATATTTGTAGTGTTTAAAATATATGTACTCACTGAATATAAAAGGCGTCATGTTTCGTATTTGTATTTAGTAATAGTTTTTAGTTGATTTTCACGCTACGTGTTTTAAAACTATAATTTGATTAATGGTGCTCACATATGTGTTCCACTGAACATGCAAGGCGCTTAATTTGTTGAAACATACAAGTTCCCTCTTTAGTGGAGAATGCAAGGCGCCCTCTTTACCGGAACTTACAAAACGCCTTTTACTTAGTCTTCTGTGTGCCTAGTGTAGTGGGGCACACATGAACATATTGAAGAACTCGCATTCTTCCTTTATAATACGTACATGTAGGCATTCAGATAAAGGAGTTTCAGGATTGCTTTTGAGAATAAATTCTACCGAAATATTTTCCTTCAATTTTAAACAAAAACCATTATAATTTTACAGTGTTCTAGAAAAAAAAAAAAAAAAAAAAAAAAAAACTTCTCGGCGAAGGGCGCACCGGGCATTTGCCTCGTTGCCCGGTGGGCCAGTACGAGCCTGAAAGCAAGTACTACAATTGGTAGAATCATCTGGAAACAGACCTAGCCGGCAGGATGTTTCCATATTGAGCTCCATCACAAATTGTTACTAATCACTCTGGGACTCTTTTCAAATTAGAAACAGCGTGTTACACAAAAATGACAAACTTGTTAACCTTTCAACTTTAAAAACCAGTAGATTTTTCCGGAAAAAAAAAAAAAAAAAAACAGTAGATTTTAACAACTGACATTTTTAGCAACAGAGTCTCAATTTATACAGATATATAATCACCAATATATATATATAAATTTACAAAAAAATAAATAAATAAATAAAAAAGTAATATTCTTCAATTAAATCATTAATCTTTCAAGATGAAAACCAATAAAATATTGGGTTATCTATATTTAAAACATTAATTTAAAACCCCCAAAATAAAGAAAAGAAAATATAGCCAATGGTATTTAATTAAACACTATTTTTAAAATTTTTGCAAATTTTGCTTCATTAAGAAAAGCAGCAAAACTTTTGTTCATAGCAATTTGAAATTAAATTTTCATTGTATTTAGAAATTAAAATGTTATCCAGATTTTTATCAGATAATGAGAAATGAAATTTAGTTTTTTTTTTTTTTTTTTTTTTTTTTTTTTTAAATTGGACAGAAAATATGCTCACAATAAGTTCACAATATCATACCGGCCAATATAGCTTAAGAAAATCAGGTACATTTTTGCATAGACTCTTAAATTAATTGCAAATTTATATATATATAAGTTTATAATTTGGATTAATAAATAATTATACAATATAACATAGAAAAGCATTATTACCCCCCCCCCCCCCAAGAAAAAAAAATCTTCTCCAAACATTTTCTTCTATACATTTACAGGAAAACTGCTAAAATTTTAGGATTTTTTGTATGTCGCTCAAAAACAGTAATTTTTAACAAAATCCAGTAGTCTACTGGTGACTTGGTATATATGAAATGGGAATCAGATGATGGATGGATGTTCAAGTGGCAAACGTGCTATCAAGATAAAGGATTCCAGATGTTCTTAAGCACCTGCACAGTAGCCCTACCAGAAGACATTTTGGAATGCTAAGATTCATTAGAAAGTTTATGAATGCTTCTACTGGTGCAAGACAAGGGAGGACGTTGAAAAGCGGTGCAAACCCCGTGATGCTTGTGGGGCTCGTAAAAGCCACGAAAATTTTTATTATTGATTATCAGAGTTCTAAATCAAATATTTCACAAAATAATCGGAAAGTTCTGGAAACATGCAAGTCTATAAATAAAACTGCAGTTTGGCCGTCCCAAGTTCAGTTGAAGGCAAATGCTTGAAGTGTTAGAAGCTATCATCTGCCCGAGCCTTTGTTATCGAATACAGATTATGCTGTGTTTTATGCTACAATGTTTATGCTGCCAGTTACTATTTAAGCTGTGTTTACTGGCACATCGGAAGCTGATACTTGGTCGACAGACTTTTAATCTCCTAGAATATTTTGTTAAATTTTAAGCCTCTGCAACCTGTTATTTATTCACAGGCAATACATGAATCCTAAATACATAACAATATGGAAAAGTGGCATGCATAAACTTTTTTCTGCATCATAATTCAATTGATTTTTAAGATTCAAATATGTGGTTTTTTTTCTAATAATCTCGTTGAATGGAAAATAAAAACTTTCTCATTGACTAAATGTTTCTAGAGGAATCGTATAACAATTTTAAAAGTGTAACTTTTTGAAAATTAACAGGTGGGATTTTTGTTTAATGTACTCTTCTTTCCAGACTTATTTTGAACATTTTTTCAAAAATACAGCCTTAATATTAATTTTTAAGAGTTATGTGTTTTAAATGTTTTTGTTCCTCGAGATACGAAAGGTCAATTATTATTATTATTTGTTTTTATTCATTTTTTACCTTTGCTCTAACTGCATACATGTACTTTTAAAACTGTATGAGCTGTGTCTTACTGTCTAAGCAAAGCAAAGACTGATGTATAATGCCATTACTTTGAGCCCATAGCTATGATGGATTTGTTTCGATAAGTTTGACTCATACTACCATTATTCATAAATCATTGGGATTAACACAGCCTCATACAGTAGTTGATTTTGGAGACAAGGAGGCAAACCAGATTTGGTTTATGAACTTTGCCATATCATGGAATTACAAAATTTATAAAATACAGTGGAAGATAAAAATTAACACCAAGAAGAAAGTAGTATACAGGAACGAAATTTAGGCAAAGTAATTGTCTATGTAACATATTAAATAAAGTTTTAAAGTCATCCTTAAAATTTGCATAAGAAAAGCTTTTTCTAATGCATAATGGTAGTACCTAGTACTGGTGTATTAGTAACTGGTGTAATCGCCTCGATTTTGACTGTAAACACGCATAGCATTCTGTGTTGTATAGGTACCTTATGCAATTCTGCAGGATGTAATTCTATGTCTTTTGGTCAACCAAACCAGGAAATGTTAATGCTGGTTTGGATAATATGAATTTGTTGTTTAATCATGTCCCAGAGGGCCATATTAGCTTCTAGAACTAAGTGCCTGTGTCATAGACTTACTGGACTTGTAGCAGGAATTTTGGTCTGAGGACTGACAGCATGTGACAGCAAAAGTACACTCGTCATTATCTCAAACACTTTTACCACAGCATGCACATCAGCAATGTTCAAAGTTGTGTTTCACAGTAGGATATTGCTTGTTCTCATACCGATACTATCAGCAAATGTTCTCTATGGTGTATGGACAAATTGCCTTTACCTGCAAAACCATCACAAAATTTTTCATTTATTGAGGATATATTGTACATGATTAGATTATAAATCCAGCATCATCACAACTAGCATTAATTGTTGCGAATTTGATTGCAAGTGCTTTAACACATGATTTTACTTACCTATTATTAACAATATTTGTATGCTTTTTTGTAGGATGCCACGAATATTTAGAGAGATTTGTCTATAAATTTGAATATTTGTAAATATTTTATCATGGCGCAAGCAAGAAAGATAGCACCATTTTTTATTATATAGGCTGAAAGCCTATCTAGGACAACTTATGTTAAAAATTCATTTGAAATGAATAAAAATTAAGAAAGCTACTGAAAAAAGAATGAACAGAATTTTATGTTTTTCTGGATGTTATTAGCTTATAAGGTTTTTTTTTTTTTTTTTTTTTTTAAATAAAAATAATTTTTTAAAGTGCAGGTGAAATAACTGGATCTCTAAATTAAATATTTGATATCTTGAAAACCCCTTATGGGCATGTAACTCTAATATAATTTTATTTATTTATTAAGATTCATGAGTTCATAAGGGATTTTTCATAAAAATAATTATTCTTAATAGAGCTGAAATAAATGGTCTGAATAAATGAATAAAAATCTCCAAAATTCAATACGTAGCTTGTGGAAAACCCCTTATGAAATTTCAACTCTGGAAAATATCTAAAATCTAGCTCATTCTATTATTAATAATTTGCTCAATTTTTACTGTATTCAAATGAACTTTTTACATAACTTGCCCAATATATCTAGTTTCAAGTTATGTAATAGAAAGTTATCTTTTGTGCATGCTCAGTAAATATTATTTACTACAAATATTCATATCTCAGCAAAATCTTAACATGTGCATTTTATGTTTCAGAATAATGTTTTGTCAATTTTTCTGATTAATGCACATGTCCTCTGGACCCTGAGTAGCAGGGCGTGGGCCCTAAAACTGGCCCTGAAGGTAATATTTTTCCTTTTTTGGCTTTAAAAATGGCTTCATAAAATGCAAAATTCTGTCATTTTAGTCCCATAAACTAGAAATGGATAAACTGTTACTTTTCAGTAATAGATTACCTCGTACCACACTATTTTTGGAAATAGGGTCTAATAACCAATTACTTTTGTAACACATTATTGCTTAGTTGATACACATGGCCAATAAATGTTCTGATCATTTCAGATTATACAATATATACACATATTGTGCATAATGAATACAGTTTATGTTTTTTACCATAATACTTTCAAACAGTAATCTTTACTTTATCTCACAGTAGAATTTCTGGTTATTCAAAAAGACAAAAAAAGTTATTATAAAATAGTGGTAGTCAAAGTTTAAAAAGTCGTACACAGACAATCATCACGGGTAAGTAAATACAAGATTAGGATAAATCCAAAATACTTCTGTTTAAACAGGAAAACAGAATAAAAGTTAAAAAGTTTTTAAAAGTTGCATCTTTATAATTTGTGTAAGCATCTAAAAAAATATAAACAGAATATGAATTATTGGCATAAATTGATTAAAATACACAATAATAAAAAGTACAATCGAAATAAGAAATAAGTCTTTTTAACAAAAAATTATGCCAAAATAAATAAATAAATATGCATCACGGTGACAAAAATAAAAGTCATTACGTTTGTCCTATACTAAGGCTGCACTGCCTGGGGAAGTATGAAAACTGGATTGTCAAACATAAATTTTATTTTAAAACCTTTATTTGAATTATTTTGATTTAACTGTCATTAACTTTCATCGCACAATATTAATTTAGTTCTAATAATAATTTGACTTCTGATGAATTACAACTTAAATTTGGCAGAGAAATTGGTTTAAGATTTATGAGTTTTGAATTTTAAAAGTAAATAAGAAAAGAAATAAAATTTGAAAATATTGCACAGGTTTGCTAGTTTAATATTAAGTGTTGATAAATTGCAACAAAATAAATGAACAACTGATATAAATTTGTTTTTATTAAAATGATTGCATCTTTTATGAATAAAATTACATTCATAAATTACTATAATAGTAACTTCAAACATATGACAACAAGACTTCCAATTTAATAAACATTTATAAATGGTAACATAAATTGCAAATGTTAAAAAGTTCAAAAGTAAATCAATTTTTATCCTACATACAATATAAGTGGCACTTGGAGACACAGAACACTAAAAGTGATGCTGCTCTACTTGGTATTATGAATAGCTTAAAAATCACAAGAAAAATAGTTTTTTTTTTCCACTTAAAATACAAAATATAGTTTAAAAAATGCCCAATTTATTGCCTTTTGTTTGAACAACAAATGCAAGCAACAAATGTAAATATATCACTAATTATAAATAAAATTATAAAAGAGATACAAAAATAAAACAAAGAACATAATATATAAAAAACAAAAACACAGATTAATATATTTTAACCTCATCATCCTTAACGGAAGAACCCTAGCATGAGAAAAAAAAAAAAAAAAAAAGGCCACCGAATGACGAAACATGAGCAAACCAGGGGTTGATCTTGGCAAAAATTGGATTCCTTTTGCTGCCCCTCCACAAAATTAAAATTTATAAAATGGGCCCCTTCACAAGAATTTATTTTATAAAAATGATCCTTTTATAATTTTTTCCCTATACTTTCAGTATTGTTTTTAATTAATGCCCATATTTATTCAACAAAACTCTTATCAACTGGATATTAAACATTATATAGAATTAGTATTAAAATGAAATGTTTTTTCATGAATTTTTTCCCCAAAAAACAGATAAAATTTTTACAATAATACTCTAAAATTAAAACCAGGATAGAGTCCAGCAAACATTAATAGCAGATTGTATTACCAATATTTAAAAAAATCCAAATATTATTAATAAATAAAAAGTAGGATGGTTAAAAAACCAATTTGTCTAGAAAATTTTTTTGATTTGAAAATTTATGTAGTCAAATAGTAAATTTTCTCTGTAGAATAACCCATATATTTATATTATTTTTCTTAAATGTACGAGGAGCTGAAAAGCGTTTCTTAGAATACTAATACCACAATAAATGCATGCAAAAGCTATTTATAACACATATATAGTAAGCATATACTTGAAGTATGTATTATTTAACCATATTTTAGGAACATATACAGTACATTCTTAATTAACTGCAGTCATACTTGGTTTTTGGGGGGATGATAAATTACAATGTATATTTAAGAAATAATAATTATACAACTATATCTACAATTATGCGTGACAGATATAAAAAATGAAAGCAAAAAATCCAGTAAAATGAATAGTACTCATATTTACTGAGTCCCCCAATTCTGCAGAATATCACACTTACTATATTTATACATGTCAGTCAAAAATAATAAACAACTATGGTACGAAGAATGACTTATATTGATGACTTATACAAAACAATGTTCTAATTTTTGTACTTTTATCACACACAGCATTTAATTGAAATATATTATCTGTTTCTTAGCACCTATTGGTAACATAAGCACCATTCTCAAGCCTTATCAAAATCTACATTGTTTTTCATCTAATTGAATTTTGAGCTTAAGCTATAGCTCTACAATCTTTTTTGCACATTAAGGCTCATTACACTGGAACTATTGCTTAAAGTGGATTCTGAACCATTACAAACATCCATGCTTAAACTGTGATTCAAATTTGCCACCAAGCATTTGAAGGCTAGAATTCAAACTATTTGGTTCCCAGATAACCAAATTGCATCTTGACAAGCAAAACCCGCAATGGACAAACATATATTAATTATCTCTTATTTGTGGTCAAAAATGGGCTATTTATACTGAAGGATGAAAAGATTAAAATCAAACAAAAGTACAAATTTATAAGTAAACAAAAAAATTCTTTGAAGAATATATAACAGAATAATCTGGAATATAAGCAAAGAAAAATAAGTAAAGTAAGTAAAAATTAAGATAATACAAAGTGAACATATAAAGTTTTAGAGTTTTCTTAAAACTAATTTTACTACATCTGCCAGACAATATCTGCATTTATTAAATGCATTTTTCAGAAAAGGAAATGCATTACACTTTCACTAAACAAATTTGTAATAAGGTAATCTCAAATTGCTATATCAAAAATAAAAATGTTGAATAATAATCATGTGTGATTAATCAATGCAGATAACTAATTCAGTTTTACACAAGCATCCAACATTTTTCATGAATTTAAAAACTAAAGAAAAAATAGCAAAATACAAATAAGATTTCCAATTAAAAAAAAAAAAAAAAAAGCTAATTTTTTGTAACATTGTGTTAAATATGAAAAAGAAAAAAGAAAACATACATATTTTAAAACTTTTTGCTTATGATAAAACATTTAATTGACAAAGAAAACTTGTTAGTGTCACTTTTAATGTTCAGTCAATTAATTTGTAGTCCCACATGGCTTCTCTTATAAATGAAATAAAGGAATGTTAGAATATTATGAGCTCTACAATGAATACTTCTGAAAATTTAAAAAATGAATTTAATACTTTATATTTTCACTTTTCTATTAATCCAGATTAAAAAAGTAAAATACATAAACAAATCATGTAAATGCACAAAATGACAAAACTTTAATTTAAGGAACTGCATTTACTTAAAAAACTTTTATGCATAAAAAAAAGTTTTTTTTTTTTTTCCCATTAACTAATTATGAACAGTAATAAATATAATGATTATTCCTCTAGATAGACATTTATAAAAAATAAAAAAATATTTTGAGATAATACTGAAAATTTTGTTCATCCATTTTCCTAAAAACATCTGCATATATTTTTCTTTTTGAATACACCAAAGAGTCATTATAACAAATGCTATTATCTTCACTTGCAATTTTTTTCTATCAAGTTAAAATTCAGGCCTTGGAGTGAAACACTCTTGAAAAAGAGAGAAAAGAGACTAAAATGCTTAAAAAAGAGGCTAAAAGAGATAAATTTTTCCTTATAAAATGAACATTACAAATAAAGATGTGAAACTAATGTATGTACTGTTTTTTAAATATATATATTAAAAAAAAAAAAAAAAAAAAAAAAAAAAGTGTACAATGCTTTGTGGACAAAACAATGTCAGCTTGCATAATATGAAGAAAAAATTATCCTTGTAACAAAATTTATAGTAACACCAGAATTACAAGTGCTTGTTTAAATCTTATATAATCTAAATGATTACAGAATTATTTTATGGAAGTCCAAAATTAAATGCATCATAGATGCTGTTAGATTGTAAAAAGTGAAGATCCCTGGGACCCAACTTCTAAAGATATGGTTCCTCCCCCACCCACAACCACAACAACAACAACAAAAAAAAAAAAAAAAAAAAAAAAAGAAAGATCTTGTATTAATAATGATACAAACTCCTATTTAAACCAAAAGTAATTTCATGTATATATATAGTTGATATAAGAAATAAAAACATATATCCTAAATGAAGAAAGCAAACAAATATTCTGTGATTACTTCACTGCCTTTTGCATATGGTGAAGGAATAAACATATCACACCATGACAAGGACACAAGTAAAAAGCAATTTTTAATTTGTATCATTGAAAAACATGTATGATGTGCATCCAACGTACACAAACGGCATCACATCTCTATCTCACAGTTTATCTACTTGAGAGGCAATTGTGTCAGTTTTATTGTAGTTTAGTCAATGTTTTATCAATATCTCTAAGCTGATTTGTGTCAAACACTACATTTTTGAGTTGTATCACTTTTTTTGATAGGGTACAATATACTCAAGTAGTTGGAACCTTTTCCAATGCTTCAAATTTCACTCGCCACATCATTTGGTAAATAAATAACTTTTACAACTTTACAAAATTTTATATTTTTTCACAAAAAAAAAAAAAGATGATTTGAATTATAAAATACCAATGCTCTGTACAGGATTATTTATTTATTTATATGAAAGTATCATTTTAGTTAAAAAAAAAAAAAAATTTACTATTTTTCTTGAATCCAATTTTCATTTTTAACAAATCCTGTATTTTACATTCTATACAGTACTTATGAAATCCCTCTTCGCATCCAATAGTTAAAAATCCAGCACACATTGATCTGAAAGTGAATCTTTGAAGAAAAATGGGTAAAGAAAAAATATTAATGGAAAAAGCATGAAAAAAAAAAAATAAAAATAAAAAAAAAGCTGGAAAAGAGACAAAATTGGACAAAAAAGAGACTAAGAGGGAGAAATGTGAAAAAAAGAGACAAATAGCTAAAAAAGCTAGCCACTCATATGTCTGAAAATTAAAGTACATTAAAGTCATAACAATTTAGATTGATGAATACAAAATGAATTTTAAGACAAATGAATAGATTAAAAAAAGTATGTATCTGTATGCAAATAACCCTACATTATACACACAGAGATAAAAAAAAAAAGTAAGCATAAACTAAAAAAGAAATTTATATTTGAAATAAACTCTGTGTAAAATCATACTTTATGAAACTTTTTAAAACAATAAAACATATAATAAATGTTCAGATTCACAAACATTGATGTTTTCTTAATATGCTGCACTACCACAATTTTGCATGAGAAAGAACAGAGGGAAAATGTCAGAAATGTTGAAAAATTGTACAATAAGAAGTGTGTGTTTGTAAGAAAGGGGGAGGGAACAAGAAAATAAAACTGACATCAGTCAGAAAATGCATGAAAAATAGTCTAGGTAAACACTCCAAAGAGCAGAAAGGGTAGAGCTTGGGGTCGACAGGGCCATTTCCTGACTATTGTTGTCTTAAAGTTTGAAACAATGAAATATTGTGCTGACAAAATATTAAGAATTTTAGAATGGTAAATTAATATATACAGTAGAACCTCGATTATCCAAACCTCGATTAACCGAAACTCCTCTCCGTTAACCGAAGTCGGTTTCTTCTTCACTTTCTACTATCATCCAAAGTTTTCTCTTAACAAACATGCATTTTTAAAGTTTTTTTTCCCCACATTCCTTTTGTATGCAAGCCGTCCTTTCCAAACTACGAATGCAGATAAATATTTTGGAATTTCCTTTTTTAGAATTCCTTCTTGCAAGCTCAATTTTCGGTATGAGTGTACTCTTCCCCACTTTCAAACGTCCCTGTTCTAAACAAAAACACACCCCATTTCGAAATGTGGAAGGTCATTCTGCCAAGTCCCAGAACAATCGAATGTTATTGCACCCTCTGATTGTAAGCAAGTACAAAGAACCTAACCTCTTTTGTAATCTCAAGAACAGAGAAATTTTCATTGCAGCAGAATTTCAAAATTTATGTCACTTTGTGTCACTTATGATTCCTCTGAATTCATGCTTTTAAGAAAACTTCGGGATAGAGCTGCATGGCAAATTATGGCCAATTTATACCAGACCAAGCTTCCATTTAAACCACTGTGAGTTTTTGTTTCAGAAATAAATTTATTTTTATTTATTTAACAGTTAAAATAGTCATAACAACAGTTCAATGATGATACTACATAATAAATTAGATAACAAGGGTCGTACTCTCCACCCCTTTTTCAGGACACACTTAAGAATAAGAAATTTTCTCCTATTTTGCCACCAGTATTTTCATGCAGAAATTTTTATGGTACTTTTTATAGAAATGTCTCCAGATTAATCTGGTTAGAGATCATCGTAAAAAAATAGTGGTAGGAACAGAGGCGGAAATTTGTCATATTTGAGAGTGTCCTGATAAAAGGGCGGAGAGTACGACTCCTGAGATGATTATTGATGAATTCTCGATTATCCGAAAATTTCGATTATCCGAAGTAGGTTCGGTCCCAATTGCTTTGGATAATCGAGGTTCTACTGTATTACCAAATGCCATATATTACCAGAAATCACAAATGACCAGTTCTTGTAACATTAACTTTAAAAATTCTGTATAAATAACAGGGGCAGATGTTTTGATTTGTATGAATTTTCCGGCAAAATAGAATGACAATATATATATACATATATAAATTGGGTGGCCAAAGCATCTTTATTCAGAGCTGCCTGTAGCTTAATTGCATGATCGAAATGACACAAAAATTGGTACACTTACTATATAAAAAGGGGAAAGAAAAATTATACAAGAAAAAAATAGTTTAAAAAGTGCTGACAGAGGGTGCTTTAACAAAATAAATATAACGTTTTAGAAGAAAGAATACAATAGCTAGCTCACTGAAAACTGTTATATCAAATATGGCAACACTGTCATAGGGCATTGACAATTAAAGTTAAGGTACCATATTGTGTCTCACTTAGATTGGCGACACTCATGATACAGAAGTGATTTTATGTACCCCCAAATTGGCAAAGGTCCACACAATATGGCAAGGGGAGGGGGGGGGGAGTAGCTTCATCATGCATAAAATTGGTTTCAAAAAGCACCCTCTTTGATGCAATTCATCAAAAACTAAAATTTACAATATCTGATTGTATCTTCCTGCAGTAAATGAATATATTACAGGATCTATTTGTTATATCTTCTCAAAAAGAAAAAAAAAAAACTAGTGATGGAACTTGAGGTGAAACCACATCACTGTGGGGTGTAGGAGAGACTGATGGAGAATTGCTTGAGTTACATTTGGCAGATCTGAAGCCTAATATCCAACAATTTACTGTATTTCCAATATCATTCATATGAAAAGGAATTTCACTTTCTCAAAAAAATCTTACATGGAAAGTGATCATTAACCTCCATCAAGCTAAAAAGATGAATGAATATTCAAATTCTGATTAGTATCTGATAAGGATAGAATTGAATTATTCTTTACAAACTTTAGAACAGTAGAATATGGAAGATATATAATCTTAACAATTGCACGTGCAGTACGACAAGCAAATGGACTTAATGATGGCTTGAACAATCACAGGATAAACATTTTTTTAATAACAAAGGCACTGCAGAGGGTTACTTTCTCCTTCCACTTTTAATAGCAAACAATCCAGTCTCCTTGATTTTTTTTTTTTTTTTTTTTTTCTTTTTTAACCATTCTTTTTCATGCATACTGTATTGTAAAACCTTTTCATGTACACATTCCTTTCACTGACCTAAATTCATGTAAAGTATCTGCAGCATTGAGCTTGTTACTATAAAATTGTTTTAACAGTAAAGTGGGATCAGAAAACTAATCTAATAGGCATGCCAGCCCCATAGCTTGGAGATATGAAATCTAGCTTCGTGATTTTCTTTTTTTGTGATGAAATTTACATAAGCTATTTAAGCAACAGTCCCTGAAACATACTCCATGATCAATTTTCAAGAAAACAAATAATGAAAGTACTGAAATTATATTACGACTGGTATGATGCATCACATGATTTTTTAAGATCGAGCCAAAACCTAACAAAAAAAAGTATGTAATATAAAATTCTTTCATTTCTGAATTTAAAAATAATAATAAAAATTTTATTTAGTCATATTTATAAAAAATACGCATAAGTATAAAAATTCTTAGAAAGTTAAAACATTATTTATGATGAGCTTTTATAATAAAATTTTCCCTAAAATGAGAAAAAAAATGAAAGCTTTTCATTATAAAATTTCCTTTAGTAACAGTATTATATTCAGACTACCTAATAACAATTAAATTTAATAAATGTAAATATGATAAAGTATTAAGAAAAACAACAGGAACTTTGACTTTCAATTATTTGGTGTTTAAAAATATATGGCAGATGTTCACAACAGCTAAAAATGTTCAAGATCTCTAACTTTTCTTCAAGGCAAAAAGTGACTTCAGACTTTCTATGTATGCTTCATGAATCTTCAACATGATGTTAGAATCAAACTGAAAATAAATAAAATAAAATTTATATGGAAGTAAATACTAGGAAAATAATACTGATGTTATAACATGTATGTGTGTATGCACACATATGTAATAAGGAATATTATTTGGAAGGTTAAAAAACAAATATTGCTGAAATTTATACAGAAAAGATAAAATATTTACATACTTAATGCACAAGAAAATGCAACAAAATAGAAGCTATAAAAACAGAATATTAAAGAAAAAAATATGAAGGAATACTGGCAAAAAATTAAAAAGCAATAATCTATAATAATAAAAGGAAAGGTTTGTCTGTCTGTCTGTCTGTCTGTCTGTCTATCTGTCTGTCTGTCTGTCTGTCTGTCTGTCTGTCTGTCTGTTCTTTTATACGTTCAGCCCCTATTGAACGCAGAAGTACAAAAATTGACATACGGATGCTCTGGAGCCTTTCCGATGTTTTCCTCGAAACAGAATTTAAAAATTTTAATTAGTTGTGGAGATATTAATTAAAATGTCCACTCATGTCTAATCTAAAAGCGATCTCAAAGCAGAAAAAGTGGAAAATAAATTAGAAATATTTGTCCGATCGTTACAATTTCGATACCAAATGAAAGGGGCATTTTTTCTGAATCTAAGTGTGCAAGTGGTTTATCGGTACAACAATTAGATTTTTTAAAATTAACTAAAGTATGAATTTTCTGTGGCAACATCATTTCAAATGCCAGTAATGAAGACCCATCGTCTGTCATCAAAAAGGAAATGATTGCAACCGATCAAGATGTCACGTGTTTTGTAGTAGGGAAAAATATTGCAATTTTCAATTTTTTTCAAATTTTAATTCACGTTACATTTGAATTCATATTCGGCCTAGACAGCATATTATAAAGCTACTGTTCAATTTTCATGAAAATATGTGGATAATCAAAAAAATGAGATTAAATTTTGTATTATATTTTCAACTATTTTAAATTGAGATATGCCGTTGAAATTTCGTAATATTGGTGTTTTTAACGCCCGATATTTCGATTCTGAATATTTTTGAAAGTGTAGAATTATTAGGAAGGGCTTGAAGAGGAGGGGGGGGGGGCAAGCAAACGGCCAGAAAAAAAAAATAAATAAATAAATAAATAAATAAAAATAAATAAATAAAAAGAGTTACAGCGTTTGAAATTGTTATTATTAGGTTTCAAGGAAAGATAAATCGATTGCGGATATTTTCAAGTGTAAAATTATTAGAAGGGACGGAAAGGGGGGGAGGGGCAAAAACGTAGAAAAGGAACGGTTGTTTCGGAGAAAACAACGGAAAACCCAGAACGCCTTTATTCTTTTATATTTTGCAGAATTTCGAATTCTGATACTCCTTTCACATTTCATACTATGGATTTTGAACAGTATTTAGCCCGGAATTACCCAAGTTTCGGAGAAAACCACGAAAAAGTCAGACATAAATCGTTTTATAATAGTGTTTATATCATTTTTGTATCTCAGCTTCTAATTAGCATAATTTCAAAAGTAATATGTCATTTTGAAACTTATTTGAATGGAATTTCAAGAGTAGACGCCACAAATTTCTGTCACCTTCCATTAACCGACTATCATAAGTAATGGAATTTGAGATTTCACGTGATTTACACGTTTTAAGGTTTCCTGATTAGGTTTTCTTTTGTATCTCATCTACTAATTAAAATAATTTTATAAGTAATACATTATTTGAAAGCTTTATTGATTTAGAATTGAACAGTAGATTACAGAATTTTCTACCGCCAGATGGCGCTGTAATATTTTTAAATTTCAATATTTCGAATTCTGAATATGATTAAATTATTTTTAATACATCATTCGAAAGATATTTTAAAGTACTTTTATACTATCGAAAGTGGGATTCGAGATTTCACCTAATTTACACGTTTTGAGGTCTCCTGAATCGGTTTTCTTTTGTATCTCAGGTACTAATTAAAATAATTTCATAACTAATACATCATTTGAAAGATTTGTTGATTTGGAATCGAACAGTGGAATACAGAAATTTGTACCGCCAGATGGCGCTATAATATTTTAAAATTTCAATATTTCAATTTCTAATTATGATTAAATTATTTTTAATATATCAATTGAAAGATATTTTAAAGTTCTTTTAAATTATCGAAAGTTTTCACCAGATTTACATGTTTTGAGGTGTCCTGAATCAGTTTTTTTTTTTTGTATCTCAGTTATTAATTAAAAAAAGTTCATAAGTAATACATCATTTGAAAGCTTATTTTAGTTGATACACATTTTAAAGTACTTTTACATTATCGAAAATGAAATTCGAGATTTCACCCGATTTACACGTTTTGAGGTGTCCTGATTAGGTTTTCTTTTGCATCTCATCTACTAATTAAAATAATTTCATGAGTGATGCATCATTTGAAAGCTTTGTTTATCTGGAATGGAACAATAGATTACAGAAACTTCTACCGCCAGATGGCGCTGTAATTTTTTTAACTTTCAATATTTCAATTTCTAATTATGATTAAATTATTTTTAACTAGCAGGCTACGCCCGCTTCGCTGGTCACTATTTTAAAATGAATCACAATAATTAATGAATTCTCAAAATTGCATTAATTTTTATCATGTGATAAAAAAAAAAGAAAAAAATTTCTGATCAGGAAAAATGTCGCACCGGGTCCCCACTGCCTTCGGCAGCGTACACCCGTGCGCTGCGCGCACGTATTCTTTCTCCACCCTTATGACTTCTCGAAATTCTATGTTATTACTCATAAACTTTCATTCTTAAGGAAAGGAATTAAAAAATATATCATTTAGCATCGGATAAAAACTCTCACCGGGACCCCCTGCTTTCGGCAGTGCAGACCCGTTCGCACGATATACGTGCGCTGTACACGTATATTCCTCCTCAACTCAAACTTTTATTATTAAGAAAATAAAATGTAAAAAAAAAATCTTTTATCATCGGGTAAAAACTCGTACCGGGTCCCAAACCCATGCGCGCTGCGCGCGCACATGTTAAGATATACGTGCGGTGAGCGCACATATTCCTTCTGAAATCAAACTCTTATTCTTAAGAAAAGAAAATTAAAAAAATCATTTCTCATCAGGTAAATTGTCGGACCGGGTCCCCACTGCCTTCGGCAGCGTAGTCTCCTGCGCGCTGCGCGCCAATTCCTCCCCCACCCTTCCAGCCCCTCCTAATTAATTTACATATACCAATTTTGAACGGTCTTACTCATTTAGCTGAGATGCAAAAGAAAACCTGATCAGGACACCTTAACACTGTAAATCAGTTGAAATCTCGAATTCTACTTTCGATAATATAAAAGAACTTTAAAATATCTTTCGAATGATGTATTAAAAATAATTTAATCATAATTAGAATTTGAAATATTGAAATTTAAAAATATTATAGCGCCATCTGGCGGAAGAAATTTCTGTAATCTATTGTTCCATTCCAGATCAACAAAGCTTTCAAATCATGTGTTACTCATGAAATTATTTTAATTAGTAGATGAGATACAAAAGAAAACCTAATCAGGACACCTCAAAACACGTAAATTGGGTGAAATCTCGAATTCCATTTTCAATTACGTAAAAGTACTTTAAAATGTGTATCAACTCAAATAAGCTTTCAAATGATGTCTTACTTATGAACGTTTTTTAATTAATAACAGAGATAAAGAAAAAAAAACTAATTCAGGACACCTCAAAACGTGAAAATCTGGGGAAAATTTTCGATAATTTAAAGGAACATTAAAATATCTTTCGAATGATGTATTAAAAATAATTTAATCAAAATTAGAAATTGAAATTTTAAAATATTACAGCGCCATCTGGCGGCAGAAATTTCTATATTCCAATGTTCGATTCCAAATCAAAAAAGCTTTCTAATGATTTATTACTTATGAAATTATTTTAATTAGTAGCTGAGATACAAAAGAAAACTGATTCAGGACACCACAAAACGTGTAAATCTGTTGAAAACTTTCGATAATTGAAAAAAACTTTAAAATATCTTTCAAATGATGTATTAAAAATAATTTAATCATAATTAGAAATTGAAATATTGAAATTTTAAAATATTAGAGCGCCATCTGGAAGTACAAATTTCTGTATTCCACTGTTCGATTCCAAATCAAAAAGCTTTCTAATGATGTATTACTTATGAAATTATTTTAATTAGTAGCTGAGATACAAAAGAAAACTGATTCAGGACACCTCAAAACGTGTAAATCTGGTGAAAACTTTCGATAATTTAAAAGAACTTTAAAATATCTTTCGAATGATGTATTAAAAATAATTTAATCATAATTAGAAATTGATATTTAAAATATTACAGCGCCATCTAGTGGTAGAAATTTCCGCAATTCACTGTTCGATTCCAAATCAAAAAAGCTTTCCAATGATGTATTATTTATTAAATTATTCTAATTAGTTGCTGAGATACAAAAGAAAACCTAATCAGGACACCTCAAAACTTGTAAATCGGGTGAAATCTCGAATTCCATTTTCGATAAAGTAAAAGTACTTTAAAATGTGTATCAACTCAACAAAGCTTTCGAATGATGCATTACTTATGAAATTTTTTAATTAACAACTGAGATACAAAAGAAAACTGATTCAGGAGACCTCAAAACGTGTATATCTGGTGAAAACTTTCGATAATTTAAAAGAAATTTAAAATATCTTTCGAACTATGTATTAAAAATAATTTAATCATAATTAGAAATTGAAATTTTAAAATATTACAGCTCCATCTGGCGGTACAAATTTCTGTATTCCACTGTTCGATTCCAAATCAAAAAAGCTTTCTAATGATGTATTACTTATGAAATTACTTTAATTAGTAGCTGAGATACAAAAGAAAACTGATTCAGGAGACCTCAAAACGTGTAAATCTGGTGAAAACTTTCGATAATTTAAAAGAACTTTAAAATATCTTTCGAATGATGTGTTAAAAATAATTTAATCATAATTAGAAATTGAAATATTGAAATTTTAAAATATTACAGCGCCATCTGGCGGTACAAATTTCTGTATTCCACTGTTCGATTTCAAATTAAAAAAGCTTTCTAATGATGTATTACTTATGAAATTATTTTAATTAGTAGCTGAGATACAAAAGAAAACCTAATCAGGAAACCTCAAAACGTGTAAATCGGGTGAAATCTCGAATTCCATTTTCGATAATGTAAAAGTACTTTAAAATGTGTATCAACTCAACAAAGCTTTCAAATGATGTATTACTTATGAACATTTTTTAATTAATAACAGAGATATAAACGAAAACTGATTCAGGAGGCCTCAAAACGTGTAAATCTGGCGAAAACTTTCGATAATTTAAAAGAACTTTAAAATATCTTTCGAATGATGTATTAAAAATAATTTAATCATAGTTAGAAATTGAAATATTGAAATTTCAAAATATTACAGCTCCATCTGGCGGTACAAATTTCTGTATTCCACTGTTCGATTCCAAATCAAAAAAGCTTTCTAATGATGTATTACTTATGAAATTACTTTAATTAGTAGCTGAGATACAAAAGAAAACTGATTCAGGAGAACTCAAAACGTGTAAATCTGGTGAAAACTTTCGATAATTTAAAAGAACTTTAAAATATCTTTCGAATGATGTATTAAAAATAATTTAATCATAATTAGAAATTGAAATATTGAAATTTTAAAATATTACAGCGCCATCTGGCGGTACAAATTTCTGTATTCCACTGTTCGATTTCAAATTAAAAAAGCTTTCTAATGATGTATTACTTATGAAATTATTTTAATTAGTAGCTGAGATACAAAAGAAAACCTAATCAGGAAACCTCAAAACGTGTAAATCGGGTGAAATCTCGAATTCCATTTTCGATAATGTAAAAGTACTTTAAAATGTGTATCAACTCAACAAAGCTTTCAAATGATGTATTACTTATGAACATTTTTTAATTAATAACAGAGATATAAACGAAAACTGATTCAGGAGGCCTCAAAACGTGTAAATCTGGCGAAAACTTTCGATAATTTAAAAGAACTTTAAAATATCTTTCGAATGATGTATTAAAAATAATTTAATCATAGTTAGAAATTGAAATATTGAAATTTCAAAATATTACAGCGCCATCTGGCGGTACAAATTTCTGTATTCCACTGTTCGATTCCAAATCAAAAAAGCTTTCTAATGATGTATTACTTATGAAATTATTTTAATTAGTAGCTGAGATACAAAAGAAAACCTAATCAGGACACCTCAAAACGTGTAAATCGGGTGTAATCTCGAGTTCCATTTTCGATAATGTAAAAGTACTTTAAAATGTGTATGAACTCAACAAAGCTTTCAAATGATGTATTACTTATGAACATTTTTTAATTAATAACAGAGATATAAAAGAAAACTGATTCAGGAGACCTCAAAACGTGTAAATCTGGTGAAAACTTTCGATAATTTAAAAGAACTTTAAAATATCTTTCGAATGATGTATTAAAAATAATTTAATCATAATTAGAAATTGAAATATTTAAATTTTAAAATATTATAGCGCCATCTGGCGGTACAAATTTCTGTATTCCACTGTTCGATTCCAAATCAAAAAAGCTTTCTAATAATGTATTACTTATGAAATTATTTTAATTAGTAGCTGAGATACAAAAGAAAACTGATTCAGGAGACCTCAAAACGTGTAAATCTGGTGAAAACTTTCGATAATTTAAAAGAACTTAAAAATATCTTTCGAATGATGTATTAAAAATAATTTAATAAGAATTTGAAATATCGAAATTTTAAAATGTCTGGCGGTAGAAATTTCTGTAATCTACTGTTCAATTCCAAATCAACAAAGCTTTCAAATAATGTGTTACTTATGAAATTATTTTAATTATTAGCTGAGATACAAAAGAAAACCTAATCAGGAACAATCCCAAAACCTATATATACCACGGTAGTCCGGTAATGGAAGTAAAAAGAAAAAGAAAAAGCATTTTTTAGTTCCTTCAAATGTATTTTGTTGCTATGGAAACTCCTATCATCTATTGAAAGATAGATTACGTGTTAGAATAAAATTTAATTAGCAATTAAAATGTAACTGCTTTGTTTATTAATGAAATTTGATGAAATTTTAACTGCAGGTTGGTTTTGTGCTGAATAGGTTGTATATTAAGTGCTGTGTACGAAAAAGAAAATTTGAAGCACTTGGAAATTTGCAATTTTTAACCCCAGTTAAAGATCACGTGACATTAATGACTTGCACATGATTTTTTTCCATTAGAGACAGCCGTTAAAATCGTCTGCTGAACTGATAGAATGCCTCTTTTTAAGCAATAAGGATTTTTGGTCATTTTCGCGATCGATATGGGTCAGCATTTTAATTAATATCTCCGAAACTAATTAAGATTTTTAAATTCTGTTTCGAGGAAAACATCGGAAAGGCTCCAGAGCATCCGTATGTCAATTCTTGTACTTCTGCGTTCAATAGGGGCTGAACGTATAAAAGAACAGACAGACAGACAGACAGACAGACAGACAGACAGACAGATAGACAGACAGACAGACAGACAGACAGACAAACCTTTCCATTTATTATTATAGATGCATCATTCGAAAGATATTTTAAAGTTTTTTTATATTAATGACAGTTTTCACCAGATTTACACGTTTTGAGGTCTCCTGAATTAGTTTTCTTTTGTATCTCACCTACTAATTAAAATAATTTCATAAGTAATACATCATTCGAAAGCTTTTTTGATTTGGAATCGAACAGTGGAATACTGAAATTTGTACCGCCAGATGGCGCTGTAATATTTTCAAATTTCAATATTTCAATTTCTAATTATGATAAAATTATTTTTAATACATCATTCAAAAGATATTTTAAAGTTCTTTTAAATTATCGTAAGTTTTCACCAGATTTACACGTTTTGAGCTGTCCTGAATCAGTTTTCTTTTATATCTCAGTTATTAATTAAAAAAATTTCATAAGTAATACATCATTTGAAAGCTTTGTTGACTTGATACACATTACCTTTTACATTATCGAAAATGGAATTCGAGATTTCACCCGATTTACACGTTTTGAGGTCTCCTAATTAGGTTTTCTTTTGTATCTCAGCTACTAATTAAAATAATTTCATAAGTAATACATCATTAGAAAGCTTTTTTGATTTGGAATCGAACAGTGGATTACAGAAATTTCTACCGCCAGATGGCGCTGTAATATTTTCAAATTTCAATATTTGAATTTCTAATTATGATTAAATTATTTTTAATGCATCATTCGAAAGATATTTTAAAGTTCTTTTATATTATCGACAGTTTTCACCAGATTTACACGTTTTGAGGTCTCCTGAATTAGTTTTCTTTTGTATCTCAGCTACTAATTAAAATAATTTCGTAATACATCATTAGAAAGCTTTTTTGATTTGGAATCGAACAGTGGAATACAGAAATTTGTACCGCCAGATGGCGCTGTAACATTTTAAAATTTCAATATTTCAATTTCTAATTATGATTAAATTATTTGTAATACATCATTCGAAAGATATTTTAAAGTTTTTTAAATTATCGAAAGTTTTCACCAGATTTACACGTTTTGAGGTGTCCTGAATCAGTTTTTTTTTTTTTTTTTTTGTATCTCAGTTATTAATTAAAAAAAGTTCATAAGTAAAACATCATTTGAAAGCTTATTTTAGTTGATACACATTTTAAAGTACATTTACATTATCGAAAATGGAATTGGAGATTTCACCCGATTTACACGTTTTGAGGTCTCCTGATTAGGTTTTCTTTTGTATCTCATCTACTAATTAAAATAATTTCATGAGTAATACATTATTTGAAAGCTTTGTTGATCTGGAATGGAACAATAGATTACAGAAATTTCTACAGCCAGATGGCGCTGTAATATTTTTAAATTTCAATATTTCATATTCTAATTATGATTAAATTATTTCTAACACATCATTCGAAAGATATTTTAAAGTTCTTTTACATTATCGAAAGTGGAATTCGAGATTTCACCTGATTTACAATTTAAAGTGTCCTGATCAGGTTTTCTTTTGCATCTCAGCTTATTGAGTAAGACCGTTCAAAATTGGTATATGCAAGTTAATTAGGAGGGGCTGGAACGGTGGGGAAGGAATAGGCGCGCATGGGTTTGGGACCCGGTGCGAGTTTTTACCCGTTGATAAAAGATTTTTTTTTTTTTAATTTTATTTTCTTAACTAGCAGGCTACGCCCGCTTCGCTGGTCACTATTTTTAAATGAATCACAAAAATTAATGAATTCTCAAAATTGCATTAAATTTTATCATATGATAAAAAAAGAGAAAAAAAAATTCTGATCAGGAAAAATGTCGCACCGGGTTCCCACTGCCTTCGGCCGCGCAGACCAATGCGCGCTCTGCGCGCACGTATTCCTTCACCATCCTTATGAGTTCTCAAAATTCCATGGTATTACTCATAAACTTTCATTCTTAAGAAAAAACGTGCGCGCACAGCGCGCATTGGTCTGCGCGGCCGACGGCAGTGGCGTCCCGGTGTGAGTTTTTACCCGATGCTAAATGATATATTTTTTAGTTCCTTTTCTTAAGAATGAAAGTTTATGAGTAATAACATGGAATTTTAAGAAGTCATAAGGATGGTGAAGGAATATGTGCGCGCAGCGCACGGGTCTACGCTGCCGAAGGCAGTGGGGACCCGGTGCGACATTTTTCCTGATCAGAATTTTTTTTTCTCTTTTTTTATCACATGATAAAAATTAATGCAATTTTGAGAATTCATTAATTTTTGTGATTCATTTAAAAATAGTGACCAGCGAAGCGGGCGTAGCCTGCTAGTAATAATAATAAAATCAGAAAGAAAATTGTTAATTATAATTAACCCCAAAAACATTAAGGCTATTATCTGTAAGTAATGCAGAGTAATCTGAATGCAGAGTAGAAACAGTTTCAAGAGTTACTAGTAAAACAAAAAGTAGCTAAAACCCTTCCCTACATCTTACTAAGAGAAAAGAATCAATCCACTGAAGTTAAGACTACAAAAATGAAATGTATAAAAAGGAAAAACTTGCACTGAAAAAACAAATTTACTTAAAAGATAAACTAATAAATACCTCAAAAAAAAAAAAAAAAAAGTTAATATGAAGAAATACTTACACAATAACTAACATCTACACAATTTAACATTAAAATGAAAAAAGTGTAATTGTTTAAGGGGACAGATTACTTTTAAAAATGAGAAAATGAAGAAATTTTCGATCAGCTTTCAGAATAATAATAAAAATAATAAAAAAAAAAAAAAAAAAAAAGAATGAATGCATGTACTGTTAAACCGCAGAAGGATGATCCCTGGCGTCTTCTGCGCATGAGTGAAAAGGGTTGGTCCATTTATAAAATAGGAATGTCCGTAGTACCTAGGGATGTGTTTGTTTATTAGTATGAAAAAATTATAAACTCACTGATTACATTTCTTTTCCTTCTTTGAACTGATTCTTGAATATCTGGTTATATAAATATTTTACGATTAATTAAAAGAAAGAAAAACTCATAATATTATAAAGGGGATAGTTTTAAGGTATAACTTTAGTATATCCCTATAGCTGAATTTGGCGATTTTTCTTTGGCGATATAATATGGCAGCCTATATCTTGTTTATTTTGGATTTATGATTTTATGATTTAGATTATGATTTTATCATTTATGATTTTTAGATTTATGATTTAGCCATAATTGCCAACAAAAAATTGCCAAATGTCGTTGTGGGGATATATTAAAGTTGTTCTTTGAAGTGTGTAACACTAATTTAAAAAATATGTCAATTATTATTTATAAACTAGTATATCACCCCTTAAAAAATGACGAAATGTGAAATCAATTAAGGTAGTGAATCAACGAATTCTTTGCCAGCTTCGCTGGTCACTATATTTAAAGGGGACTAATGTGCAAGTCGTACCTGACGGGGAAGTTAAATCCTATTTCGTGAAGAATTCTTCTCAAAGTTTCTCTTTGATACTTAAAATTTCTTTTCTTTAAGTACAGGGGTATTAATTTGGCAATTGTAGGTACGATCTTATTTACTGCGTAAAACTCATGTACTGTTGTTCGAATAACATCGCAATCAAAATTATCAAGAGAAATGTTTTCGATGGTACTGTTCTTTTGCCGCTTTTTTGGTGATACAAACATTGGATTGTCTTCTCCTTTTGATTCTCTACGTATTCTTTATCGTGGCTTCTGATATATTAGTTATTTCACTCGTACGTTTCACTGATTGGGAAAGTGGAACAATAGCTTCTCCTTCTAAAGCTTCTTTATCGCAAAACTTAATGACATTATGTACAATACGCTTTGTTTCACTATGAAGAGGTTTAATCCGAGAACTCGTACCACATGTACTATTCATTTCCAATATAAACAGACTGTTATACAGTAAGAAATAAAATAAAACAAAGCAGGAGTATTAATTATTCTACACATAACAGAGGAAACAAGAATAATAGAAAATTTTCCCCTCTCTCTTCATTGCTGTGTCTCCCAGAGCGTGAGTGGAATCGTCCTGGCATTTTGCCAACCAGGTATCAATCTTCGGCGGGCGCACAGTACAAACATTTTTTTTTTTTTTTGTGTGTGTGCGTTAACTAGTATAACATTACTCAACTGATTAAAAATATTATTTTGGTTTACTTTAAAATAGAAAATTATTTTATTGCAGATTATTTTTTAAAAATTCAAGGGTGCCTTTTCACTGTGCCTGATATTTCTAAAAGTATTTCAGATATGAACTTAAAAATTTTCTCAACCATACATTTTGACATAATGAATAAAATGAACTAAAAATAATAAGTTCCGCTCAATAGAAAAAAAAATATATATCTTTATATATATATTTCTTTTGTGCGTGTGTATGTCACTGAACTCCTCCTAAAAGGCTGGACCGAGCTTAATGAAATTTTTTGTGTGTCTTCAGGTGGATTCGAGAATGGTTTAGATTTACAATTTAATTCAGTCCAATTTAAATATATATATATTAAAATCTGAGCATTTTAATTAAAATCCCCATAAAAGCCATAATAGAAATGGAAATAATGAAATATTAAAAAAGTTAGCTGCTGCCAACATAAAAGAAACATTTACATATTCATTTTGTTTTTAAAATATCTTGACATGAAAAGAAAAGAAATATATTTGCACGTGAATTAAATTGAAATTCATATAAAGCTTTGTGAAATGTTAAACTTACACGTTAAATCTGACGTCATTATAAATTTAAAAGTATTTATTTTCCTAATAATATAATTTGATATGATATAATATAATACAATATAATAATCTAAGCATTAATGTTTAAACTGATGTGTGTAAACGAAATTAGAATTTAAAAATAAATAAACAAATAATAATAATAAAAAAAAAAAAAAAAAAAAATAGAAATTCTATCTTCTAAACTTTTATTAAATTATTTATTTTAATTTATAATTGTTGGCAAAAAAATTTACGAGTTAATTTATTTTTCAACTTTTAACAAAATATATTTTCACGCCAATAATAATATAAAAAGTAAATAAAAAAAAAACATATCACCTGCATTTCATTATGCATTTTTTAAAAGAATAATTGAGAAGTTTAAATTTATTTGGCGGCTATTGTTAGCAACTAACAGTTATGACAAGTAGCTCAATATACATAGCGCATACAGCCATTACTGAAATGCAAATAGCATTTAATTATTTGAGTTACATTATGTTGATTAGAAGCCTATTTAATCTATCTATGCTCTATACTAATATATAAAGAGGAAAGGTTTATATGTAAATGTAGAGAACGATCGCTAGAACTAAATAGCCAATTTTTTTTTCTTTCAACTAATCAAAAGTTGCACTGTCTCTAAGTGCTAGAGGCTATAATAAATTTTGGTAAAATAAATTTTTAATTCAAATTTTCAATATTTTAATTGAAAACAAAGCATAGATTTTATACCTGTCATCCTTGGTGATTTTTGTATTTGGCGATCGAAAGCGCAATACGAAAATCTGTATATTTTCGTATTAAATACGAGATCTATGTTTTTACTTCAATTATCCCACTACCAGTGGTAGTGGAAGTATTATATTCGGTCTAAAAATTCGATATAGAGTTTCACCTGATTTACACGTTTTAAGGCCTCCTGAGTCCAAAAAATTAGTTTTTGGCAATGGGTCAGTGTGTGTGTATGTGTGTACGTATGTGTGGAATCTTCTGGCTGTCATATCTCCGAAACTAATAAAGATAGAACTACGAAACTTCACAATTGATTCAGGCCTGGAGTACAGATAAATTTTCGTAAAAATTTAAAAACCGGAATTGGGTCATCGAAAACCGGACAGTAAGCCCGAATCACAAAAACAGCTCTAACGATTTTCTTCAAAGTTGCTCTATAAACAACCTATTAGATGCCCTTTTGAATGATATAGTTGGTTAGATCAGGAAAATTGATAGGCGTCCTCTATGAACAGCTCAATTTCAGATGTCGCAAGTGCACTGCTTTAAAAACGCCTGTATGGATTTTTTTTCAAACTCGCCATGTTAACTTCCTATTAAATATCCTTTTGTATGTAATTTTTGCTTTTAGGTCAATAATTGCGTATGCTAAGTTTTGGTAAAAGTTGATATCTCAAAAACGCCTCTAACGTTTTCTTGAAAATTGTTTCATTAATCCAACTTAGATAACCTTTCTCAAGTATTACGTGCTTATTACTGGAATATTAACGGTCATCCTGATTAGGTAGTTCAGTTTTAGATCTCGGAAATTCATGTTTAAAAAAATAACTATCTATTATTATTATTTTTTCTTTTCCTTATTTTCAACTCGCTATATAAACTCTGTTGTATGCGTCTTTTATACGTGTATCAAGTTTCTCTTACTAGAAAATCTCAAAAAATGCATATAACATCTCCAAAAAATTGTATATAATATGTGTAATAGTGGGTAATGGAAGTCGTGTGGTTGTTTCACACCAGATTCTGTAATAGTATATATTGTACGAATATTGTTTCATATTATTGATTTCTCCCTTAATATACATTATTAAAATAACCATGAATTATGGAAAAAATTAAATATATTTGCGAGACGAACAAATAAATAATAATTAAAGCTATTATGACGACAATTTTGTCAAAAACATTTTCATGTCATAGGTTTATTTTTCAATATTTTTTATTCATGAGTAAAGAAATGTTTCTTTTTATGAAATAAATAAATAACATTAAGTAAAAATTACCAACATTTAACAACTAATTAAAAAATAATAATAATTGTAAAATTATATTTTGACTTTTCAGTTAATAATATTGCCTGACTATAATATATAAACTGATATCTTTCTTGATTTTTTACATGTCAATCCATCTTTAACTAAAATTTGTACATCCGTGCGAAGCCGGATGGGTCAGCTAGTATATATATATATTAAGAAATATAAAAATTTTAATGGTTATTTCATATTTTAAATTTAATTAGTAAGTAAACACCATATTATTAAAATAATTAAAACCTTTTAGTTCAGATTCTTAATTTGAATGTTTTGTTTAATTTAATGTAAAAATTATAAAGATAAAGGAAATTGTAATTGAGATATCCCTACACGAAGTGAGAAAACACCCTTAAATTAAAAAAAAAAAAAAAAATAAAATAAATAATAATAATAATCTGCTATAAAAATAATTTTCTATTTTAAAGTAAACTAAAATAATATTTTTAATCAATAAAGTAATACTAATTAACACAAAAATAAATAAATAAATAAAAATAAATAAAATAAATAAATAAAAATTGTTTGTACATGCATTTATTCTTTTTCTAAAAATTCTGAAAGTTGAACGAAATTTTTTTTCATTTTCTCATTTTTAAAAGTAGGCTGTTTCCTTAATTTCAAACAAATTACAAAATGTCTCAACAAAACTATTATATTATTGCAAATAAAAAACATTTTTCAAATCTTTAGTACCTATACATAATAACCAATTAGTTAAACTAATAACCTGAGAATCAAATCTAACCTTTTATCATAAAGATGAATAATCCAAGATTCATTAACTAACTTAACCTTTAAATCCAAAATAAGATATTAAAACTTCATTACTGGTATGATTTAAAATCAAATCCTTAGGATAAATATAATTTGAAACTTTTAAAAAATTACTACAATTAAATACTACAAGATCATTAATATAGTTAAAAAATTTAATGTCAGAACAGAACTATTTTTTTTTTTCTCTCCCCATAAAAACATAAAAATATATTAGCAAAAGTACTTGGAAAAAAGGTTTGATTTGTAAAAAATCATTATCATTATATAATATATTTTCAAAAATACATAACTTAGATATAAATATTTACATAATGTTAAAAACATCAGTGTAAAAAATATATTAAAAGTAAAATGTAGTTTCAATAGCATTAAGCATACCGTTATCAGTGCAGAAACGCTTAACATTATCGAAACTGCAGTTTGCTTTTAACATATTTTTTACACTGACGTTTTTAATGTTGTATAAATATTTATATTTCTGTTCAACGTCAAGTCTGGTTACATATTCAGTACATAACTTAACTAAATTAATCTGATAACTTCTATCACAGTCTAAAATTGAACTAAAATCATCATATATATTATTACAAATCATAATAATGTCACAATGAGAAATAAGGTAATGAGAAATAAGGTATTAGTCACCCCTAAGATTTGCAACAGTGTTCATCACCCTCACAAAAGACATGTTAAAGTAAGTGTTAAATAACATCTATGAATTTGAATCCACCTGCATTAGATTCCTTAGAACCAGAGAATCTAGCTCGAGCGGATTCAAATTCATAGATGTTAATTAATGGCTGTTTCAATATGACTTTTGTGAGGGTGACAAACACTCGTGCAAATCTTAGGGTTGACGAACACCGGTGTCATTTACCTTAGTTCCAAATAAATTTTCAAAATCAAAAGTGTTAATAGAACAGATCTTATAATTATTACAATTAATATATTAAAAGACTGGACTATTGTTATTAATTATAAAACAATTCTCATCTTTATAAATAGCATTGAGCAATTTATTTAACAAACTGAAAATTGTTTATCTGTGAAAAGTCCATAACTAAACATACCAAGTAACATACTGAAACTTAACTGGCCTCTTTTAAGGAAATTAAAATTAGAAATTTTTACTAAAAGCACATAACAGCAAAAGTATTACCAGTTTTAGCTACAGAATCAGTTACAATATCTGAGGATGATTTACAAAAAACTTTTTTTGAATGAATATTTAAGCAACAATATTTTAAAGAAAGTAAATACTTTTCCTTCTGTAATTAAAAATCGTTTATGTGCTTTTAATAAAAAATCAATTTTTAAATTTCTAATTTTAAATACTTTAACTCGTTTATTACCAACAAATTTCATAAAAGACCAGTTAAGTTTCAGTATTTACTTGTGGTACATTCAAATGGACATTTTTCTAGTAAAATTTTTTTCAATTTATTAAATAAAGTGCTAAATGTTATTTATAAAGATAAATATTGTTGGTTAATTTTACGTAGAAATCTTTACCTTTTTCATCAAGTATAGCATGTTCTTGATGCATGAACTTGGATAATGGACAAATAAAATTTTCTATTAGGTGTACAATTTTGCTTCCTACATTCAAAGCTTTATTGTAAAAAAAAAATAGTTTTTTTTTAACAATACATTTACAACTCAAAATATTGTGAATTTCTGGCCACTAGTTTTCCCATCTTTCAAGTAGCATACAAATACAGCATTAAAAAAAAAAAAAAAAAATCTTCATTTTTTGAGGCAATCTACATATTGATCCAATTCTTGATTTTTCCATAAGTGCTGCTCAGTCAAGCCATGTGGCATTGATTGAAATAAATGATAGTCAGAGGGAGCAATGTCTAGAGAATATGGCAGGTAGAGTAGGACTTCTCCTTTCAACATTTACAATGATTTGACTGACTTTGCGACATGGAGTCTGATACTATCATGCTGAAAAATAATTTTGTGTCTCTCATGGTATTGTGTCCCTATATCTTTTAATGCTCAGCTTAAACACAATTTGCTTTTGATACAGTCTACTGAGATTGTTTCAGTTGGTTTTAGCAGCTCATAATACACTATACCGAGATGGCCCCATTAAAAATAGAGCATGACTATGGAGCAGTGAATATTCGGTTTGGTTGCTGGCATCGAAGCATGGTCAGAAAAATACCATGATTTTCTACATTTGAGGTTGTTGTAATAAACCCATTTTTTGTCTCCAGCCCAATGTGATGTAAAAATCCCTTTTGTCTGTCTCTGCCTTTCAAAGCAGCTGTTCACAAGCGAAAAAAGTAAAAAAAAAGTGCTGTTCAAACTTTCTTGGCTTTTTTAACTTGTATAGCACCCAAATTCCTTGTTTTTTTAATAATTCCCATAACTTTGAGGCATTGCAAAGGTTTGTTGTGTCACTCCTAAGCCCCCCCCCCCCCTAATTCTTCTTGCATTTGACATGAGTCTTCATTCAGCATGTTTAAAAATCTTATCTCTTTCACTACCATGCCGTTCTTCAATGTCAAAATCACTGTTCATGAAGCATTGAAACCATACATGATATGTTCTTTCACCATATTCTTTTGAGAATATTTGATGAACCTCAGCCACAGTTGATGATAATTTGGTTCGTAAACTGACATTTTTAATAAAAAAAAAATCTTTACAATGTGGATACAAATCGACTAATGTTTCAATGACATTATGTTGGGATATGGTCAATAGGGTGGCCCAAAAAATGGATATTTTCGATAAGCAATTTCTAAAAGCAAAAAAAAAAAAAAAAAAATAAATAAATAAATAAAAAATAAAATAAAATAAAATAAAAGTACTTTGGCATCCTCATTTTGGGAAAAATAATTAAAAAAATAATAAATATTTATATCTTTACTGCGCACATGAACTTCAAAGTTTGAAAAAATGATGAAAAAAGGTCAAATTAAAAAATTTTCAATTGAAATACAAATATTATTGTTTTTGTTCTAATACCTGTCAAATGCTTCCCTTTAACACTATTTCCATATACTTTAAAAAATTTATATTATTTTACAGTTTTCAGATCACGCATGACACGTAAAGTTTCATAAAATTAACCAAAATTTGACTTTTTTATTGTTTTTTAAAAAACACATCCAGCGTGCTAGAAAATCTAATGAATCGGATATTTCGTTACATGTAGGAATTTCTTCTTTTATAGTTAACTAGCAGGCAACGCCCGCTTCGCTGGTCCCTATTTTTAAATGAATCGCTATAATTACTGAATTCTCAAAATTGCATTAATTTTTATCACGTGAAAAAAAACAGAAAAAAAATCTTATTAGGAAAAATGTCGCACCGGGTTCTCACTGCCTTCGGAAAAAATTCCCAAAATGCTCTAACTCTTATTTCTATTATTTTCCCCCTTCGCCCCCCCTCCCGTCTATCCTAATAATTTTAAAAATTCGAAAATATCCGCAATCGATTTGTAGGTATCGAAAACCTTTATATACCAATTTTGAATGCTCTAACTCTATTCTATTTTTTTTGCCCCTCCGCCCCCCCCTACCCGGCCCTCCTAATAACTTTACACTTTCGAAAATATCCCCATTAGTCTTGCTGGCCTCTAAAACCTATCTGTACCAATTTTGAACGGCCTAACTGTATTTCTATTTGTTTTTGCCCCCCCCCCTTCCCGCCCCTCCTAATAATTTTACAAATTCGAAAATATCCGTAATCGATTTGTAAGGATCGAAAACCTCTATATACCAATTTTGAACGATCTAACTCTATTTTTATTTCTTGCCCCCCCTCTCCCCTCTCCCTTCTCGCCCCTCCTAATAACTTTACACTTTCGAAAATAGCCCCATTCGACTTGCCGGCCTTTAAAACCTATCTGTACCAATTTTGAACGGCCTAACTGTATTTCTATTTGATTTTGCCCATAGCCCCCCCCCATACTGCCCCCCCCTTCCCACCCCTTCTACTAATTTTACAAATTCGAGAATATCCGCAATCGATTTGTAAGTATCGAAAACCTCTATGTACCAATTTTGAACAATCTGACACTATTTTTATTTTTTTGCCCCCCCCCCCCCCCCACACACACACACAAAAAAAAAAAAAAAAATCGGAAAAAATCAAAAAATGAGTTTTTGGAAATATTTTCAAGAAGACGCTTGGCGGTTTTCTTTTTTTTTTTACATCTTTGAGCTATTACTTTTACTCGAAAATCTGTATTTTTCTAAATTTGCCACCGAAAATCATTTATACCCCCTTGTCCCGTTAAAAATCCAAAATTCCAAAATCGCAGGAAACGATTTTTTCGTATTCAAATCTAGTCTCCCCATCTGCAATTTATTCACTGTGAAGTAATTTGGAGCCGAGTTATACTTATACATGTGTTTTTGCCTTATGCGCCACCGAAAATCATTTATACCCCCTTCCCCCCTTAAAAATCCAAAATTCCAAAATCGCAGAAAATAATTTTTTTGTTTTGAAGTCTAGTCTCTCCCTCTGCAATTTCTTCACCGTGAAGCAATTTGAGCCGAGTTGTGCTTATAAAGGTGGTTTTTGCCTTCTGCACCTTCGAAAATCATTTTCAGCCCCTCTCCCCCCTTAAAAATCCAAAATTCCAAAATCGCAGAAAATGATTTTTTTGTACTTAAGTCTAGTCTCCCCATCTGCAATTTTTTCATCGTGAAGTAATTTGGAGCCGAGTTATGCTTATAAAGGTGTTTTTGCCTCCTGTGCCTCTGAAAATCATTTTCACCCCTTTTCCCCTTTAAAAATCCAAAAATCCAAAATCGCAGAAAATGATTTTTTTGTATTCAAGTCTAGTCTCCCCATCTGCAATATCTTCCTCGTGAAGCAATTTGGAGCCGAGTTATGCTTATAAAGGTGTTTTTGTCTTCAGCAACTCCGAAAATCATTTTCACCCCCTTCCCGCCTTAAAAATCAAAAATTCCAAAATCACAGAAAATGATTTTTTCGTATTTAAGCCTAGTCTCCCCATCTGCAACTTCTTCCCTGTGAAGTAATTTGGTGCCGAGTTGTACTTATAAATGTGTTTTTGCCTTATGCGCCCCTGAAAATCTCATTTTTACCCCCTACCCCCCTTAAAAATCCAAAATTCCAAAATCGCAGAAAATGATTTTTTTTGTATTCAAGTCTAGTCTCCCCATCTGCAATTTCTTCACCGTGAAGCAATTTGGAGCCGAGTTATACTTATAAAGGTGGTTTCTGCCTTCTGCCCCCCCCCCCCCCCGGGAAAGAACGGGGGGGGGGGGGGTGTATTTCGCAAAATCCCGTCTTAGTGAGCGTCAGGGTCCTAAAATCAATCAGCTCACCAAAAATTGTGACTATCTCTCATAGGATCGCCACAGCCGTGTTGAGTCAGTGAATCAGTGAGTGAATCAGTCAGTGAGTTTACTCTTTTATATATATAGATAAAAGCACGTGATAGTAACAGATAGTACGTAAATTTGGTTAGCAAATAATCAGACTTGATGACACCATATCTGGCTTCATACACTGAGCAACGCAAATTCTCATTTCATTCTCCATTCTCATTCTAATATATCAGTCTGCTGTCAGCAAGCAGTGTGATCAGTTCATTATGTTTTAGTTTTATCATATTTAAGTAGGGTTAGGTTAAAATATTATGTTAAATTGTGAATTTACAGTAGTGCTTTAAAAACTATTTGGTATTGTATTTGTGTTATGTGACCCTTGCATCATAAATAACGGCAGCTACCAGACAATCCTTTGCATATTCGTTTTTATTTTTATTTATTTATTTTTGGTAGGGGGCTTACAAATAAAAGAACTGGATACGAACACTTTTCCAACATATGAGGAAGTACTTTTATGTTTTTTCAATAAAAGGTAGAGATTGTCTTTATACTCTAAGAAAATGCTTGCATTTTTTTACAGTTGCCAATTGAGTTAGTTCACAAATACAGGAGTTATACTGTAAAGCTTCAATACCAACTGTGTTCCATACTAGAATAGTACAATTAATTAAAGGCTATCATGATCTATGCTTCAATTTAAGAAGGTCTTATAACAGTGACAAAGCTGAAAGCAGCTTTAAAGAAAAGGTGAATGCTTCATCGCTGATGCTAAATGAAAGCTGTTGGATGTTATAACATGCAAATACACAATCACTTTTTCTTGCTTTCGTGGGGAAAACCAAAGTTCCTGTGACTGTCTTGTAAACACTGATTGTAAAAGTGAAAAAGAGTAAAAAAAAAGTCCTGTATTGTGCTAAAATTTTTGTATGACCAATGAAATACTAGAAATACTTAAATTAGTATTTAAATTTTAACTTCTTCACACATCATAAAATTAAAGACAGCACTACCGGTTTTGAAAGGACGTGGCCTTTCTTCTTCAGATGCAAAAAACACACGCTACTGCCTTGGAGGTAAAAGCAAAACTGCTGTCTTTAATTTTATGGTGTGTGAAGATGTTTTAAAGTTTAAATATTGATTATACACCAGCTTTTTAATTTAGTATTGCACTTACATTAATATAATAGGAAAGAAACATAAAGGCTGAGATAGAAGGAACATAGAAAATTTTTAGATCAATATTGAAAAAATAGTTTAATTAGTTCTTCCAATGATTCAGTTGTAAATGCTCATCTTAAGAAGTCATTTAAAGAAACAATAAAAGAAGATGACGCATCTGTTACTTCGACATCTGAAACTCAAATGAAAATTAGTTATCTGCTACCACTGTAATGAGTGGCAGGTTTAGAACTTTTGACAGGAAAATAGCTTCTATTGTGTCTGTCGTTGTAAAAGATGTTGGACTGATTAGTGATGAAACGCCTTTTTTGCTAACCCTGAGAACTTGTTATTGACCATAGCAGTGGACAACAAGCAACGTATAAGAGAGTTAGCCTACAAAAGAATACTAAAGGCAAGAGGTCAACCATCAGGACACACTTCTGTATCTACAAGAGAATTTCTTTCACTAAAATTTTGAAATTACGAACTATGAATTGTTGATCAGCTTGCAATGTGTTCACTTTCTCTCTCTTTCTCTATGCCTCCAATGAAGGAAAATGTGACAAACAAGGATCTTTTGTCATTTCTATAAACTAAAAAATTGCCAAAGTTTAAAATCATAAAATTCACATATCACATTCACTATCCAAAAACTGTAAAATATAAATATTTTTAAAGATATATAGAAAGAGTGTTAAAATGAAGCATTTGATTGGTATTAGAACAAAAAAGTAATAATATTAATATCTCAATAAAAGTTTTTGAAATTTGACCTTTTTTCGAACTTTGAAGGTCATGCACGAACTCAAGATATACTAAATATTTATTTATTTTATTATTTTTTCCAAATTGAGGATGTCAAAGTACAACTGTTTCTTGCTAATAGTAATTGCTTATCTAAAATATCCATTTTTCAGCCCACCCTAATGGTCAAGCTTATTGTATGATCCCCTACATCTGTTTATTTCCTCCACCATTGAACCCTAAAGCCATCTACGGGAAAATGGTAAAAGTAAAATTGTACACATAATAAATACATGAATAACTAAACTAAGCTTGCAAAATCTGATAGATACACCCAAGGCCACAGCCAACTTGAAATTTTCAGACTTGTCAAAAATTTTTGAGTTATACTTAAATTTTAACGCTCAACATTATGTATCAAAGAAGTCTGAACCCCCTCTGAAATTTTTTTTTGGCTATGGCCTTCGATACAGTATCATAGTCTGTGATTTTTTCTTTTTATTAATCAGAAATTTTATACTACTTATTTTTCTTTCTTTGTGTTCCTGTGGCACAATAAATGTATGTTGGCAAATTAAAATGTTTTTTTATCTTTAATTTTACATAATCTGGAGACTGCCTAATTGAATCTTCATATATATTTTTTTTTCACCAGTCAGCCAGTCAAACCAGTCAGCCAATATGACAGTAAAACTTATGGCAGTGAAGCCAATCCTAAAAATTCTTAGCTTACTTCTGGTTTCATATCTTTGTGATTGCTTCTGCATTCAGATTATAAAGAAATAAAGCCCTCGAATATACTTTCAGGGGTGGAATTGGGATGAATTGCTAAACTTCTTCAAGCTAACCAAGCAGATAGCATAAAATTCATCAACATGGTAAGAGGCTGCAGCACTTGAAGGTGTGGATTTATTATTCAAACTGCTTCTAGTCGATTCCTTTGAATTCTTTTTAATAGAAAGACGGCTGTTGTCATATTGATAGTTTTACATTTTTTTTCTAAATGCTTCCTAAATTAATATAGAAAATTTTTTGATTAGTGCATTTAATTAGATGATTTTTATACAAAAAGGTGATTCTTCTGAGGAAATGCTACAGGATATTGTTCATGTTCTAGTCGCAGAATGGAGGTCCCACCTCTTTCTTATAGTACTTTAAAATTAAATAAGTTTCATTATTTAACACATTCGGTGCCAATCACGTGCCAGTGCGTGATGTGCAGTACTGTTTCAAATGGCAGTCACGTGACATTGGTAGCGAATGTGTTAAAAAAGTATTTAAATAAATGCTGTAAGAAATAGATTTTGAATTTAAATGTATTATCTAATTAAAAGATTGAGAAAATGAGTATTAAAATATATACTTCTCAAATTAGCAGCAGCTGAATTTTGAAAGAATTATGTTAAATATTTTAGAATGAATAACAAAAAGATTAAAACAATAATAATAATAAATAATAATGCATAGTAAAAATTAAAGATAATTTCTTAATCTTTATACTTTTTTTTTACCTGCATATGAGTTTTTAAAGTTTCTTTTAAAACTGCTGAATGCATATCATTTCCTGTATTGGCATTCAAATTCCTTTTTAAATAATATCCATCTGTAAATAAAACACGAATGAAAAGTAAATAAGAAAAAAATGAAGAATGGGCATAAACATTAAATAAAATTTTCTATTCTTCCACTAATAATGATTGCCTTATTCAGGGGTCAAACTACCTAACATGCAAAAACTCTGAAACTGCTACTTGTATGCAGATAAGGGAGACATAATAATGATATGTCATATTGCTACCTATAATAAGTGATATTTGGAGAGTTCTTAATACATTATAAGGATAATTAAACATTCAAAATGAGAAATTTCTATAAAAACAAAATAATTTAACATGAAGTTCAAAGACTGCAAAAATTTCAAAACCCTGAATTCAAGGGTAGCCCCTGAAAAGTTTCATGCCTGCTTATTATAAAGAAATTTTAAAAAAGAAAACAAATTTAATACTTATAATAATTAATTATACGATAAATACTCACAACTCAAACACTAGTTGGCATAGGTGGACTTTTCTCAGATCAGCAATATATATTTGCTCTCATAAATATCTACTACTGAACATACTACGTTCATGTCAAGAGCAATAAACTCAGCTGATAGCCTGGTAGGGCCACAAACTGAAGTGCCCCAGTCACTACGCTTTGCTGTAGTTACCTTATCCTAATTTACTACATAATTTTGCTGGTGTCAGTTTCATATTTTAGTTCTATTTGCAGTGCAATAATCTCCATAATCCAAATTAATGCAAAATATTGCTCTATTCTGTCATTTTATAAAGATCTTTCTTTTCGAATAACTTATAAAGTTTTTAAAGAATGTTTCTATTCATTTATGTTCCTGCAAGTAACATAAATGATATTTTAAAACTATTCTGCCATGTTAAGAGAATCTTAAATTTTGAATACAGATACTCATTCACACTTTATGGAAACAGTGTTACTAGTTAATTTTTATGATACAAAGCTGTATTTTTTAGGGTATTTTGCTTCTATAGGTATGGTTCTTGACACTAGCTCTAGCACAAAATTTCCATGAAAATAAACTTTTTTTTTTTTTTTTTTTTTTTTTTTTTAAAGTATTGTTAAGTCAGTTTTATCCCACTCCTCTGGAGTAATTTTCCAAAGTCCATTCAATGTTTTTGGATGTCCTTTTCCTAAAACTTACAAAGCCCACGGCAGAGGCATCAGATGATCATCAGATATTCCTTTAAATGGGATGCGCTTTAATCCTGTTTTTAATTCTTTCTTTTCTAAATAAGTGGCAATTAACTTACAATGAAAGTATGAATCAGTAAAATTGATATTGAAATTAAACCAAGTTTAAATTAAAGAGCACGGTCGAAATCAAAGACATAGGGTAGAGTACAAACTTGCTGCAACAACCCCCATGGGGGCGAGATATGACCCCCTAATAGTTTTAGTTATTTCTATAAAAACCAACAAAACATGCAACGTAGTAAGATCGAGTTCCCGCAAGGACGTTTTGTATTTAAATTTTTTATTTCAACTGAAATATTTATTTTTTTATATTTTTAATTAAATTAAATTATTATTTTAAGAGAAAATATTAATTATATTAAAAAAAGGTTTTTATTCATTCATGGTCAATACTTTATTAATTGGAATACTCAAAAAAAAAAAAAAAAGATCTTAATATAATGATTATTTTCTCTTAAATAAATAATTTAATTTAATTAAAAATTAAAAAAAATAAATAAATATTTCAGTTGAAATAAAAAAGTAAAATACAAAACACCCTTTAGGGAACTCGATCTCAGGACTTCCATATTACAAGTCAAGCTCGCTACCACTGCACCACCCGTTCTTACAAGAATGCATATTTTGTTGTTTTTTATAGAAATAGCTAAAACTTTTAGGGGTCATATCTCATTGTTGCAGCAAATTTGCATTCTACCCTATGTTTTCAACCATGCTCTTTAATTTAAGCGTGGTTTGGTTTCTATAGCAATTTTACTGATTCATACTTCCCTTGAGATTAGAGGCTTTGTCTATATATAGCTCAAAGAATGAGGGTCCATCAGAGGTTTTTTTTCGGCCCTGAGAAATTTCAAGTTGCAATTTTATTATATGAATGATTAGACCACTATAAATGAAAAGCGATGTGAATTAACTCAAAAAATTCAGTATGACTGCTATGAAATATGACGTAACAATGTCAATGTTTAGACCCCTCACAGTCCTTATTGACATGATGTTAAATATAAGGTCTGTCTATGGGCGTTATTTTTGAAAGTTAGATAATTTTAGAACAGGATTTTCTGTATTTATGTTTATATTACAAATGAATAAACAATACAGGGTGTCCCTGAATTCACGGGCCAAACTTTTAAGGTAGATAAAACACATATAAAGAAGCATTTTTTTTCGTATAGCAATATGGAGTTGGAAATGAAAAGTGTAGATGGAAAAACCGGAAGTGCATCATACTTTAGAATGGGAAAAAGAGAAAAATCCATAGAAAACAGCATGAAAAAGAAGAGAGAGAGAAAGCACAATCCAAGAGTGTGAAAAAACATCAGTCTGAAAATAAAGGAAAAACAAACAAGAAAAAGAAATTGAAGCAGCGGAAGGGTGAGCTCAGGGCTCACTGAAGACTTTTATTTCCGATCCCACATTGTTATTTAAAAAATGTTTCTTTATATGTACTTTAACTAACCTTAAAGTTTGGCCCTTGAATTCAGGGACACCCTGTAGATTATACTATTTTTAATCAAAGTATTTGAATCCATTATATATCAATTGTAGAAAGATGAATATTTAGTATACTAGCAGGCTTTGCCCGCTTCGCTGGTCATTATATTGAAATGAATCCCCAAAACAGCATATCATTAATAATAATAAAATATCTTAAAAAAAAAAAAAAAAAAAAAAAAAAAAAAATCATTGAAATCCGTCAAAATTTAATTTTAAGTTCCTGCTACTTTCTGTCGCGGTATCCCCGCTCGTCACAGTCGAGTCTGGACCCCCAATGCCTTCAGCAGTCTCTTACCTGCTTTTTACTCCCCCTCCCTCGCGGTTACAGTTGAAAATTTTACAAAATCTCATCAAAGTGCATATTTCGCACACTTAATTAACACCCACACACCAAAATTCGCCACTCTTAGGTAATTTGGACGGATTTAAGCTTCAAAATGTGGTTTTTGTCCCACCCGCCCCAAGAGGAAGGGGTGGGGGTAAATTTCCAAAATTACTTTATATTGCATGTTGCATACACATACCTAACCGACACATAAAAAAATTGAGATCCTGAAATTATTTAAAGCTGAGCTATGCTTTAAAACTTTTTTTTTTTTTAATCTCTCCCCCCGTTCTTAAAGGAGGGAAGGAGGAGGGAATTTCGCAAAATCTCTTCATACTATGAGTTAGATACATATAATCGTCCCTTACATAAAAAATTTCCAACCTTAGGTAATTTAGTACAACGTTACGCATGAATACATGTTTTTGCTCCCCATTCTCCAAAGGGCGGTAGGGTGGAATTTCATAAAATCCCTTTGTAGTGTGTGTTCAGTTCGATTTCCTCGTGTGTTGAGTACCCTTCTTCAAAAACCTTTTCCCTTCCCTCCCCCCCTTAAAAATCCAAAATTCCAAAATCGCAGAAAATAATTTTTTTGTACTCAAGTCTGGATTTCCATCTGCAATTTCTTCACCGTTAAGTAATTTGGAGCCGAGTTAAGCCTTCTGCCTCCCAAGGGGGACAGGGAGGGGGGTATTTTGCAAAGTTCCGTCTTAGTTGGGGGTCAGGCTCTGAAAACCAACCTGGTCACTAAAATTTGTGACCCTCTTTCCCACAGAATCGTCATGGCAGTGTTGAGTCAGTGAATCAGTGAGTTTACCTGTACTCTTTTATATGTACAGATTTGTTTATATTTTTTATGGACTACTTGGCTTGAAGTTGCTGTCACAAAAATAGAGTCCTTGGCGTAAAATGTCCTATCTACTTCAGTATTAAAATTGAAAATATACCCAGGATTATCAACTAATAAAGCTCTTTATTACAGATCTGAATTAGCTTTCATTTTCTTATTATTTAATTTTGATAATGACGTTATGTTGTCATGTGCCTAAGCAAATTTAATATTTATTATTTTTTTTTTTATTATTCGCGTGAAATATTCTTTGGCAACAATTAAAAATTAAAATAAATTAATTTAAAGTTTTATTATAGAAGAAATATCTATATTATATAGAAGATTAATTAAAAATTTACATTTTTCCCGGTATAAATAGTAGCCTATGTCTTATTCCAGACTATTATCTATCTCTGTACAAAATTTCATCCAGATCCGTTTATCCGTTGTGGCGTGATTGAGTAACAAACATCCATCCAAACTTTCGCATTTATAATATTAGTATAGATTAGTTATCATGTGCATGTGTTAGATTGAGTTATTTTGCTTTCAAATTGACAAAATTTTAATTTTGAATTTCAAAACTCTGTCGTTCTTGGCGCTTATTGTATTTGGTGATCAAAAACGTAATACGAAAATATGCATGCCAGATGTATATTTTCGTAATATGCATTGTACGAAATATTGTTTCATATTATTCATTACTCTCTTAATATAAGTTGTTAAAATAACCATGATTTTTGAAAGGAATTAAATTATGTTCGCCAAATAATTTGGCGATATTTTTTTTTTTCTGCTAAGGATGACCGATATCAAATCTATTCCGCTGCAACATATTAGTATCTTATATCAGATATTTTATTTAGACATTTGAAAACAAATTTGACTTCAAATTATGATAGAATATTTATCATTTTCCTTTTAATTAGTATATTAGTTGGATATTTATTGTGTAACTATCATCTTTTGAAATGAAATGCTTGTGTTTTCAATCGAATATGGAAATTTTCCATTTTTTTTTTTTTTTTACCAAGAGTTTTGAAATTAAAAATTCAAATTTTGTCAATTTTACAACAAAAATAACTTAATCTAACGCATGGACATGATAATTAATACATACCTATACCTAAATATGGGGATTAAAATCGGAAAATAATTTCCCGCGATTTTTAATAATTTTTTACAAAAAATCCAATAGACGTTTAACATAAGAAATATTTTTCTTGCATCCACGAACGGCCAGTGACGTCATCACTTCGCTTGCGTATTAGCACTTTATCAATGTGTAAAAGAAATTTTTTATTAAAAATGACGTCAATTTTTGCGGCATTTCTCACATAATATACGTTAGCAAAGTCACCGAGTCTGCAAACACAGATATATCAGGTGAGACAATAATAATAATCGTAGCACAACTCCATAGACCACGAAATTTCAATTTAGAAATTTTTTATTCATGAATTCATCAACCGTGAATATTTATTTAAATCAAATTGGAGTGTACAGGTTGATATTTTTATTTATTACCAACTATGTGAAAAATACCAGAGCCGGGAATCGAACCCGGGCCCTCCGCTTAACGCACGGATGCTCTACCATTGAGCTACCCTGGCCGACAACCAGCTAGGCATTTCTCACATAATATACGTTGGCAAAGTCACCGAGTCTGCAAACGCAGATATATCAGGTGAGACAATAATAATAATCGTAGCACAACTCCATAGACCACGAAATTTCAATTTAGAAATTTTTTATTCATGAGTTCATCAACCGTGAATATTTATTTAAATCAAATTGGAGTGTACAGGTTGATATTTTTATTTATTACCAACTATGTGAAAAATACCAGAGCCGGGAATCGAACCCGGGCCCTCCGCTTAACGCACGGATGCTCTACCATTGAGCTACCCTGGCCGACAACCAGCTAGGCATTTCTCACATAATATACGTTGGCAAAGTCACCGAGTCTGCAAACGCAGATATATCAGGTGAGACAATAATAATAATCGTAGCATAACTCCATAGACCACGAAATTTCAATTTAGAAATTTTTTATTCATGAATTCATCAACCGTGAATATTTATTTAAATCAAATTGGAGTGTACAGGTTGATATTTTTATTTATTACCAACTATGTGAAAAATACCAGAGCCGGGAATCGAACCTGGGCCCTCCGCTTAACGCACGGATGCTCTACCATTGAGCTACCCTGGCCGACAACCAGCTAGGCATTTCTCACATAATATACGTTGGCAAAGTCACCGAGTCTGCAAACGCAGATATATCAGGTGAGACAATAATAATAATCGTAGCACAACTCTATAGACCACGAAATTTCAATTTAGAAATTTTTTATTCATGAATTTTTTATTCATGGCTAATTTTTTGCTATTATTAGCTTACAAAATTGCTATTTTATGCATAAAAATCGCAAAAATATTTTTTTTTTTTTTTTTTCGGAATAAAAGGTAGCCAACTTTCTAAGTTAGGGTATAAGCTATCTCCATTACAAATTTCATCGAAATCCGTCGAGCAGTTTTGGCGTGAAACTCAGTCAAATAAATTCACGGACATTCACATTTATATATATATAAGATTTTATTTAGACATTTGAAAACAAATTTGACTTCAAATTATGATAGAATATTTATCATTTTCCTTTTAATTAGTATATTAGTTGGATATTTATTGTGTAAATATCATCTTTTGAAATGAAATGCTTGTGTTTTCAATCGAATATGGAAATTTTCCATTTTTTTCCCCTAGAGTTTTGAAATTAAAAATTCAAATTTTGTCAATTTTACAACAAAAATAACTTAATCTAACGCATGGACATGATAATTAATACATACCTATACCTAAATATGGGGATTAAAATCGGAAAATAATTTCCCGCGATTTTTAATAATTTTTTACAAAAAATCCAATGGACGTTTAACATAAGAAATATTTTTCTTGCATCCACGAACGGCCAGTGACGTCATCACTTCGCTTGCGTATTAGCACTTTATCAATGTGTAAAAGAAATTTTTAATTAAAAATGACATCAATTTTTGAGAGATGCATATTTTTTTTTAATAATTTTTTATCGTTCACATTTAGATAAATGTATTTATTTTCCTGTGGAAAAAAAAAAGTAAATTCGTTTTTTTTTTTTTTTTTTTTTTTTTTTTGGCATCAATTAAATTATGGAAAAATATAAATGGCTAATTTTTTGCTATTATTAGCTTACAAAATTGCTATTTTATGCATAAAAATCGCAAAAACAAATTTTTTTTCGGAATAAAAGGTAGCCAACTTTTTAAGTTAGGGTATAAGCTATCTCCATTACAAATTTCATCGAAATCCGTCGAGCAGTTTTGGCGTGAAACTCAGTCAAATAAATTCACGGACATTCACATTTATATATATATAAGATTGTGGAGCAACACTTTTATCTTAACTTTTATCACACTTTTATCAGTGGAGCAACACTTTTATCTTCATATATAATTTATGTCATAGTGTACTTCACAATATATTTCAATAAAAAAGTGTTGCTCCTTTGTGCTCTTGTAAAAAAAAGTAGGTCAAGACTCTAAAAATGGGAGAATTTCGGCAAAAACTGCAAAATTGTCAATCTTTGGGCCCCTGCGGAACAAACGGTTATTGGAATAATATAAATAATATTGACTGAAATGCAAAATACACATGTTCAAAAATAATGAAATGCAAAAATTTCACACTTGTAATCCGATATTTTCCTCAATTTCAGGGCTGAAAAAAACCCCTTATGGACCCTCATCCTTTATAAATGTTTTATCCATATAAGTATGAAATTTCTTTAAAAATTGGTTATAAAATATTCTGCTGATAGTAGAGTGAATTAATTTTAGCTTTACTTGAGATTTTGCAGATTTTTAATTTGCAGTTGTAACAAAATCCTGCAACTATTGTGAATTCCTTTGAGGAATTTTCTGTGCCATTTTGCACGATTATTTTCTTCAGTTAAACATTAGAAAATTGCTCTTTTTTAAAATTACAGTCACTTACATATACCAATGTCTCACTGAGTGTTACCACAAATTCCTATTTTTCCTCAGCTGTGTAATTTTCTTACAAAGCCAGAAGACATTCTTAGTTTTAATGCAATGGATCAACAAGTTTGTAGATTTTCTTTTAGAAGTAGATACTTCACACTCTTGATATTTACCTACATTTAATTGGTCTTAGGATTAGATTTTGTGGTTATTTTATATTTTTAATTTCTGTTAGGTGCTTTTTTTCTTTTCATATTTAATATGTTACACATAGGGTAAGTGTACCAGTGATTGACACTTTTAGAGCAATCTCTGATGTTTTTAATGTTCTAGTCATCAGAAAATATTTTTAGAAATTTTAAGTTAGTACATATGGCATGAAAGACATTCAGAACCACATATATGTTAAAATATATACAGTTGATAACAATTTTTTTTTTTTATGAATTTTTGACAGCCACTCAATGTTCCAGTAATTGACACTGCCAGTTTTTCCTTTTATTAGTAATTGGCACCCTATGTTCCAGTGTTTGACACTGCTAGTTATTCATTTTACCAGTTATTAGCACCCTATGCTCCAGTGTTTGACATAAAATGTTAAAATTCTTATATGTAAAATATATGATTTTCTTATTTATTAATTATTTCGGGATAGATGTCAATTACTGGAGCATGCCAATCACTGGAGCACCTACCCTATCTTTTTTTTTTTTTTTTCCCTATGCAATTATTTATAATTTCTTGATATGAATATTTCTCCTCTGAATGCACCGTTACATAATCTTTCAATCACCTATCAACTTTAGGAGTCTAAAAAAAAAAAAATATTTTAACAAGATAATAGCAGACAATTATCCTGAACTTGTCAAATTTGTATTCCAAAATGCAAACGAGAAAAATAAATACAAAATTGTTTCCATACATTGTCAACAACCTTCTGTACCTTTCAAAGTTTTCAAAAAATATTGAATTTAATAAGGTTCTGGTCTATATCTATCATAAATGATATTTTAAAAAACTCAGTGACTTCTTTATTATAGGAACATTTCTCATAACAGATGTTTATGTAAAATTTTGCAACATTCTGAAATATTAAGAAAATAAACTTTAATAGCCTTCTTAGTAGCATAAATAATATTGTAAAACTGACGTGACTTTTTTTTTTTAACGATCATTCATTCTTGAGACATTGTCTACATAAATTAACAAACTGATTAACTTACAAATGATTGATAGCTTTTTCATAATTATTTTTTTTAGAACTTTTAATGGAAAGAATCATATATAGTAATTCCAAAATTAAATTATATATATATATAAATAACAATGAATTGTTAAACATAGTAAAAGCCAAGCAACAGATACAAGATCACAGAAACCACATAGACCAATAAGAATGAATATTTTTTAAGTAGGAGAAGCTGAGAAAGGTGAAAAATATTCATCAGGAGGGGAGACCTTTTTCACCCTTGAGCACCAATGTACGATTTCGTTCACTAGTTGCTATAATAGCAAATCACAAGCCAGCTCCCTATCGTACATGAAAATAATTGAAGTGAAATTTAAAATGGAATATACTATTAAGTTCAAAATAACAGTGAATGTAACAGAAAACAACCATAATAAACAAACAATACTCACAGGATGATACATTTGGAGTCATATGGATTAAAAACACGCAAAATAATTCAGGGGTTTAGTTGTTCATGGAATAAAACAAGCGAAATTCAAGGTTTACTGGTTCATAGCTGGTAAAGAATAATGAAACTATACAGCAACATGAATATTTATTGATTGATTATCATGTATGTAAGAGTATGATTACTAATTTTAAAAATAGTTGACAACTCAACAATGAAGAAATAGAACATTTAAAGGAAAAAGAAAGAATGCATATTAATACAAGGTAAATGCAACAGGCCTTCAGCTTTATATGTATATATATATACTTTCACAAAAAATTACATAGTATATACATATATATATATGAAAGGATAAAAAGAATTAAAAATTTAAATTATTATTTAAAATTAATATTAAGTGCTAACTTAATATTAATAATTCAGAATAAATGTTAAATTTAAGAACATCTTAACAGGAATTCTGTTCTAGAGCCCTTGTAAAATTGGTTTTGCAGCAGAACATGTTACAGCACAGGAATCAGATCTGAGAATATCTTTTAGAATAAAAATTACACAATCGCAAGTTTAGTAACAAAACATTGCAGAATACTTAATCCCAGATATCTGGGCTTACAAATGATAAAGCATAGGTGGGAAGTAGCTTAGCTAACTATATATATATTTAAAAAAGTATAAATTAAATAATAAAAGTTTTTTGAAATCACCTTCTAATAACTATTTCTTATTTAGATTCAAAGGGAAAAAAAACCATCAAATACGGTTATTTTTATTTAAAGGCTTAGGAGAATTAAAACAATTATTTTCTGAAGTATTAATATGCATAAGTAACGACTTACTTGAATCTGTTCTTCCCATTAAGTTTGAAGAAGCTAAATCCATGTGATTTGGTTTTAAAGGACTCTAAAATTAAAATATAATTAATGCAGTTAATAATTTAAAAAAAAAAAAAAAAACCTCAATTATTTAACATTCAGGAAAAAAAAAAAAAAAAAAAAAAAAATGATAATAATAATAATTAAAAATTATTCATACATATTTTTCAAACAGTAATCTTCACTTACCTAGCCAGAAGTTCAAGCTAATATTATTCTATGGGAAATTTTCTTTACTTATAACTCATTAACTAATACATATTTTTAAATTCTGTTTTCACATTCCGAAAATTCACAACTGTTAAACTGACGGCCCTTTTTTAAAAATGGAATTTTTTAAATCTCTAATATTTTATTTTGAAACTGCAAAATGAAAAATTTCATATATTGAAAAATTTGTATTTTACAGCTTCAAAATAAAATATTAAAAAATAAAAAAATCAGTTTTTAAAAACGGTCCGTCAATTCAACAGTTGGGAATATTCTGAACGTGAAAACAGAATCTAAAAATATGTATTAGTTAATGAGTTATAAGTAAAGAAAATTTCCCATAGAATAACATTGGCTTGGACTTCTGGTGACAGTAAGTCAGTCAAGAGGGCTGTTAACAAAGTTTTAGATTTATTGAGCAAATAGAAGAAAGTATTTAATGAAGTATTCAATGAAGAATAGAAAGTTTTGTTCATGAGAAATAAATTGAATGGCACAATTATACTAAAAAGGGAATGTTACACGTCAGGAGGTTTTATAAAACTGTTTGTTTTTGTAAGAGTAACAAAATTATAGAATTTGTTTAAGAAGTAAGAAATAAAAAATAAACTAAGCTACATACAAAAATCTTAACATTCTAAATATTTTTCCTTTGTTTACAAAGGAAAAATATTTAGAATGTTAAGATGAGTTCAAAGAATATTGCACTGCTTTCAAAATATCCCAATACGTATTTCTTGGATAATTATGTATCAGAACATCAGACAATCTACCCAAATAAAATAATGAAAACACATATTGACCACCACTTAAAAATTTCTAAATTCCTTAACTTTTGCTTATAATTTTTTCTGACTATTGCACATTATAAATAAATTACACACAATTCCTGTACCTCACATCCAACTGTGACATCATTTTTTACTTCCATTATTGCCCATAAATACAAACTCCTAGTGAAGGAGTTTATGCATAATAATTTAAATATTTTTCTTTATTAAAACTATTGAACTCATTATCCCCCCCCCCCCCTTCCACACAATTTATCCTCTGCTTAATTATTTTGGCAATCACTTCATAATGAGCTAATAATATCTGTTTAACTGTGTTTGATTTAGAAATTGATTAGCTGATATTTATTTATTTTTATTTTATTTTTTTTTTTTTCTGTGTGTGTGTTTTCCTGGATAAAAGTATATTACAAAGTTTATATATATATATTGGAAGTTTTGTAACAATCAGAATTAATTGTAAAATTACAAGTCAACAGATAAGTTATTCTTAGATTCCAATGCCACAAAGACAGGATTAACACTAAGACAAAGTTTTTCAAAGAAAAAAAAAATAAATAAAAAATTGCAATAATTATTTAAATTACATGATGTTTTTCTAAATTGCAGAATTATGTAACATAGTAATTCATTCTTTAATTGATTGATCTAATTAATTCTTATAAAAAAAAAGACAGCAATTTGAAAATATTGTATACTACAGGCATGAGAGTGTAACGCGCGCAGGGAAAACTATACAAATATGTTCATAAAATTTATTTCAAATGAAAAATAATACTCACAGGAAAAAACTATACAAAACATTTTAAAAGTGACAAATTAAACTAAAAGAATAATGCATCAAGACAATAAAACATGTGTTTAGAAAAAAAAAAAAAAAAAAAACATTAGCTAGCAATCAACATTTAATAACATTGACTGGTGGTGGAAAATGGGAAAAGGGGGGGGGGGGGGTAAAAAGTAGTTCATGAGTGAGAAATAATAAACCAAATTCTACTTCTTTATGGGTTCTAGAATATCATAAAGTAAGTTTTAAATTAATATTGACATTTTTGTTCTGGATAGATAAATATTAAAAAATAAAAGGCTTCCCGCAGAATGTTTGATTGGCAATGGTTAGAGATGAAAAAAGGGGTAAGGGGAGGACAAAAAAAAAAAAAATAAAAAAAAAAATAAAAAATACATGAGTGAGAAATATTGAATAATTCTGTTCTTTTATATGTTATAAAATCTGATAAAGCAAGCTTAAAATGAATATTGACATTTATATTTTGGATAGAAAAAGATTGAGAATCTAACATTTTTTGTGGAGCGTTTGAACACTGATCATTATTGGAGATTGATTTTAACAAAACAAAAAACCGCGAAATAAACGAAAATCACAAAAACGCGGAAAATTCTCATGCCTGATCATGAACTCAGTGGCGCCAACTTATATGGGACCGTGGGACCTGAGCCTACCCAATAATTTGCTCTTCCAGCCACCCAATTTTCATTGTTCTGATTTCTTATTTATTTCTTTTTTTGAAGCTTAAAAAAGCATTTTCTTAAAAAAGAGAAATATGGCATGCTATAGTGCTGCAGATTGAGCATTGAATTAAAAACCTTTGAAGATAAAAATTCGTTAATTTATAAGAATCCTTAAAATCCTGTGTATATTTTTAATGTTCAAAGGTTTTAATGTCTAGGTTCAAAACAGTGCTTTCGAAATAAGTTTTCTATTTTTTAAAGTGCATTTTTTCTATAAAATGATCTATTTAGACAAAAATAAATCATTTATGAGACTATTATTTCTGTTTAATTTTTTAAAAAATATTTCATAATTTGTTTATACTTTTGATGTGCTACTTGGCTTAAAATAGCTGTAGCAAAATTAAAGTTATTCACGAAAAACTTCCAGTCTACTGTTCAGCATCAAAACTTTAAAAAAATGCCTAAGAAGATCTATAAATAAAGCTTATAAAATAAAAGTTATGACCTATAGAGTTTAGAGCAGTAAAAAAACGGTATTTAGTCGAATGTGACATCATTGGCTGTTTTTTGATCAACAATTTGACAGTAAAAATATTAAAAAAAATAGTCTAAAAATTAATCATGAAACAAATCCTTTTAACACTACATATTTTAGCTTTGTGAATTATATCAGAACTTTATACATAAAATTTCTAAAGTTAGAATGACGTCAATTTTGTGAGATGCATAATTTAACTTTTAACAATTTTTTATCGTTTGTGTTTAACTAAATATATTTCTTTTTAAGTCGAAAAAAAAAAAAAAAAAACACGTACTTTTTTGGAAACAGATTAAATGCTTTAAAACTAATATAAGGTTATTAACATATTTTAATTCATTAAAAAAAAAAAAAAAAAAAAAAAAAAAAAAAAAAACGAAACGAAAATTTGAAAATTGGGTTTTAACGTACACTCTTGCATCTCGTACCTTCGTGTCGAATCATGTGATTGTCCTACCTATTGTCTTTGTGCTACGCTGTTCACAGACACACAGACAGACATTGCTTTTTATGTATACAAAGACAAATTTTATGTCAGAAAGATCCAATGGTAATGTAATTTAATAAAAGCAGTACTTTATACTTTAAATGGTATTAAATTATTGTATCCTTACCCACTTTCATCCCCCCCCCCCTTAAAAAAAAAAAAAAAAAAAAAAAAAATCATATCATTGTTCCCTGCATTAAAAAAATATTTGAGCCCACCCAATCTTTTTGAAAAGTTGGCGCCACTGTATACTATACTAGTAGGTTTTCCTCTACTTAGCAGTCAATTTTTTTAAATGAACCTATTTTAAAATTTGCCAGTAATGAAATGTAATTTAAATTACTTATGAAAACTAATTTCAATGCAAATTCATCTAATTCATCGCTAATTCATATGCTGAAGGGATAATACCTTTTTATACCCCAGATTTTTTTTTTTTTTTTTTCTCTACCTGAATCCAATCCCGATAACAAAAATGTATCAATGTTTTTGGTTCAATTTATTATACTTTATATTATTATAGATATCATTAAATTTTTTATTATTTATTATAATCATTTATTTATTTTTTAAATGTTTTGACCACAACTTTGCAGTCCTTACAAAGAATTACATATATTCTTTAAATTTATCATTTAGATTTTTTTTTTTTTTTTTTTTCCAAATCATGAATATATATATATATTCAATATATTGTTACAATTGCGCTGCTATATATATATATTTTCTCCTAAAATATTCTTTTTCCATTATTTTATGCATTTCTCCAAACCAAGGATAAGGATGTACATGTTTTATAGCAAAACTTACTATCATCATTGTTGTTATTCTTAATACTATTGCTGATAAACTTAAAAGCAAAAACTATCTTTAAGAATAAAAGTGCAACTGAAATCATTTTTATGCAAAAATTATAATAAATAAAAGTTATAATAACTGTACTCATAAACTAAATTATACAACATTACCTCAGCAGATTCAGATTCATCCAGAAAATCAATGCCGGATAAAGTAGGGGATGAAATTTCCTCTCTACTAAAGAGAGGGGACAGTCTTGTAGGAGCTGAAAAATTTTCAACATTTTCTAATGTTAGGGGAAACAATTGAACATCTTTTGCATTATAAACTTCATCCTTTAGTTTCTTTACATTTCTGGCATCAGATAAAACAGTTCTTTCTTTAGATTGCTTGATTAGTTCATTTGTAATTTTATTAGTAGAAAGAGGATATTGCTGAGGGGAGTCATATGATCCAGTAGATAAAAACCTCCGTCGGGGAGATACAGGGTGCTTTTCATGAGAGGAAATTACACAAGGATTAACAGAATTATTTGAACATGTATTCAAAGATTTATTGCTTAGCTTTTTGTCAGAATAAGTTGAGAGGTTATTAAAATCTTCTTCAATATTTCTTTCAGGAATTGATTCATTTGTTTCAGCTTTCTAAAAGAGATGAAAAAAAGTTTTTTTTTTTTTTTAATTATAATCTTTAATTATTTTTAAAATTTTTAAAGTATTCATCACTGTATATAATTTAATTTGATTGAGTAAAAAAAAAAATCTTTTTACACTTTGTCTCCTTACTTTAAATATGATAATTACTTACTATATTACTTATAAATTGCAAAATAAAACTTAAAAATTTAAAAGCAATTATAAAATTTTGCAAATTTTTTATGTTTTTTCAAGAAAGTATTTTTATCATTTGATTTATGATAATCATTCATTAAAATCATTTGCTTTTATGATTAAGTATATTAATTTAATAAAAAGGAAATGTTAATATGCTATCCCTAATAATATTCAATTACATTGGATGGAGAAGACACAAATTTATTTTTTAAATCTAAAAATAGCTATCCTATAATTATTACAGAAAATATTTAATCAAATTTCTAAGTGTATCAAAATACAGAAATAAAGATTTGATATTTTTACAAGCTGTTTGTCATAATTCAAAACTCAATAACTTAAAATGCAATTTATAATAAGAGATAACGATGACTTTTATTGGAATAATAAAAAATATAAATAATTTAGTAACAGGGTTATTGAAAAAGGTTTTACACATTTCATATAATCATATTTAATGAAATACTTAAGATAAACAAACAAGTCTTTCATTGTAAAATATAAATTTAATATAATTTTACCTTAATAAGTTTCAATATGAGCACTATTGGTTGCTTTGCACATATCAAGTGGATAAGCAATCTCTAACCAAATGTGTTATGGAGCATGTCTGGCATTACTGTAGCAATTGCATCGACAATTTGCTCCCGTAAAGTCCTGTACCTTTACGCTGTAAACAATGCTCATAACATAACCCCAGAAAAAGAGAGGTTAAATTGGGACTTCTTGGAGGCTAACCACCACAGCACCCATTAAGCTTTTTCTTGAATGGTTGCCATTGCATTGGTAGAAAGCTAAAAAAAAAAAAAAATCCCTTACACTTTGCATTGCTGCTGCACAGCATTCATAGTCAAGATTGTATATTAATTAAATTTAAAAATCTTAGATACTTTCTAAGTTCTTTGAAAAGAATATTATTGCATTTGCTCAATTTCTTTTAGAATTATGAGCTTCCAAAATGTGTCCCTTTTCAATGACCCTGTATATAATGCAAATTATTATTAAAAAAAAAAAAAAAAGTTTAACTTACAATGTATTCTGTATGTGCCTGCGAAAGCATACTCATGATATCTTGAACAGCATCATCCCTTTTTAATTGAGAATCACTATCAGAGGAACATCTCTGCCTTCTAGGAGGGGTAGTTTGCTTCAAAACAATACTTTAAAAAAAAAAAAAAAAAAAGATTTTCATAGATTACAAACTCTTTTCAACTGCATTGAGCTTTTACATTGTTTAAATTTTAATTATGTCACCTCTATGATGACACCTTAAAATACGTATGTTTTTTATTATGGAGGAAGAAATTTACATACAAAATATATTACAAAGGCACAGAAATTGTGAAATGTATGTGGAGTAAAACAGAATTTCATACCTCTGAATTTTATTCGTAATTCGTCTAAAATCTCTTTTTTCATAAAACCAGGAACCTATAATTTCTCCTAAAAAATACATAGTAGGAATTACTAAGAAAGACTAATTTGCTTACATAAAAAGTAATATAAAAATAAATTTTAAAAGTAAAATGCCAAATAAAAGTTTCATTATTAGTTTTATCAGCATATAATTAAATATATGACATTAATAGCTTATTAATTTTTATATGAATTGTAAAAATGAAATATAAAATTTATTCACATGAAAATCATCCTTCATTAGCTCATATTAAAAAAAAAGTTTTAATATTTTTATAATATTATCTATGTTTTGCGAATGTGTATGATGATACATACAAAGTAATGAGAAATTTTTTTTTCTAGGTAATTATAATGAGAAAAAAAAAAGTATATATAGAATTATTTTAATTATGATTGAAAGAAAAACAGCAATTTTGAAGGAAAATGTCAGGGGAATGAAGGAAGAGAGACAAAATCATGTGCATTTAATTTTCTTTCACAAATGATTATATCTCATAGAATGGCATTTACTTACTTCTCAATAAAACAAAAAAGAATTTGAAGAGTATAAATAAAGTGGAAAAACTTAAATTAGTATGCTATTACATTACTTTCTTCTATATTATTCTAAATAATAGAACCAACTACCAATTAATATTCACAAAAATTCAATCTGCATTGCTTTCCAAAATTAACATTTTCTATATGCAATTTCTACCAAAAGATACTCAGGCATAGCTATCTGAAAAATCACAGAAAGTAATAGCAGTAGCATCTGTGGGCTGATAAACATCCAAACCAAATTAGTATAATTTTTCATAATATATAGCTCACATACCAAATTTAGTGCATTTATAAAAATAAAGTTCAAAAATTGCCTTCCAGTAAGCAGGACTAAATTGCACCACAGTATCTCAATTTGTCAACCAATAGGCTCCCAAATTAAATCAGTATAGTTTCATATAATATCCATCTCACACCAATTTAAGTCAAAATCCAACAAATATCAAGTTTGGTAAAATTCTGTTCATTGGTTCATGAGGTACAGAGTCTTGCAAAATTTTTGTGAACACATGCAAACAGACTTTTTCAAAGAATGGTGGAATCATGTTCAGGACATCTCAAATCAAAACATGTAAAGTCATTGAAAACAGGAAGTTGAAAAATTTCAAAAATCCAATACGTTCTTCTTATGCATAAGGAGATTTAAAAAAAAAAAAAAAAAAAAAAAAAAAAATGAATAGAATATTTTAATTTAATATTAGTTTAAATAAGTAAAATAATATTGTAGAGTATTATACAAAGTCAATCTCAGAAATTTTTACAAAATTTTATTAAAAGCATTATAATTTGACTAAAAATAATTAATAATCAAAGTTTTAAAAAATAATAAATTAATCTTTTAAGTTTTAAAATAATTTGCATTGATATAATTCAACAGATTTACTGTCTAGTGACTGGCAGCATATGTAGACAGTTATAAAATACTAGAAAATTTTTAAAGAGAGATGCTAAATACTGAATCCTGTGAAATAAAGTCAAAGTACACAAATCTTTTCTAGTTGTTATATGAAAATAAATACAAGATGTTTTTAAATCTATCCTTAACCATTATGTTACACAACACACACACATTACATATACATGCCATTTAGAATTTCATTTTATAATAAAATCATAATATGAATATATTGTTGCTTAGTAAATTTCACTTAAGGCTGCACATGAGTCAGATTAATTTTTTGTTCCTCCCCATTTTATAATATGGAATTTTTGGTGCTTGATATTTTAAGGATATTCTCATTGAAAAATGGAGTTTTTGAATTTCACTTTATTTTTTCTGTTCCCTTTTATCTTAATGAGGAGGAAAAAAAAAGAAAAAAACTTTTTGGAATTGAAATTTAGAATTCTGAGTTTACTAAAAAAAAAACTCACTGAGATAAAATGTGACATGTTCAAAGAATGGATAGTGCTGACTTAAGAATAAAAGGGCCACTGGGGGGAAGGGGGGATTTAATAAAAAGGGCAACCTACTTTCAAAAAGGGCCTTATTTGCATAATTTGCGGTCTTCTAAGTTATGATTTTTGTACATGAAAAAAGTAAATTACTAATTTTATGTGTATATATATAGGCTATATGCATTTATTTGTTCTTCCAGGAATGCTGTAGAACTATTGCTAGAAGGTTCAAAAGTCAGAAAGAAAAGTATCTAAAGGTCTCTGAACATTTAAAATGTTAGAAAAGGCTACTTGGTGCCAAAAATCTTTTTAAAAGGGTCACAGGGGTCAGGGTGCTAAAATGGGTTGAAAAAGGGCCGCAGGGTACTAAAATGTGTTTGAAAGGGCCACAGGGTGGAGCACCCTGCCAAATTAGCCTAGAGTCAGCACTAATGGAATTCATAAAACAGAATTTGGAGACTTCAATTTTCAATATGAGATATTCTTAAAATATGATGCAACAAAAATCCCATATTATTACATGGGGAGATAAAGTGAATTTGACTGATGTGCAAAGTGCAACCTTAAGCACTCATCAATATAAATGGCAATAAAACTCTTGCTTACCACAACTCTTTTTATATAAAAAATAAGGTTCATGCTGTACAAATTCCATGTCGTTGGTTATAGCTTCAACAAAATTTGTTGTACTCATACGATTAACAATGATGAATCCATGGAAAGGATATAAAGATCTAAAAGAGATAGAGATTGAAAGTAAAATTTTAAAATGAAGAACATAAGAGATCAAATACCGATTCCTCAAAAAGCTTTAAAAAGCATTCAGTAACACTGTTATTAATCATAATGTAATGGAGCCCAAATAAAACTATTTTGGTTAAAGAAAAGTGCTGAAATTATTGAACTTTTTAAACCAAAACTTTACTATAAGGAAAGTCAGAATAGTCTCCATTGTTCTCAAAAGACTAGATTAGAGATGAATCAATTATTTAAATTAAAAATACATCCCCCCCCCTTGTTTTTTAAGCAGATTCCGATATATAAGCCATTTTCAGTACGGGTTTGACCTGTTAATTGGAATTTAATTGATGTTGTTAGGAGGTTGATGATAAATATTAATAAAACCAAACATATTAAATAAAAGTAAAAACCTCAGTTATTATTTTTAGCAAAAGTTTATTTAAACATGACAACTGAGGTTTTAATGAAATTGATTAAAAATATTTTTTCTATTATTATTAAATAAAAAGCAAAACATTTTATATTAATATTTTCTTTTGAATTAATACACAAAAAGACTACTTACTTCTCAGAGAAATTTCTTTTATAATTCACGAAATGGAAATATTTGCATACGAAAAAACTGTTAAAACTATTTCATGAAGTAGAATTAAACTGACTAGATTATTGAAATATTTAGATAAGAAAAAATAGCGCTCAGTTAAAATAAAGTATAACATACAAAATGAATGTTCAGATGAAATAATTGAACTCAGTATCTAAATTGCTAATATGCATTATAAATGATAAGATATTCAAATATATCAAATAAATATTTTTATTCGAAATTCGACATCTTTCAGAACCGATATTTGTTGTTATGCTTTATAAATTATGCTCAAATTTTATAAAATATGTTCAAATCTTATTTCAATAAATGTAGATTTGGGTATTTGGATTGTTTTAATTTCTCAAAAAGATATAAAAAGCCCCTGAACAACGACCACAGAAAATTATTATTATTATTTTTTTTTTTTTTTACAAAGAAAAGTATGTATGTATATATATAATCCTTTTGATAGTAGAAGCAAAGAATGAGAACGAAGAATAGTTAGTCAAATAATTCACCAAAGAGACATACACACGCCAAACAATATATATATATATATATATATATATATAATGATTCATTAAGCGTAGAAAAGCCAAGAAACAGACACAAGACCACAAAAACCACAAAGACCAACAAGAATGAAAAATTCCTTCTATGCAGAAGAAGCTCAGATAGGTGAAAAAAAAAAAAAAAAAATCATCAGGCTATGAAAGACACATATCCAAAGAAACCAAATTTATTAATTAACAGCCTGCAAAACAAACGAAACAATAATCCAACTCAACAAAATCTTAACAGAAAACTTAAACTGAAATGAAATTTATGAACGGAAGGAAGGAGGCAGGCGGCAAGACTTGTGACTTGCCTGCGGGGTTAAACTAGTTTTACGCCGGCAACGCTCCTCCAGCCTGCCAAGACCAGATTAGAAGACACACGGATGATGAAAAGAAAAAAAAAAAAAAAGGCAAAACCCCATAGCAAATAAAGAACAATGAAACCATGAAATTTATTGATTTATTACGAACCCACAATAAAAAAGAACCCCGGAATGAATCAAATGAAACAATAACAAATTATTTTCCAGAAAAACAAAAACAGAAAACCCTCCAGAAAAACAAAAACACACCATGAACCTAAAAAGTAATAAAACCAAAACCTAAACCTGCAAGAAAAAATCACCCCGAAATGAAAGAGAGGCAATTTACACACAATCCATCCTGATGTATTGAAACACCAACCAGAAAAAATGAAATAAAATCAAAACACGAGCCACAAAAACTGAATTCAAAATACAAGCAAAACAGAGAACTTAACAGGAGAAAATGGGCATTTTAGAAGTTGAGTTGTATCATTCCTTGATAACTTATTTAATAATGTTCAACCAATTAATTTTTGGAATAAAATTAAATGCAGCAATCCTTCCTTCATTTTTTTTTTTTTAGTTTAATTCAACATCCAACCACCACCACCACCCAACCTCCTTAATCAAACATCTGCCCCCCCCCCTCCTCCACATTTTTTATTGTCTTTTATTATTAAAAAAAAAATTAACACACAAGGTTTTTTTTTTTTTTTTGTGTGTGTGTGTGTGTGTGTGTGTGTGCTTGACAGATACAATTATTGATATACCAATGAATTGTTGCGCCTGCGCACTCTGAAAAGTTCGCTCCTTCGTTCGGAGCTCAGTTAGTTTGTAACTCCGCTCAAGGGAGGCTGGCATCTTTCTTTACTCCCATTTTTAAAGTTTTAAATAAATGTAGTAGTGATGTTTAAATCACCTCTAGTTTGTCAAGTTTTTATTACAGTCCACTATTTAAGTATTCAGAATGTTCTTATATAGTTTTAATTCTCTGATCTAACATTTTTTGGTCCGTGCGACCACAGCGTAACCAGCAAAGTTTCGTTTTCAAAAAGAAAACAATAATGGCTTTAACAGCATTAAATAGAAAAAAAGGGAATATCAAATCCCAATTCACAAAGTTACTCAACATTCCTAATGACGAATTAACCACAAAAGGTGAAATAACTTCGAGAATATCAATTTTAGAAAAACTTCAAAATAGATTTGAAGATTTAAAAATGGAATACTATCAAGTGGCAAAGGATGATGAGTTTCCTACAATAGAAGAAGAGTTAAGTGAGCTAGATTCTCAATTTCAAGAATTAGAGGTAAGATTCAATACCTTACTAATTAACTGTAGTGACAATATGAGTAATATAAACTCAAATAATAGCTCGTTAGGAGCGGAAAGAAACATTGTTCCAAATCATACTATGCATTTACCCCAAATACCGTTACCTGTATTTTCAGGAAAATTTGAAGAATGGAACACATTTAAAACGCAGTTTCTAAATTTAATGAATGATAATCCTTTATTAACTGCAAATCAAAAACTCTTTTATTTACGCGCTGCGTTGAAAGGCGAAGCAAAAACAGTAGAAACCACTGATGATACTTACGATTCTCTACTAAAAACATTAGAACAACGGTTTGAAAATAAAAAAGCTATAATAGAGGCTCATATCAAAACAATTATTAATTATGAAAAAATAACTCATGAATCTGGTAAAGAATTACGAAAATTATTGGATTGTATTTTAAAGAATTTAAGAGCGTTAAAAGTATTGAAATATGAACGCGATAATCTTTCTAATATTATGTTATTAAACATTGTTTTGCAAAAGTTGGATCGGGAAACTCGCAAAAATTACGAACTTACATTAAAGAACAACGACGTTCCTGACTTTGATCAGTTTCTAGAATTCCTAGAAAAACAGTGTTCAGTTTTAGACAGTGTAAATCGAAATTTACCGCTTAAGTCCTCAAAATATACTACTGATAAGTCTGGTTATCCCAGAAGTTTAGTTGTAAAAACCCAAGGAAATAATTCTAACTTGTGTATATTATGCAAAAATAGTTCTCACACGCTATATAAATGCGATATATTTCTTAATTTCACAACAGAAAAACGATATGAATTTATTCGAAAGAATAATCTTTGTTTAAATTGCTTCGGATTCCATAAAATAGCTAAATGCAATTCTAAGTATGCATGCAGTAAATGTGGCTCCAGACATCACTCATTACTTCATAAAGACAAAGAAGATTTATTACTTCCGTTATCAAAAGAGAGTGCAACCCCCCCATCAAGCTATGATAATAGCGATCGTCTGCTTGAAACAGCAGGTGCATCGACTGAAAGCAATCAGTCGGCGCCGATTACTTGTTTTGTTTCTGAAAATAAAAGAGTTATATTAGCGACGGCCACAGTTTTTGTATTAGATGAATACGGGTTTTATCACCCAGCTACTGCAATTCTTGACAGCGCCTCACAGTCTAATATTGCAACAGCAAAATTTGTAAATAAGTTAGGATTGAAAAAAGAAAAAATAAACATTCCTCTTTCGGCGCTGTCGGGAATTCCGATAAATATAAAAACGAAAACACAAGCACTGATAACAAATGAGAATAATTCGTTTTCAGCTAATCTGGAATTTTTGATTGTTCCAAAAATTATTGATGCGTTACCAATAAACTATTCTAATACATTAAAATTAAATATTCCAAAGGGAATAAAACTGGCCGATCAAACACTTTTCAAAAATAACAACAATGTTGATTTACTGATTGGGGCCGAAATATTTTTTGAATTAATGTTAACCAATAAAATCAAAATTCCTGAAACGGGTGCAATTTTACAGGATACTGTGTTTGGATATGTGCTTAGTGCAGCTGTTCAAGGCACTCCACATCCATTGTATTGTGCTATGATTTCCCAGTCAGATAACTCCAATTTAGAAAATATTATGAAAAGATTTTGGGAGATTGAAAATATACTAGATTCACCTAGTTTGAGAAATAAGGAAGAGATAGAGTGTGAAAAGCAGTTCGTGAAAACATATCGCAGAGATGATAACGGGAAGTACATAGTGAACTTACCAATGAAAAATAATTCTGAATTGGGAGATTCTTTCCATTCGTCCAAACAAAAGTTAAATAATTTATACAGACAATTAAATAGAAATCCCAACATTTCTGAATTGTATGTAAATTTTTTGAATGAATATGAACAGTTAGGCCACATGCGAGAATTAAATGATAATGAAATAAACACTGTTAAATATTTTCTTCCACATCACGCTGTACTTAAACCTGATAGCAGCACTACAAAATTAAGGGTGGTATTCAACGCCAGTTCACCCACTACCAATGGGTTATCATTAAATGATTGTTTATTAAATGGAGGTGTAGTACAAGAAGATTTGTGTGCCATTTTATTACGTTTTCGTACGCACAAAATAGTTTTCACTGCGGATGTTAAAAAAATGTATAGACAGATATGGGTTAATCCTGAACAATGTAATTGGCAATGTATTCTTTGGAATAAAACCCCTAAGGAAAAGCCTAAAATTTATAAATTATTAACTGTAACATACGGCACAAAATGTGCTCCTTACTTGGCCACTCGTGTACTAAAACAAATCGCTAGTGATGAAGGGGCTAAGTATCCGTTAGCTTCTGCCGCCACACTTAAGGATTTTTACGTTGACGATATTCTAACGGGAACTGATGAAGTGTCGTCTGCTCTGGAACTCCAGAAACAGTTGGTGTTAATGTTAACGGCTGGTGGACTAGAGTTGCATAAATGGGTTTCAAATGCCAGAGAATTATTAGAACAAGTCCCTTACAGTGAGCAAGACTATCACTTCGAAAAAAATGATAAAACTTCGGTGAAAACACTAGGGCTAAAATGGAATCCCAAAGATGATAATTTCAGTTTCACGGTATCATCAGATTATTCTAATACAATCACCAAACGTGGTGTTCTGAAAGAGATCGCTAGACTCTTTGACCCATTGGGTCTAGTAGGACCAGTGATAGTACAGGCTAAAATATTTCTACAAAAATTGTGGCTTTTGAAAATTGATTGGGATCAGGAACTTCCAGCACAAGAAAAAAACACATGGATAAAATTCCGAAATGCTCTAAACGAGCTTAAAGATATTACGATCCCACGTTTCGTGTTCTCAAACTCTAATTGTCGTGAACTGCAGCTCCACGGCTTTTCGGACGCGTCACAAGAGGCATATGGCGCAGTGGTTTATTTACGTGTGATCACTAGTTCAAACGATGTACATGTGAGCTTACTGTGTAGTAAGTCCCGAGTTTGTCCTCTTAAAGTATTGACTATACCTCGCCTAGAACTTTGTGCGGCTGAATTGTTATCTAAACTGATATCAAAGGTAACCACATCATTAAATATACAATTAAGCTCTGTATATCTATACAGTGATTCAACAATCGTTTTATCATGGATCAACTCATCACCCCACGTGCTCAAGGTTTTTGTGTCTAATCGAATATCTCGAATCCAGGAACTCACGAAGAATTTTTGTTGGAGGCATGTTAAATCAACCGAAAATCCAGCTGATCTTGTTTCACGAGGAAGCCCTCCTCATCAACTTTCTGAGTTCTGGTTCAATGGACCAGATTTTCTTCATCATGAGCCTATACAATTTTCGAATAATGACATTACTGACTCTAGCGACGAATATTTTTCTGAAGCTAAAAAACGTCTTAATGATTCTGAACTTAAATTTTCCCTTTATGTAACTACCCAACCTTTCAATTTTGTTGATGACATTTTAACCATTAGTAATAGTTTTACTAAAATTGTGCATGTTTTAGCGTTTATTTTCAGATTTATCAACAACCTAAGACATCCAGGGGAAAGAAAAACTGGATACCTAGGTCCAGAAGAAAAGAAGGGTGCACTAAATTTTATACTAAAGACCTTACAGGAGGGAGAATTTAGGAATGATATAACAAGTCTAAAAATTAATAACTGTATTTCTCTTAGCAGCAGGCTTCGCCCCCTGGCACCGTTCTTAGATTCAGATGGTTTATTAAGAATTGGAGGTAGGTTGCATAACGCAGATTTGAACTATAAGAAAAAACATCCAATAATATTGCCAAAGGGTAAGTTCAGTGAGATAATTATTAAACATTTTCATGAAAAACTTCACCATTCAGGTCCTCAGACATTACTTTATAACATTAGGCAAGAATATTGGCCCTTAAATGGTCGAAATGCATGTCGTAAAATTATCCATAATTGTGTCCAATGTTTTAGAGCTAGCCCTAAGTTATGCTCTCAAAAAATGGGTGATCTGCCTAAAGAGAGGATAAATCCTGTTTTCGCATTCAATAGTACGGGTATAGATCTGTGTGGCCCATTTTTTATAAAAAATAAGCATCAAAGAAAAGGGGCTCCCATTAAAATTTATGTTGCTCTTTTCGTTTGCCTTACAACTAAGGCAATACACCTAGAAATCGTCTCTGACTTAACTTCAGAGTCACTAATTGCTGCCTTGAAACGTTTTATCGGCAGACGAGGTAAATGTGCTAAAATCTTTTCAGACAATGGGAGTAATCTTGTTCGAGCTAATAAAGACTTAAAGGAATTTTTTAAATTAATTACCCAACAAGATGAAAATTTGGCAAATTTCTCCTTAAATGAGAAAATAGAATGGAAATTTATTCCTCCCAGGGCACCAAATTTTGGTGGCTTATGGGAAGCCGGGATTAAATCTTTTAAGTATTATTACAAGCGTATTATAGGTGATGCTAAACTGACATACGAAGCCTTTCAAACCATCATGATTCAAATTGAATCCATGTTGAATTCGCGTCCATTAACTCCTCTCTCGGCAGACATAGAGGATTTGGAAATTTTGACCCCTGGTCATTTTCTTATCGGTCGATCGTTAACGGCCATCCCCGAACCCTCACTGACCAACATTCAAACCAATAAATTAAATTTGTGGCAACAAACTTGTAAACTAACTCAAACATTTTGGAAATTTTGGTCTAACAATTACTTAAATAATCTACAGCAAAGGACTAAGTGGTACTTTGAAAAACAAAACGTAAAGGTAGGCGATATGGTCGTCATAAAAGAGGATAATTTGCCCCCTCTAAAATGGTTACTAGGCCGCATTACTAAAACCTATATTGGAAGGGATAATATTGTGAGAGTAATAGATATTCGAACAAAAAATGGAATACTGAAAAGAGGTATTTCAAAATTAGCTATTTTGCCAATTAATGATTATACAATATATTAATTTCATTTTACTGCTTATATTCTATTGAAAAGAATGACAGTTTATATTATGGACATTTGTTTTATTCTTGTTTAGATATGAAAAATGGTATATTATAAAAAATATATTAAATAAATATATTCTAAAAAAAAAAAAAAAACTATTAAAAATTGAGAAAGAAATAATACTGAATTTTCTTAATATTGCTATATAAGTTTTCCTTTGGTTTTATTTACTTACCTTGCATATATAGATTGTTTCATTTATAAGTTAAAATTGTGTTAATTATTGTTTTTATTTTTCAATGTGTTTAATCTATAAATCAGTTTGTATTTCCAACATATGTTTCTATGGTTATGTCTCATGTGTAATTTTGTGTAACTCTTTGAAATTTGCATTTCAACGCCGGGCGGTATGTTGCGCCTGCGCACTCTGAAAAGTTCGCTCCTTCGTTCGGAGCTCAGTTAGTTTGTAACTCCGCTCAAGGGAGGCTGGCATCTTTCTTTACTCCCATTTTTAAAGTTTTAAATAAATGTAGTAGTGATGTTTAAATCACCTCTAGTTTGTCAAGTTTTTATTACAGTCCACTATTTAAGTATTCAGAATGTTCTTATATAGTTTTAATTCTCTGATCTAACATGAATAAACAAAATTTTTTGGGAATCTCATATTTAAGGCTTCCTTAATAAGTTTATTGATGTTTTTATTTTTATATTTATCAGAACATAAATATTGATTCGATGTATTCCAGTATCATGAGGGGATCAGCAGAACAAAACTATTCCATATTCAATTGGTGTAGCTATATAACATTAATAGAAAATAATCATGTAAAAAAATGTTAACACTGTGAAACATCAAGTCTAAAAAATATTGTTTATGCATTGTAACATATGACTGATCATTTGTCGTATATAAATGATGCTACGATGATTTCAAAGGGCCCCCCAATTTTGCTTTTCCCAGGGCTCCACAATTAGTCATGATCGGGGCCTGTAATTAAGGCTTTATTTATTTAACTTTTTAAATGTAATTGATCTTACTAATATATCACCTGTATGCTAAATTTTACCCTGATTTACAATTCTATATTTATTTTTGAATGAAATCGGCATTAATGTTGTATCTCTTGTAGTTAAATTTTATAATGATTTACAATTCTCAACATTATATATTATTTTAATAACTTTAATAGGGGTGGATTCAAGCAAACATTTGGTCCCTATCTACCTCTTCGCAAAATTTCGCTTCCTAAAAAAGGACTCTTCAGTAAATACTGTTTCATAAAATAAAATAAAATAAAGAAATAAAAAATAAATAAATAAAAATTCTGTCAAAGGCAGAGTTTAGTTTAGTACGGAGGACTATTAATTTCAATCTGTAAAATTTTTATTTTTATTTATTTTTTATCTCATTTTCTGTAGGTAAGTTCGGGACCAAAAGGGGGGAGTCGAGCAATCCAGTAGTTAAATTCGGGACCGAAATTTGGTCCCGAATTTACCTATGCTTTTTTGAAGGGATAAAAATAACTCTCTTTTAGATTTGTAAAACGCAAGGGATCAGTCACAAGTTTAAAAGAGGATCTTCATTCTTCAGATGTTTCGTAGCCTAAGTTTGATACCATAGCGAAACCCTAGCTTAATCTGTGTGTTATTATTATTATTATTATTATTATTATAGTTTTAAAAAATCGAATTTTAATCATTTTTTTTTTTTTTTTTGACAAAAAAGTTAAAAAATTACTATAAATAGGGATTATGAGATCACAGTTCTAAAATCGTTAAACTCGGCAGAAAATTAGAGATTTAAAAGAAAAATAATCTGGTGTGTCACTCAGACAACATTCAATACTATAAAGACAGATTTTAGATTAAGGGGTAAGATAACAAGTAGGTATAGTGTATAAAATCATACTTTAAAAAAGTTTGAAAGAGTTTTATTAGATATATATTTCTGTGTGAGAGGAAGGGGTTAGCTCCATTCTTAATCCCCCGATTTACCATAGTAGATACCCTAATAAAAATTTAAGTCGGTTATAAAATTTATATGTTTATTACAAATTACGAAGACAATTTTTCCACATATCACTCTTTGAAACATACCAATCTTGATAAAAAAAAATGTATATGATAACCTTACGCAAACTTCAAAATACTCTATTTGAATTTCCCAAAATTGTCGTTTTTGAGTTATGCTGATAACAGAAATGTACATAGATCAACCATTAAAAACATGATTTTCGTATTCAGGGGACCTCAAAACGTGTAGCTACAGAGAAAATCAGCATTGAAATTTAGAATCCAAACTAATACTTTGTTTACCATGGCTAATAGAAAGTTACTATCATTCCTCGGCAGTTTTCCTGGTGTTGGTAAAATTTAGTAAAGTACTTCTGTTAATTACATTCAATAAAGAAAAATGTACTTAATTTTGAGTAACTCTGTATAATGTCTATAAATTATACACACACCACACTACCACACACACTGTACTTAAATTTAGCAAAGAAGCAAAGTATGAAAAACGCATAACACAACTTGAAATGCACTTCCAGCAATTTCAAATATAATATTAATGTATACCAATTCTTTTGTGTGGCCTTGTAATGAATGGTAAATGATTTTCGTATCATATCCAATACTAAATATGCTTTCATTCCTAAAAAAATTACGCAGTCTAAAGGTGTTAAACTTTATCTACCAAAAATTTCGCCCATAGGCTTAACGTATTTAAATTTTTTTGGATGTTACTGTAAACAAATCATTTGCTCGATCTCAAAGAAAAGTTTAGTGTAGCATTCCTGTATGATACAGATTTTGAATACCGAGGTTGGACTTTCTGCTACTATTTGCTCTTGGATTATGCTGATAACAGATATACAAACAAACACAGAGATCAGCCGATAAAACTCTGATTTTCAGATTTAGGGTCCCTCGAAACGTGTAATTATAGCAGAAAGTCACTTTCGAAAATTTCACTCCAAAACATTTTCTCTAGCATTATATGGGTAAGAGAAAATATTTAATTAAATTCAAGGCTTTTTTTTTAAAAAAAAATAAAGTATTTATTTGTAATGAAAGAATATGTTATTTCTTGAAAAGTATTTAAAATTTTAAATATCTTCAGACTAATATTAAAATAAACTGTGTGTATATTTTAAATATTATTTTAATTATTTACTCTTAAAAAACACACACAAATCAACCGACAAAAATCTGATTAATTATGGAACCTCTAAACGTGTAATTATAGCAAAACCTCAATTTCGAAAATTTGATGCGAAAACAAAATTTTATCAACCGTTGTTTGTGTATGAACAGGTAATATTTAATTAATTTCGAGTCTTCTTTTTTTTTTTTTTTTTTAAATATAAATCTATCTTGACTTGATAAATGATACTTGTAAGGAAAGTGTTATTATTTGAATTTTTTTTTAAACTTTAAAACTATTTAAAATTTTAAATAAGTTCAGACTAATATTACACTAAAGTATGTGTACATTTTAGATATTTTAATTATTTACTCTTTAAAAATGTGTTTTGGGTTCTTTTTGTAGATTATACTTAGTTTTAATATATATAACAGTAATTGCATAAACCCACTAATATAGTTTAATAATTTTTGAAACTGCAATTATTAATACAATACTAAATTTAAGCAGTTTAAATTTTCCGTGAAGGATTTTTAATTGAAAATATTTGATAAATATGGGTATAAAATAGTAGGCTCAGGTGAAATTTTTTGAAACTGGAAGCGCACAACGAAACTTTCCTCCAGCCTAAATCGAATTTCTTTTTTACATATTTATGTTTAGAATATTTAAAAATATATTAACCTTTTTATTTTTCTTACTTCGTTTCGCAAAAACATTATTTTTCTAAATTAAAATAATACTATGATTTATTTATTTATTTTTATTTATTTTTAATTGTTTGATATAAATTTAGTTAACTTAAAAAATATATATAGATATATATTAAAATAATAAATTGAAAAATACATTTACAAAATACATAAATGCATATTGTTTTCACGAACTGATAATTACTGTTATTTGGAAGGGGGTTAAGTGTAATTAAACCAACAATTTAAAATTACCTCTTGTAATACTTACAGGGGTCTGTTCAGAGGTAAAATTGGGTCCGTTAAAGGACCCTTCATAAAATTTTATATCTTGAAAAAGGACCCTTCACAAAACGTTATCTCTTAAAAAAGGATCCTTCACAAAATTTTTAGTCTTAAAATGAATTTTTGATAAATCTCTTTCATTTCAAAAACTAATCTTCTATGGAGCAAACGCCTCACAAATCGGACGTGCTTTGTTGTACTTCCCCGAGAAGTTGATATTAAATTTCTAATTTATAAAAGGTTTTTGGTGCATATAAGTGAATTTAGTTCTATAAAAGTGAACCCTCATTGTTTAAAACGAAACCTTATTTTAAGTGTAATTTTATTTTGCAAAATTAGATTTTTTATAATTTCACAAAAAGAAGACGTTAGCCAAAAAGTTTGTAAGAACTTAATTTTCATACTAATTTTTGATTCACAAAATTACTTGTAGATTTTTCACAATTTCCTCAAAACAGAACCCTGTCTGAAAAGTCTGGAAACCCTGTACTAATATGACTATTTTTCTTTAATTTTTTGTCTGGTAAAGCCGTAAAACATTTTTGATATTTTCCAGATTTTAATCATTACATTTTGCATAAAAATATTTATTTATTTTTGTTATTATTGTTTGAGAAGAAGGGAATTAACTCTCCCCCCCCCTCCCCCGCCAGTCAACTAACAAATGGATTTATAACAGGGATTGTTTGCTATACCGACAGCTTTGTACCAGGATTGGAATATACATGCCAATTTCACTTTAACACTAATAACTGATTTTTATCATCTCAAAATAAATAATTAAAAGTTACTGCCGTTTTTATTGAAAACTCACAAACCAAATTTATCATTCGTTTTTCTAAAAAAAAAAAAAACAAACTACAAACTATTATTTTCAAGACAATGTTGCGCAAACAATTAAGGCTAAAAACTATTAAAATTATTCTAATTAAGCACCATTTTATCTTTAAATTCATTTTACCAAACTAATACTTCCTCCTCACACACAAAATACCGCAGTATTATAACGTAAAAATTGAATATGGCAAAAAATAATTACGTAATTTCTAGTTATATAGCAAATATTAATAAATTTGAAATGTTATCATATGATCCAACAAGTTTTTCTAAATAAAATTTTTTGTACCAAGTGGTTAAAATTAATATCTAAGGTATTTAAAAAAAAAAAAAAAAAAAACACTTGGCACTTGACGTGTTAAAAATATAAACACCGAACTAACATTAAAATAAATGAGGAAAACACCGGTAAAAAAGTGAAAATAAAAAATATCATTACACTGAAAACAGGAGCAACATGAAGAGTCTTTTGTTTCCCACATGCGTCATTTCTGCGGCACTTTTAAAGACGAATCCCCTCTAAATAACAGCAAAACGAAGAAACGGAGGTAAAAATAAAGAAAGCAACACACTCTTTTGGAAGACACGGTGTATACAAGCTGACAGAGTTTTTTTTCTCCTCCCTTTCACTGGATTACATACTGGACAACCTGCGCATTAATAGGTAGTTGGAAAATAAACCCGGTCAGCTTTAACCAGATAACGAATATACTAAAAACGATTTTATTTTGTGAAAACGAAAAAAAAAAAAAAAAGATTAACTTATTGCCGACGAATAAATTTGGATACGTACACATCTCAAGGAAAACTGAAAATATAATCATGAGAAGGTGAGTAAGATAAGATTTTAAGATAAACAACTCCTTTTAGAAACATTTTCCTAATTATTTTTTATATTTAAATCTAATTTCATATATTGAAGAAATTATTTTAAATCAATAACAGGGAAGAAACTATTCGAAAGAACAAAAATATGCTCTATTGACTACTATTTAAAATAATCATTTTATTAATTCAAGATTTATTTTAATATAAATCACATTGACTAATTATCAGTTCTCTTGTAGCATTTAACTCATTGATTTTTAATACTATTAAAAATTAATTATCTTTTAATATTAACTTAATTATTTATATAAATCAGTTAAAAGGGATAAATTTATATTAATATTATTATTACAAAGTCGTAATTTATTATAGATTGATATAAATAACAATTAATATTACTGTTATAGTTATTGGGTTACAAGTTAAATTTTAATCTTTTTCAAATTGATAGTTATTTTATTACACTTTTAAATATTAAAATTTAAAAATATTACATATATATTTTTTTTTCAATGAACTTTTTTTTTTTTTTTTTTTTTTTTTTAAAGCAATAGCTTATTTTAAAAGCAAACTGGTCATTCCAAAACGTTCGGTTATATAAAGTATTTATTTTCACTCCTTTAAAAATTTTTAAACAGATTTATTTATTTATATTTTCACCCCCCCCCCCCCTCACAATACTATAATAATATATATTTTTTTTTTTTCCTCAAAAATTTGGCAGGAAGAAATATAATTGTATTTTAACCATAAGAACATGAAATATCAGAAAAAAAAAATATATAAAAATAAATAAATAAAATAAATAATAATAATAATATGTATAATGTTTACAAAGTCAATTAAAAGAAAGGATTTCTATTTATCAGGAGACTTCTGAAAATAATAATAAAAACAAATAGCATGTTGTGGCCATTACAAAACTTACTTTTATATTTTCCTACACAAATTCTCTCGGTACAAATTATTTATTAAAATTATTTTCCATAAGCATCTATTTTTTTTTTTTTTTTTTTTTTTTTTTTTTAAGTATAAATTTGTTTTAAATTATCACAGATGTTCTTTTGAAAGATACCCAAATTGAAAATTTACACCCAGGTGGTTATTTCTCCCAGGGTAGGGGGGGGGGGAGCATGCCTCTATACATAGAAAAGTTTTTTCCTGGTTGACTATTACTAATCTTAATATATATAAATCTCGTGTCACAATGTTTGTCCTCAATGGACTCCTAAACCACTTAACCGATTATAATAAAATTCGCACACCATGTGCAGTTCGATCCAACTTGAGAGATAGGATAGTTTAAATCTCAAATTATAGTCGCAATTTTAATTTATTGCTAATTATTTGTCTGTTATTATTTGACAGTCACAATTATCTGTTAACTCCAAATGATTCTAACAGATGTCGATACCTTTCGACTGGGTTGAAATGAAAGCTGAAATATATTTGGTGCTGCCATCTACACAAAGAATCTTCAACTTTTTAACCTATTAATAAATTTCGTATAATTCAATTATTTCCACTTAACAGATGTCGATACCTTTCGACTGGGTTGAAATGAAAGCTGAAATATATTTGGTGCTGCCATCTACACAAAGAATCTTCAACTTTTTAACCTATTAATAAATTTCGTATAATTCAATTATTTCCACTTTTTAAATTTTTGGTGTTAGCATAGCCGGCCACGTGTTACTTAGACTGAAGTGTAAATTGAATTCATATTATAATGAAGATAATACAGTGAAATTAATCCTGTTTTTTACTTATTTGTGCTTCATTGATCAAAACTTTATAATTTAATATAATATAATATATATATATATATATATCTTTATATATAAAATTTATTATGTTTGTCCGCGATGAACTCCTAAACTAATGAGCCGATTTTAATGAAATTTGGACACTGTGTGCAATTTGGTCCAACTTGAGAGATAGGATAGTTTTTATTGCAAAATTCGCCTCCCAAAAGGGGGGGGGGGAGGGGCCAAAACGTGATTTCACAAACAAACAAACAAACAACAACAACCAAAAAAAAAAAAAAAAAAAAAAATAGAAATGCAGATAGACTGTTCAAAATTGGTATAGAGAGGTTTTAGAGGCCTGCAAATCGAATGAGGATATTTTCGAAAGTGTAAAGTTATTAGGAGGGGCGGGTAAGGGGGCGGAGGGGCAAAAAAATAAAAATAGAGTTACATCGCTAAAAATTGGTACATAGAAGTTTTTGATACGTACAAATCGATTGCAGATATTTTCGAATTTGTAAAATTATTAAGAGGAGCGGGAAAGGGGGGGGGGCAGAGGAGCAAAATATAAAAATGGAGTTAGATCATTCAAAATTGGTGCATAGAATTTTTGATACCAACAAATCGATTGCGGATATTTTCGAATTTGTAAATTTATTAGGAGGGGCGGGAAGGGGGGCAGAGGGGCAAAAAATAAAAATATAGTTAGATCGTTCAAATTGGTGCATACAGGTTTTTGACACCTACAAATAAACTGTAGATATTTTCGAATTTGTAAAATTATTTAGAATAGTGGGAGGGGGGAGGGCAAAGGGGCAAAATAATAGAAATAAGAGTTAGAACTTTGAAAATTAGTATTATTAAGTTTTAAGGCCCGATAAATCGATTGCGGATATTTTCGAAAGTATGAGTTATTAAGAAGGGCGGGAACGGTGGATGAAGAAACGGTGCGCATGGTTTGCGCAGGTATACACTGCCGCAGGCAGTGGGGGTCCGAACAGATTATTCCACCAATGAGAGAAGATTTTTTTGTATTTTATATCATTTTCCTTTCGATAATATATGGATTCATTATGAGTGTCGAACATGTTTCCCGATCAGATTTTTTTTTTCTCTTTTTTTTTCACATGTTAAAAATTAATGCAATTTTGAGAATTCTTTAATTATAGTGAATCATTTAAAAATAGGGACCAGCGAAGCGGGCTAAGTCTGCTAAGATCAAGGATGTTATCAAGGATGGTCTTTATTCGTAAATAATAATTTTAATATATTGAATATTTTACTACATTATAATTCAACGTATAACATAGCCACAGCAACGCGTGGCCGGGTCTGCTAGTTAATATATATAATATTCATCATTACAATGATCAAACACCAGGAAGAAAGGCTTGAATTAATTAATAAACAACTGCACATGGAAGTGTAGCCTAATTTATAACAGGGTTCTTATTAGAAATAAAAACTGGGTGAGAATTTCGCACCCTTAGTCAGAAACATAGTGAAATTTCAAAAAAGAATGTGAGAACAGAAATATACTTTAAAAAATTTCTGGATTAATGTAGGTTGCTAACGATGTCCAGTTTTACGGCTCATTTTAATTTTATGTACTCGAGCTTAATCACATTTAACTGCTTAAATATATCGATTTTTTATCACTGAAATGATAGCTATTGCACTGCAAATTAACTTACTTTTTTTGTTTACACCTTCAATACAAGATTATTTATCTAATTCACTGTGGAAATATAATGTACTTTTGCAGCTGATCAGCAAAATACGCAATTTTCTTATCAAAGTTTTTTGAAAATTTTTAAAACCTGTTGATTTTTATGAAAGGCTTCTTTTAGGACCAAAAAATTTAATAAATTATCCCCAGAAGAGTGCGGAAATTTCTCTCAAAAAAAAAAAAAAAAAAAAAAAATCTGGAGCGACTCCGCTTAACATTCCGAACATTAAGTAATTAATGGTCGTTTAAATAAATTAAAATAAGAGAAGTCGTTAAATAAACAAAAGAGAAAGTTATAATAGGGTGTTTGAGTATTCCCCCCCCCCCATATATAGTATGTTTATGCAATTGCATTTCAAATAATTTGAACTCATACGTCATAATGATATTCGTAACACGATAACCTATAAAATATAAAATGCATACAAAATTTCAGCGCAATCGAATAAGGCGTTTAGACGCTATCGCACTTTAAATAATTTGAGCCCATAGGCCACAATGATAATGAATTTTTCTTTGTGTCCCTGCAAAAAAAAAAAAAAAAAAAAAAGTATAAATGCTAAATTTACTAAAACAAATAGAGTTCGTGCTACGGTGACCTATAACACACGTAACAACTTTCAGCTCATTCGAACAAAGCGTTTAGGCGCTATCGAAACTAATGCACAAACACACATACATCACTGTAAAAATAGCAAAAATGAACTCAAGGGACCTGAAAGCGTATAGAAACACCAAAATCTCAAAATCGGATTTTGACATGATTATAATACATTCCTTACACATGTATGTTCGGAAAGTAAGAACATGCGAGATTCTCGCGATCTTGCACTTTAGTGGGAACCCAAACCCTATTATAATATATATATATATATAGTATATTTCCCACTGAAAAATGAAAAATACTTCTCATGCACATTTGCATGAAATTTTGTCCTATACTGCTATAATAAGAATTATGGGAAAACTAGTTGGCATAGCTGGACTCTGCTCAGTTCCCCATCATATGTATGTTCTCATAAATTTCTTGTACATGACTTATTATATACATGTCAAGAGAAATGAATTTGACCAAACGCTTGACACAGTGACAGAACGAAATCCTCGCCTAATAGGCTACCCACCATTCAGTTCGATATCTTATTCTAATCTATTAATTTATTTTATTGGGATGAATTTGGTAGTTTATTTTTCATGCTACTATTTCCAATGCAACTTTCCTAAAAATGCGTATTTTTATGAAATATCTCCCCATTTTGCTATGTTGATAAAATCTTCGAATAACTTACGAAATTTTCCTATTAGAATATTTGCAGTCAATCATGTTCATACAAGTATCATAAATGTTATTTTGAAATTGTCTGATATATTTATGATCCTTAAAATGGACGTTTATGCTCGATTTTGCCTTATTCTGCCATTTTAAGTAAATCGTAAATTCCAAATAACTTACGAATTTTTTAAATTGGAAAATTCATACTCTATGGTATTCATGCCAGTATCCTAAATAATATTTCGAAAGTGGCTTGACATCTTTAAGATGAAAATATCCCTCAAGATTTACGTTTATGTGAAATTTTGTTCTATTCTGCCATGTTAAGAAATTCGTAAATTTCCAATAACTTACGAAATTTTTATACTGAAAAATTTATAGTCATTAATGTTCATGCCAGTGTCCTAAGTAATATTTCAAAAGTAGACTGACATCTTTACGATGAAAATATCGCCCAAAATTGACGTTTATGTGAAATTTTGCCCTATACTGCCATGTTAAGAAATTCGTAAATGTCTAATACCTTGCGAAATTTTCAAAGTAGCATATTTATAGTTACTGATGTTCATTCCGTCATCAAAACAGTTATTTTAAAACTGGTCTGACATTTTTACAGTAAAAAGTTTCCATTTAATGCACGTTTAAGTGAATTTTTGTCCTATTCTCCCATGTTAAGAAATATTTCGTAAATTTCGAATAACTTACGAAGTTTTTTAATTCGAATGTTGCAAATGAATAGGGTTCTTGCCAAAGTAATATTTTAAAACTGGCCTGATCTCTCTGCGACAATTTGTTCGTGAGATATCGTTTACACAGACTAACAAACTAACGGACTAACACACAAACCCACTAACAGACTAACACACTAACAGACACCCTACAGACAGACACCATACAAATTTTGTCATTTTCGGATTCCTCACACCTGAAAACGTATAAAAAAGTCAAAAAACCGAGGTCGAAAATTTTCACGATTACCTAAGTTTCCCACACCTATAGTATGATGGGGAACTAAAAAAATGGGATGACAAACTATCAGTTGAGCGATTGATCCACAAATGTAGTCAGAACCATAGGTGTCAACTTTTTAAAAAATCTGGGGGGGCGAGTTTCAGTGGAGCTATGTTCAAATAAGATTTAAAAAACTTTAGAATTTATATATATCGCATGTGATACCCCTCATGTGGGCCCCTCGCATGTGATACCAACAATACGGCTATTAAAATGCATTCTTTATAAAAAATTTAACTTTCTATAAAGGGAAAAACACAACTGATTTAATTGTGAAGCAATGAACAAAATAATGAAACAAATCAGTAGGCAAGAAAAAGGAAAACTGATCTAATTGTGAAGTAATGAACAAAATAATGAAACAAATCTGTAGGCAAGAAAAAGAAATATTTAATCCAAACTGATATCAATCTTATCAAAAAGTAATAAGGAGAAATACAATTTCCGTAACTTTAAATTAAAAAAATTCTAAAGGTGATAAATGACTGGATTGAACCTGGCTACTGAACTAATAAGTTCATTAATGAAAATAGAGACTAATTTCTTTTCATACATACATATGAAACTAGTATGTTGTGGCCACCACAAGACTTTCTTCTATATTTTCCTATATACATATTTAATCAGTAACAATATTAAAAAAAGTTTTTTTTTGTTAAAAGTAATACATATTCAATCAGTAACAATATTAAAAAAAAAAAAAAAAATTTTTTTTTTTTTTTTGCTAAAAGTAAAACAAATCGATAACTTTGTTTTAAATTATCACAGATTTATAGTTCAACCATTCATTTTAAAGGTATTGACGAGATCTTTCGAAAGATACCCATCTTCAAAATCCCCCCCCCTTGGGGGGGTACTTCCCCCCCAGGGGAGGAAGCGATGCCCCCACATGCACAAAAATTTTTTCCTAGTTAACTATTACTATTATCAATAACTCATACTAATTTTACAATCACAAGTTAAAAATAACTCTCATTATGTACATTTATACGAAATTTTGTCCTATATAGCCATGTTAAAAATTTAGAAAACATGAGATCACAGTGCCACCTGTTGAGCGATTGATCCCCAAATGTAATCAGCACCAGTTTATGTCAGGGACCAACTAAATACCAAGTTTGGTTAAATTTCGTTAAAAAAAAAAAAAAAAAAAAAATTCTAAGTTTTTTTTTCATTAAAAGTAAAAAAAAATCGATAACTTTGTTTTAAATTATCACAGATTTATGGTTCGACCATTTGTTTAAAAGGTATTGACGAGACCTTTCGAAAGATACCCATCTTGAAACTTTGCCCCCCCCCCCCGGGGGGGGAGGGTACTGCCCCCCCAGTTGGGGGGAACCGATGCCCCCACATGCACAAAATTTTTTTCCTAGTTAACTATTACTATTCTCAACGAGACCTTTCGAAAGATACCCATCTTGAAAATTTACTTCCCGGGGAGGCCGCCCCCCCAAGATTTAAAAGTGGGGGGGGGCAGCCCCCCCTGCCCCCCCGTAGTTTACGCCTATGGTCAGAACCAATTTAGGTCAAGATCCAATAAATATAAAGATTGGTTCAATTTCGTCCATTGGTTCGTGAGACACAGAGTCCACAAAATTTTTAATACACACAGACACACAGGCATTTTCTAAAAATAATCAAATGGTGTTCAGGATATCTCAGAACGTGTAAATGCATAGAAAATCGGAGGTCGAAAATTCTCACGAGTTCAATACTTTTTTCTTTTATATATATTTAGAAAAAGCAATAATATCAGGGGTCGATCTAACTTTTATTTAAAAGTAAGTAAATTATTAACAAAAGAATGAGCTAGATTTAAGGTATTTTCCACAGTTGGAATTTTCATAAGGAGTTTTTCACATGCCACATATTTAATTTGGAGATTGAATTATTTCAGCCACATTGCAAAATATCTTTTTTATGAATAAACGTTATAAACACACAAATTTTAGCAAATAAAATTATGTATAAGTTGAAAGCCCATAAGGATTTTTTTCACAAAAAATAATTTTTGCAATGTTGCTGAAATAATTGGATCTTACGAAATTTCAACTCTGGAAAATATCTAAAATCTAGCTCATTCTTTTGGCGATAATTTGCTTAATTTTTACTGCGTTCAAATGAAGACATAAGTTGCTCAATATATATAGTTTTCAACCGATGTAATAATAATAATAATAATTAAAAAGAGTGAGAGAGAGAGAGCTATCTTTCGCGTATGCGCAGTAAAAAAATATCTGCTACAAATATTCACATCTCAGTGAAAATTAAACGCATTTAGAGTAATTTAGTTTTTTCAGAGTAATGTTTCTCAAATGTTTATTAATTTTTCTGCAAGTTTTTTAAAATTCTGTCGTAATCCATTCTTGTCATAAGTTAAAAACTTGTCGAAAAAGTAATAATTTTAGAAATATAAATAAATGCATAAGTCAAGCTCAAGATAATCGTGCATTTCCCACAAAAAGTACACAAATATTGTACATAGTAAGCGAAATCATGTGTTAAAATTACAAGTCATTTGTAAGCTTTATGATAATGATACAGAGTAATCCAAAGTATTTGTACCTTTCTTTAATTTGTAGTTGATCCCGTAATTGCATTCCTGATTAAATTGATCCTGGAAAGTGTAAGTTTATAAATATTCATTGGATGTCTGAAGTTCAAGACCATTTCATTTAAGGTGACCACACGTTAAGCGGACAGTCCTCTTTTTAACACTTTCCAACAGGGTTGAAAAGTGTTAATGACTTCGGTTTGTCTGTCTGTCTGCCGCGCTCTAACTCCCGTAAATACTTATGGAATTTCTTGAAACTGATATATGCTATTCAAGTTCACTATCGGACGTTCCCTATTGAAAATGGAGTTTATACCTCTACTGGTTTGTGCACAGGGACACCCGAAAGTATTTCAAAGAATTGTGGTCTATGAGAGGTATTTCTATAAACCATATTTTCATACCTTTACTGTAGACATATCTCAATGAAATTGAAATATGTTATTCAAATTCACTACTGGATATTTCCTGTATAAAATGGAGGAAATACCACCATCGGTTTACGTACAGGGGCACTCAAAAGTATTCCAAAGCATTGCGTTCTATGAGAGATATTTCTATAAATCAAATTGTAATAACTTTAGTTTCCACGAAGTTTTAGGAAATCGAAATATGCTATTTATATGCACAAAAGAATGCTTTGCATAGAATATAGCATAATTAGCATTAGATTTACAGGGTGACACAAAAATATTCTGTTATATTAAGAGCTATTAATAAAAAATTGTTAGAATTGTACTTTCGTTTACATTAAGCGTTTTTAACACTTTCTAACATTTTTAAGTGTGAATATGATTTCAGTTTTGTATCTGTCCGTCTGTCTGTCCACGCTCTCACTCCTGTAAATATTTATGGAATTTCTCGAAACTGATATATTTTATCGAAGTGCACTATCGGATGTTCCATATTGAAAATGGAGTGAATCTCTCTTCTGGTTTGTGTACAGGGACACCCAAAAGCATTCGAATGCATTGTGTTCTATGAGCAGGGCCCGAAATTTCAACTTAGATTACACTCGCTGAAAAAAAAAGTTACTCGCCACAAAATATGATTAACTTCCTCTATTTTTTATTTTAAAAAGAGGAGAAACTACGCAATGTCTTTTATTTTATAAGAAAGTAGGAGACATTAAATTTTGAAAAATAGGTCATTTTAGAGGACACAAAATTGAATGAAAATGATTATAAAAACCGACTTAAAAGCTACTTTACACAAATGATGGAAACATTTTTATCTCAAATGATGAATTTGGATCAGTACACCTTAATGTAAATTAATAATATAGGGATACGAGAGGAAAAAAAATTCCCTAATTTTTATAGGTGTCACTGGTCAATATAGATTTGTGGAAACGTTTTTGAAAGGAGGACATAAAATGAATTCAACTAACTTTTGAATATTTTTGTGAGGTGGGGGTAGTGTTATCATTAAGGTCAATTGTCTGCATTAGTGCTCTAGACTTGATTAGAAGAGTCCTCCGTAGGGTCTTTCTAAGCTCATATTTACGCAGTGTTCACCATTCGATACAGCCAACAGAGCTTCCAAGTTTTGCGAAAATTTTGAAATTAAGTACTAAATTCTTTTCATTTCAATAAGACAATAAGAGGACAGAGGACGAAAAACATAAAAAAGAGGACTTTTTAGTCTTTTTTTTTTTTTTTTTCATTTAAGAGGGCAGAGCATTGAAAAAGAACTGGACTCCGTAGATTTTACGTTTTCAAATCGTTTTTTTTTTTTTTTTTTTTTTTTGTAGTATATTGTAAGAATTCTACCTACATTTAGACCGAAATTTTACTCGCCACAGTAAAATTTCCACTCGCCAATGGCGAGCGGAAATTTCGCGCCCTGCTATGAGTGTTATTTTTATAAATATTTCCCTATGGAATGTTCCCCATTTAAAATGACATTAATAGGTCCTGTACAACTAGTTTGTTTACAGGAACATCATCAACAACATCAACAAAAAAAAAAAAAAAAAAAAAAAAAAGAAAAGAAAAGAAATGCCAATGCGTTACGTTTAAGAACAGAATTTTTTGATAGTTATATTTAAAAATCTTTCTACTGTAAAAATTGTAAAAATATTGAAATGTATTGTTAATATTCTAAAATAATGTTTTGTATAGAATATGATATGATTAACTTTCTGATTTACAGGGCTACACTAAAATATTCAGAGAGATCAAAAGCTGTAATTATAATCTAATGGCTGCATTTTCTTTTGCGTTAAGCCTTTTTAACACTTTCCAAAATGCCTAAGAGTAATTTTAAAATCAATTAGTCTATCTGAATATTTTTCAGTACTTCTGTCTGTTGTGTGATAACGTAGGCAAATAATATTATAAGTTATTCGATACAACAATTACGTACAGTTGGAAAGTGTTACTAATCAATGGGTACTGCATGATTTTTCTTTCTTGTTTAATGCTCTTTCCTCTTAAAAGAAGAAAAAGCAATAAGGTAAACAAACGCCCCTATTCCTGACTGCACCTAAAGATGACACTTATTATTTAATTGGTAAAAAATAAGGAAATAGCAAAGGTTTGAATTCTTCGGTTGGTACCATTTCTTTTAATAGTTTGTACTGAGCTATTTTTCAGCAGTACAAGTGATTGCTATAGATATTATCATTTTGGAGAGAAAATTTCCTGATCAATGTCTTGATATCACTGAGCTGTTGTATCTTTCTTGATGAAATCATTAAAAGATGAGTGCATTTTTCTTAAAGTTTAGATTTTACAATTAGTGTGTTATAAAAACAACAAACATTGATATTATTTATTTTTGTAGTGTACTAGCTTCTGGTATTGTTATTTAGTGTTATTTAGTAATTGTATGACCTGAAAATTAGACCCCAGAAGCAAGGTTGGTTTTTTGACATGACAAGGGTTTAAAACTGGTTTAAACCGTGAAAAACTCGTCAAAAACCTGCATTGTCAAAACTCAAAATCTATAAATGAGCTAGAATCTGGTTAGAAATAGGATTTAGTATAATAATATTTGCCATATACAAGTGAATATCTAAATATTATGCTGTTTATAAATTAACAAATCTTAAAACAATTTGTAGATAATTAAAAAATATATATACAAAGCATGCATAGACATATTTTGCATGTTTATGTTTATTTATATTAATATTTATGAAATTCTAAAATTCCAAAGTTACTTATGAATTTTCACATAAGCCATAAAAACATAGGAATACTGTTTTTTCCCCCCTTTAAGTAAAACATAATATGTATGTGGGTAGTAAATTAATATGAATTTGAAAATAATTATATTTATAATCTATATTTATTACACTTATCATTTATTAATAAATTTTTATCTATTTATTATTATTATGGATTGTATGAATATTTGTATCTGTTTATTGCTTGGACGCCTTGGTGTTTTGGGAATAAGACTGATTGACTACTCTAGGGTCTTAGTGCCTTCCGTAGGGGGTCTTTCTAAAGGGTCCTAGACCGTGTTTATGCAAGTTTCAGAGAAAGCCACGAAAAACTCTGAACGGCTAGGCCGACGAGCGCGCCCTGGGATCGAACCCGGCACCTCACGTCTACCAGCTTTGAGCGTAGATGGTGGACCCTTACAGTTTAGACTTATAAATTTTTAAAAATCTGTACGAGTAAATATTAAATTTATTACAATTTATACAGGTCCAGAAAGCATTCATATATATTTCTCTTGTTTCACGGTAATTATAAGAATTTCAGATGCAATTCAAGCTTGTTTAACATACAGAATTATTGCTTTTTCTTAAAAACTTGCAATATCAGCACTCATTAAAAAAAAAAAAAAAAAAAAAAAAAAAAAAAAGAAAAGTTTTATTTTACTATAACATATTTAAATATACAAAATATTAGGCTATGCATTTTTATTTTACTGGTTAAATACATAATACTAAAAAGCACAATACTAAAAAAATTGAAATATACAATGTTGTATTGCAAATAAAATGATTTATCAATCAAAATGATCTACCAATGATTTATAAATCATGAATTTTTAGAAGCGTAAAATTTTGTTTTTATATTAATCAAAATGTTATAATAATGTTTCTCCAAAAACATTAATATGTTTACCTTTTAAAACATACTTATACTTATATTAAAAACAACTATATTTTTAAAGTATCACATAACTAACTTTAGCATATATTACATTAAGCATAGTTATAAATAAATTTCGTAGTGATTATAAAAGTATCACAGCATATTTTGAATGAACATAGAAATAATTCATAATAAAATTTTAAAAGCCTAAAGTTTTGTTTTTTATATTAATCAAAATGTTGTAACAATGTGTTTTTCAAAGACCATCAATCTATTTACTTTTCAAAAAATCTTTATAAACTATATTTTGTTAAACTAAGTTTTTATATGACAATTAAATTATAGATATAGGTTTTTGATAGTTTTTGACAAGGAGGTTCTTGGCATGGTTTAAACCGTCAAAAACCTGCCAACCCTGGCCAGAAGGGGTAACATGTTTAAGATACAATCCCCTACCATTTAACCATAAGCTCCATAACCTGACACTCTTGTGTCAGCTTATGGAGCACTATTATTTTTTCAGGTATCTAAACTTGACACATTAAAAAAAAATGTCTTATTTTAAGGCTATATTTAGTATATTTTGCAAGTAGTTTTATAATATAATCTCAGTCCATCATGAAAGCATAGTGGTAGCTTATCCAATGCCCAAGAATATATATATATATATTTAATATACTTTCTAAATTAAATACGACTTTTTTCTGTATTACTTTGTCTAGATTCTATTTCAGGCTTGGCTGGGTTGGACTGATTGGGATGCACCAATGGATTTTATTCTTAAAAACCCATTTGAAAAACCCACAATTTTGCCTACTTTTGGTTTTTTTTTTTTTTCCAATTTTGTAATACTTTATTGATAAAATAAATGAATGAAAATAAAAATACTAAACTTAATAATTTATATTCATTTACAAAACAAACAGTTAACAAATAAACTGAGATTTATTTTGAGTTTCACTAATTTTTACAAATATAAGATTTAGCATAATAATCAGTTGCTTATTACAGTAGCTCTGTTACAACCAAAACCTAGCTAGCATATGTAATATCTCCTCACAGTTCCCCATAATATGTTTGTTCTCATATTTACTAAAAAACATTACTATATTCAAGATTCGAGCAATGAATTCTATTGACCGCCATTTTCCAGTTAGAGACTGAAATGCTCCATCAAATAGGCTACTATTCTTACGCTTTGAACATTTTACCTTATACTGATTTGCTGTTCAATCTTACAAATGTCAAAGATCATCATAAGTTTAATGCAAGTGTGATACAATAAATGAAGGTTGCTATAAACATTTAACGATGGTTATAAAAACATGTTCAAACTAATTCACTGGAGATAGATAATTCACTTTACTAAATAGATTAATCATTGGCATATGCAGTTAACATGAAAATACTGGAATTCTAAAAGTTTTGAATTTCACTTAAATTCTTCTAAAATAAAATTTTTTTTTTTCAGTACCTCCTAAAAATGAAATTGATCCACAAATATGTAAACATATAGTCAGAAGAAATATAAATGTTTAATTTTTAAACTTCTTTTAGCTAATTTCACTCATTACAAAAAAATAAAAGATTTTTTTTGAAAAAAAAAAAAAAAAAAAAAAAAAAACTGAGAAAAAATAATTATTTGTTGATAAAAGTCACCTTTTATTATTTTATTTTTTTTTAATTCAGAAAAAGTGTTTAGTAACATAATTTCTTTAAATACAATGCAACAACGATCAAACAAAGCAAGTTTAAGTACCCTAAAATCAGAAAAAAAAAAAAATCCATTTTTAACGAAAAGAATTAGGAAAGCAAGACTTCAAAAGGTTAAAAAAATTTAAAAAATGATGAGTTAATTATTGGGCTGAAATAGTTCTTTCTGATGAGTCAAGTTTAATTTATTTCGAGCTGACGGAAACAAGCAGATCTGATGACGAAAATGTGACTGACTTAATGAAAATCGCACTTTTAAACAGTGACACATTCTCCGTACATTATGATACGAAAGCGTATAATTTTTCAATGAGTCGGGCAAACTTTCCTGTTCAAGGGATTAATTAACGAGAAATAAAACTCAGCCATTAAAAAATTGATGCCTGACCGACTATTTTGGAGGAATTTCAAACTTTTCCACAATCAGCATTTCAAGACGATAATGCGCTTCGTTACATGGCGCTTGTGTTACGTTTATTTGATTGAAGTTGTTAAAATTACCTGCCAATTCCTCTGAGCATCTATAATTTTGTAAGTTATCGTAACTTTTTTTTTACTTAAAGTGAAATCCCACAAAGAATATTGTAGAATTTCTTCTTTACTAGACCTGAAAATAGTCCTATCTCAATCCGCTCGAAAATGTTTAGTATATAAAAGAAAGTGGGGATTCGAAATTTGTAGCCTACAACTTTTCAAGAACTAGAAAGAATTATTTATGATATTTGGCAAAGTGAAATTTCTGAGTTTCACGTTAAAAAACTGTAAAATACTATGCCATTTCGGATTAAAGCAGTAATTCCATATAAAAGTGGAATTATCCAAAGCAGAATACATATTTTTATTAAATAATTGTTTAGATCTAACAAATAAATAGTTCTATTTCATACATTAAAATATAACGTGTTTATTTCATATAATAAATCATAAGAGAATACGTAGTATATGTTTATTATATTACGTTTAAAAAGAAAATTTTATGTAGATTTTTATTAAATACTTCATAGAGTGTAATAAAGCGAATTATTAAAATAAAAAAATGTACATAGCTATCATGTTATGACGTCCGTATTATACAAACATAACAGTTTTATTAGTTTAAGTTATTACAAATACAAAAGGTATAAGTCAATTTTTCTGCAGTGCGGCTTCGTCGTAACAGTTATAGTACTAAATTCTTTTATGTATCCCGTAAAAAGAGCCCATAGTTATTATATAGGCCAATAATAATAATACACCTAATTAATTTTTCAAACTAATATGACATAATTTGGATGATTACAGAACGCCATCAGAATTCCTTTATGTAGCCCCGTAAATAAATTACAGTAGAACTTTGATAATTCGAAGTTGAAGGGACCTGAGAAAAATTCGAAATATCCAAAAATTCGAATTACATATACTATTTCATACTTGCCAACATACTAATTAAAATTCCGTAGTATTGTTAGCCCTGCCTTCTTTTTCACATCAGTATCCGTTTTAGAGTATTTTTCTTCTTATTTAATAGTAATTGCATTTGCAAAATATTACTTTAAAAATTTACTGGTGTGAAAAAATGGACGGAACTAACAACAATACAAAATATTAATTAATATGTTGGCAAGCATGATATTTTGTCAAAAAGAAAAGAAAAATAAAAAAAAATTAAAACTCTACGATCAAAGATTTAACATATAAACTTTATATCTAAGAAAATTGCTACATCCTCTTCCCCCTCCCATTAAATCAATATTTTTTACAAGCTTAATTATTCAACACTTTTTCAAAAAATAGTCATATATTTTTTATTGCTTCTTCAAGTACAATCTTTGTGTCATAGCATATGACTTCAACCTATCAATTGATACAAAAATAGAATCTTCTACATCATACATGACTTTCAATTCAAAAAACCCTCGAAGTTCATGTATATGCACCATATCCTCTGATGCACTAGGTAGGGGCTTTTCTTGTATTTCCTTATCCTTATTTTGAAAGACTATTAAAATAAATAATGCATTTTAGCTGAGAAAAATATTGGGAAAAAATTTTACTGTAATATTTTAAAGTTAACCATATAAAAAATTCGAATTATCCAAAATAGAATTCGAATTATCCACGATTTTTTAACATTATTTTAATACAAAATTCAAGGGACCGAGTAAAAAACTCGAATTATCCAGAATTACGAATTAAACAAGTTCGAATTATTCAAGTTTCACTGTATTTAGTCTATACATACCCTTTTTTAGAGTAAACATGCTTTTAAGCATCTTTACAATGTACGTTAATTCCATTATGTTCAATGCAGCATAAACGCATTAAAGTGTGCTGAAATAAAAATCTGTCCATAGGATCTAATGTCACGAAATTCTTTTGTGTGTCTCTGTAAACGAACTATAAACATTGTATACATCAGTAAAAACTATTCAGCTTATTCTACGTTTTTCATAAGTAACTGTTCGAAATTTGACATAATTCGGTGATTACGAGACATTGTCAGAACACTTTTGTAAGGTCCTGCACATTAATTAGGAAGCCTAAGAGCACATACTTCTTGCAAAAAACATAAGTTTAAGCATCTCAGTAATGTACACTAATTTCATTTTGTTGACTGCAGAGTAATGATGTTAAAATGCGTTTAAACGAAATTCACCCCATATGCCGCAATGATAAGAATTTTGGCGTGTCCCTGTACACAATTCATAAACAATATAGACATAAAAAATTATACAGCTATTTCTATACACAACCTGAACGTGTGTTGCATGCTAGAGGCTAGAAGGGGACGTCCCCTTCTAGCCTCTAGCATGCAATGTATATATCTCTATGGGAGAAGGGAGTGTGGTATAGTGACTTAGGGAGTGACCCCTGACGGGGTCCCAGTCAGCTAATAAACTATATATATCAAGCCAATGAACCAACTAACCGTTTTCTAAAAGTGGGAGGAAGGCAGGGTAGTGTATTGAGCTTTTTCTTTTAATTTTATCTAGTTATTTCTTTGCTATTTGGTTGGAAAGTGCTGACATGTTTCATGCTTTATGCAATGTTCAACTTGTGTTTTCTGAAAATACATGACTTTGGACACTAGCGCAGTTGGCACAAACTTAGCAAATGATTTATTTTGGAATTCTAAATGAATCGGTTGGAAAGTGCTGTCGTGTTTCATGCAATGTTGAACTTGTGTTTTGTTCCTTCTGTTACGAATTGATACATTACTTTATGTTTTAGAAGTATAAGTGTACAATGGAAAAAATATTTAAAACTTAATTTACTGGTTGGAAAGGGATGACATGTTTTATGCTTTATGCAATGTTGAACTTTTTTTTTTGTGCATGTTGTTACAAATTTATACATTACTTTACTTTGTTGTTAGAGTAGAATGGGAAAAATATTTAAAACTTTAATATATATGTTGTTTTAAATGAGATATAAGTATGGAGTTTGTGTTAATAATAAGGAGACTACGTTTATTGACCTTTTTTAGGTTAATGTTTTTCTTTGTTAGATTTATTTAGATAAGAATATTAATAGTAAAATTTGGAATTTTTTGCAAGAGATATATTAACATATATGTCTTTTTTAAGATTTTAATGCAATAAATTATTTAAATTTTTATGTAGTTGAGATTTTCTTTATATTTGTAAGAATTAAATATGCTGAAATAAAAAGTTTTCTTATATTATGAAGACATTGAATATACATTTTGTATGAACATACACAATCTTTATTTTTTATTGGTTTACACTTGTTTTTTTTAAGGATTTTGCTGATGGATTTATTTTAGTAGAGGCTTCATTTGCTTTTTTCACAAGCTTTGACCTCCTTTATAATAGATATTTCGTCCTCTGAATTGTCTGGAGTTGGGTTAATCGTGATGGGTGAACGTTCTCGTATTTTTGGGCTTGATTCCTTTTTTCCAGTCTTCATCTGTTCTTTATTATCCTTTTTTTTTTTTTCTATGCAGGTTCCTCTCTTCTTTTATAATAAAAAGATCTTTATTATAACTTTTATATTTTCATATGTTTATTAGTATTAATTGTTATATATGTCTAATTTTATAAGTTTGAATATTTAAATTATGTGATTATAATTTTTTTGGTTAATATACAATACTTATTAAAAGTGAGTCTTGATAATTTCTAATATTATACCTAAATATTAAAATTTGTTACTTTATTTATAGTAAGTTTTTAAAATTTATTCTGTAGGTAAGTTTTATATGTATGTTTTATTATGTGTATGTTAATAGACTATATATATATTTTTTTTATATGTTCTTTACCTCCACGGTTCTTTTTTTCTGTCCACTCTCTATGTTGGAAAGATAAAAAAGAAAAGAGAAATAATTATTAGTTTTGTGTTAATTAATTTACGTATTTTATTTAGGTTTTATAATAAAATTATTTATACCTTGTGCCATTTACATATTTCTCGTTTAACTCCAGTTTTGTACGTTATAGGGTTGTTACATCTATCTATTCTGAGGTAACGGCAGCATATCACATAGTACACATTATTACACATCTTTTCAGTATTTTTGAATCTGTAATAAAATTTTAAGTCTGAGTGTGATCAAATGTATTTAATGTTACATGGGAGTAGTAAAATGATATCTTACCTGTTTGGTGCTTTCAGTTGTTGTATCTTTATTACGTTATTATTCGTATATATATAGTTATTTTAATATTAGTTGCAGGTGGTTAAAGACGTGCGAAATGTTTTAATTGCTTCGTTTTTTAAATGTTATTTGAAGTTTTTGTATGGGACAATAATATAGTTTCGTCTAGACTTAACGTAACTTGTGACAGTTGATTCATACAAAATATTTTTACTGCGTTAGCGCAGATGTTAAAACCATATGCTTTGATTGTTAAGTTGGTTTGGAGTAGTTATTTTTTATAATTGTATTTAAATGTCATAAGGTTAATTTAACGTATTTGTATTTGTCTATTGTATTATTATTATGATTAAGCAAAAAAACGAAGTGTCAGTAATACATCTAAATATAGATGGATATTAAAGTTTATAAAGCAACAAAATGGCGTCGAATGTTAAGCCTACGAAACAAAATGGCGGTCTACGTTGCGCACTCCCCTTCCTCCCCTACTGTACCCTTAGCCCCCCCCCCCCAATATTATTTTTTCTTTAGTCCCTTCCTGCCTATCATAGTAACAAGGGAGGGTGTGTCTTAAAGAAAGGATAGATAGATTTATAGATTGAGTATAATATTGCATGCTAGAGGCTAGAAGGGGACGTCCCCTTCTAGCCTCGCTATCGCGAGGCTAGAAGGCCATCTAGGCTAGAGGCTAGAAGGCTAGGCTAGAGGCTAGAAGGCTATCTAGCCTCGCTATCGCGAGACACACTTCAAGAATCCGCCTCAAACCTAGAACAACATATAACAACGGTAACCAACACAAATGAACTCGAACAATTCACAGTCAACTTAATCAACACAATCCACTCAGCAGCCTCCTCGGCATTTAAACTGAAGAAATCGGGTCGGCGGTTCACCTACAACTTCTGGTCCCCCCAACTCAGATCCATGCGGAACAAGCTTACAGCCCTCAGGAGACAACAAAAATACCTTGCTCCAGAATCCATCCCCCTTCACAAACAGAAAATAAAACAACTCTCAGCTGAATTCAAAAAACAAATCAACACGGCTAAAAACACCGCATGGAGAAAGTTCTGTTCAACACAAACAAACGCTTACGGCACAGCTCAAAAATTTTACAGCAATAAGTTTTTCACACCCACTGAGCTGAAACTGGAACGTCCTCCAGCCCAGTCCTCCAAACGTAACAACCTAGAGCACCTTACTGAAGCTTTATTCCCAACAAGTAAATACGCAAACTTCAACGCACCAACCTTCTCGTCTCCCTTGGATGACCCCTTCACGGAGGCAGAAGTCAAAGCCATTCTGCATAGTTTTAATGTTAACAAAGCTCCTGGTCCAGATCATATAGATTTCAAAATTCTTAGACATACCTATTACACAATCCCTCACGTTTTACACAGCTGGACCAACTCATGCCTTAACTTGGAGTACTTTCCGGAGACCTTAAGAAAGGGGGAAGTGGTGTATTTCCTAAAGCAAGGGAAGCTTCCCTCTGAACCATCCTCGTACAGACCGATCTGCCTCCTACCTACTCTTGGCAAATTATTAGAAAAACTAATAGTATCTCGACTAAATTACCATCTCGAATCTAACAACCTTCTCCATCCTAATCAGTACGGGTTCAGAGAGGGCAGATCCTGCGAACATGCTTTGCAACATATTAAAAGCTCCTGCGCCGTAAACTCAGAGTTAAGAAAATACACTACTTTGGTCTCCCTAGATATTAAAGGAGCGTTCGACAACATTGAATGGCCACACATTCTACACACATTAATAAAACTTAACTGCCCGAGAAATATCGCGGGGGTCATCAGCTCGTACCTCTCTAAGAGAAAGATCCAGGTCAACTGGGGTGATGGCTCCACAGAACTGCCTCAGACAAAGGGCTGCCCTCAGGGTTCCTGCCTGGGTCCGGTTCTGTGGAATCTAATAGCAAATGATATCTTAACAAGAATGAATACAGAAGGATATGACACATGTGCTTACGCTGATGACTTCTCGGTAATTCTCTCGGGAAGGGTGAGGACTGACCTGGAGAACCAAGCCAAGGGCGCACTTTTCCTCTTCAGTAATATTCTCAACGAACTCGACCTAACTTTATCTACCTCAAAAACACAAGCTCTGACCTTCGCGTTCCCCAAAGCTCTCAAACGATCTCCTGTGATGAGGATCAACGGCGTCAGTGTTCGCCACGTCCAAAACCTCAAAATCTTAGGCATAACCGTCGACAGGAACCTCAACTGGACGGCTCATATAAACGACCTAAAACTGAAAACTATGTCCCACTATCATAACGCCACAAAAATGGTAGGAAAGAGGTGGGGAATCTCTACCTCCTTCCTCAAAATATGGTACTATTCCATCATAGACAAGATCTTGACATATGGCGCGGGCGTCTGGGGAGGTCACCTGTCGGCGGCAAACAAAACCAAACTCGACTCAGTACAAAGACCTTTTATCCTTCAAATCACCCGAGGTTATAAAACTATCTCCACTGACGCCCTGACCGTTGTCACAGGAATTCCTCATGCCCACCTACAACTTCAATACTGCTATCAAAAAACTAATATTCTTCAATTAAATAATACTCAGATTGCAAACTCTCTTTTACCTAATCTAAATATACAATCCCTTACAAACAGCTGGAATATCCATCCGGCAAAGGATGTTGCATCTTCTCTCATCAACTGTAATATTAATAGCTTTTCTCCCCTAGCTCCTGTGGCGATCTTCACAGATGGCTCCAAGACTGAACACGGAGTAGCAGCTGCACTCTGTGTCCTTAACAACAATGAAACCATCTTCCAGTGGTCCTGCAGGCTCGAAAACCACAATTCAGTCTTTCAGGCGGAATTATTTGCCATCCTTAAGGCTGTCGAATGGGCTGAGGAAAATGCTCACTCTTACCCAAGTATTAACATCTTTAGCGACAGCCTTTCGGCCCTGCAAGCCATTGCCCGCTACAGGAGCAGGCACCCCATAATATTGAAAATAAAACATAAACTCTATAACCTAAAATCCATCATCTCCCTGGCACACGTTTCTGCCCACAGGGGTGTCGTCGGGAACGAAATGGCAGATCATTTAGCAAAAACTGCCACAGAACATGCAACGATTGATTTTCACTTACCCGCCCCCCCTTCTTATGTAAAATCTAGACTCAAGGACAAATTAAAACAAAATTGGCAATCCTTATGGGATAACTCCATCAAAGGCAGATATACTTATAACCTGATCCCAAATCTTACTTCAAACACTTGGACCCTTACTCCCCCTATCACGGCCTTTCTCACGGGTCATGGCCCATTTCAAGCATACCTTTATAGGTTCAACCGACGACGCTCACCCCTGTGCCCTTGTGGTGAGGAAGGCACTGCTTCCCATTACTACTTCAACTGTTCCCTTACCTCCAGTTTTCACCTACGAAACCCATCCCCAAGACCAGTAATCTGGTTAGATAATATTATCACCAGACCCTCCCTAATCCAAAAACTAAATAAAATCTACGCACTTTTAGAAGATATTACTAATTTAACAGATTAACCTTCAAGCTTCTTCCTACTGGCTCAGGTTGCAACCTACAATTGTGATCATCCCAAGTCACTCAGTTCTGCAGCACGACTCCAAACTGGTATAGCAACGTTACCAAATTAACCACTGTTGCCCCTTGTCGCGTGGAGTGAAAGCCCGGCAACAACATGCAAATGTCAAAAAGACTTTTATCAATGCTCCTAAACCAACTCAAAGACAAAAACGAATGAACTGTAATACTTATTTATGGACTCAGCTAATGAAATCATAGATTAAAATTCTCATTGCAAAGTCTTAAAAAAAAAAAAAAAAAAAAAAAAAAAAAAAAAACTATTTATTCCTCCTTGTGCCCTCTGTCGCGTGGTGTTTAATCCCGGCACACCTGCTATAAATAAATTATCGCCCTCTGTCGGTTGAGGCTCATTGCCTGGCGAATTTTGTAAACGCTTGTTGAATTCTCAATAAACGTTCGGAGCAGTTCCCTCTGTCTCGGACACTTGTTGCCCGAGACACTGAAGCGCTCAACATCGCTCCAAGAGCGATGAGCGGGGACTGTCCCCTGTTCAGACGGAATCCAAAATCTTTTTGGGTCTCCACAGGGAGGCCTCCACTGACGTTTCGAAATATTTTTTTTTTATTTTACTTAATCAGTGAAAGCCTTTACAGTTTACTAATTAAATAAAATGAATATTTCTAATAAAATTTTTCGGTAGCCAAAAGGTGCTAAGTTGGCAACTATGAACGAAAGGATAACACTAAAGTTCTTTAGAATTCCATGCAGTAGTTTTAAATTATTTGAAATTAGAATTTTGTAAACAGTGCTCACAAATTTTATGCGAGACCGAGACACATTAAAAAGGAAAATGGTCAAATCGTGTTCTAAACACCTCAAAAACATGTACTATCCGATAAAAACTAAAAATCGGGCTTTTCTTTTATGAATAAACTAGCAGGCTTTGCCCGCTTCGCTGGACACAATACTGAAATGAGTTGTCAAAATTCCATATCATTATTAATTAACCTGAGTTAAAGTTCCCGCTGTGCTCGGTAGAGATTTTTCTCGCTTGCAACGTGAGGAGTCCGTGTTCCCACTGCCTTCGGCAGCAACTTACCCGCTTTTTACTCCCCCTTTTCCAATGGCTAAGTTTGAAGTTTTGCGAAATCTCGACAAAGTACATAATGCGTACACCTAATCAACATCCACACGCCAAAGTTTGCCAATCCAAGATAACTTAAGGCGAATGCAAAAGGGAAAACGTGTTTTTACACGTGTTTATAGCCCTCTCGACACTAAGGGGTAAGGGGGGGATTTCGTAAAATCCCGTTACAATAAGGGTCGGATACATATAAACAATTTACGTACCAAATTTCGTTACCGCGGATCCCATAGATTTCTCAGGACAAATTTAGCGCTAAAAGGTGTGTCTCCAGTTTGCCCCCTCGTAACCCCTACTCCCGCCCCCCCCCCCCCCAAAAAAAAAAATGTGTTTTTGGAAATATCCTAAGGAAGTCGCATAGCCTTTTTTCAATATATTTGTTCCATTTTGGTAGAGGTCTACTCAAAAATCAGGAATTTTCAATCTTCCCCCCCCCCTCCTTTCCCTAAAAATCGAAAATTCCTAAATGTAGAAAATGTATTATTTGTACTCATGTCTAGTCTCCCCATGTGCAATTTCCTTACTGTGGAGTAATTAGGAGCCGAGTTATGCTTATAAACGTGTTTTTGCTTTTGCTTCCCCCAGGGGGGAAAGGGGAGTAATTTCGGAAAAGTTGATAGATATAATTTTAAGTTGGGTAAAGACCTAAGTTCCTGCGAAGCACCGTTGAATTCCGTCCAGACGTTCTCAAGTGATACCCGGACAAACGTGTTTCTGTCTTTTGCCCCCCAGGGGGGAACGTGGGGGAATTTCTGAAAAGTTGATAGATATAATTCTAAGTTGGGTAAAGACCTAAATTCGTGTTTATCGCCGTTGAATTCCGTCTAGCCGTTCTCAAGTGATACCCGGACAAACGTGTTTTAGTATTTTAGACCCCAGGGGGGAACGGGGGGGGGAGAATTTCTGAAAAGTTGATAGATGTAATTTTAAGTTGGGTGAAGACCTAAATTCCTACCAAGCGCCGTTGAATTCCGTCCCGTCGCTCTCAAGTGATGCCCGGACAAAAAAAAAGCGACATACAGACACGATGACACACACACACACACACAGAGAGGCAAAATTTTCTGAAGTCATTTTTAGCTTTCATGGTGTGTGAAACGTGAAGATATCGCAAAATTTTTCGATTCTGACAAATTTACAGACAAAAGTCTCATTTTATTAATATAGATATAAAAGTATACAGTTTTATAGCATTATTGTGGCTCAATCTATAAGGGATGCAAGATTTTTGACTCCCCCCTCCTCCCCGCTATAATATGAACGTATTTTTAATTGTCGTAATTTTTTTTTTTTTTTTAGTAATATACTTGTATTAATTTCTAAAAAAATATTTCTGACAGTAAAGATTTTACATATGCCGATATTACTTACGTACTAAACCGCCGATCTTTTCAGCAAAATAAAAAATCGTCACGAAGAGCACGACAGACAGCCAATGATGGAGAAATTCTCCCGCGCATGCATTTTTGAAATTATTATTATTAATAATAATAATGATTCTCATCTGTCATGAACGATTCCGGTTAGACCGCTTCAAAACAGAAACTTTTGGCAGCCATTTTTTTTCCCCCATTTGTGTTCAACTTACTGAGCTGGTTCAACTTACGGAAACATACATACAGGGCCCGACTTAGACTACCTGGAGCCCCGGGGCAAGCCTATTCCGGGGGCCCCCTCGCAGTGGCATAAGAGCTCTTTAGGTTGCAGAATTTCTGCATGCGCCTGTAGGGGGGCTCCTTCCAGAAGGGGGGGCCCAGGGCATTTGCTCTGTATGCCCTGCCGTTAGTCAGGGCCTGCATACATATAATATGTTTTGTATCGCACGTATTCTTATTCATTTCCTCTAAAACCTTGAAAAACTATTCAATTGTAATGTTAAAGATCTAAATTAAATATATCGGATCACTGGCTATTATAAACATGAACCTATAAATAGAATTATGTAACTTCATGATTATAAGCAATGCAATACCAAATAAAAACAAACCAAAACTGTTGCCATTCAGAAAATACAAATTCCAAATGGACAACTCTTTAATTCCGAATGAACGACTCTTTGACTATTTCTTAAGAAAAAAAAAAAAAAAAAAAAAAAAAAAACGCTTAAAGTATTTCTAAAACATATTAAAGCCTTAAAACTCTTAAAATATTTGTAAAAACATATTAAAGTCTTTAAATATTTTTATCAAGCTTCATTGTTTGTTTACATTGTAAGGTATGATTGCTGATTGGCGTCGAGTTCAGTACGTAAATGTCGCCAGTTGGTTTTAGTTTTGAAATTAGTGTAAAGTTATAGTTGGGACAGAATGTTTGGTTGGGCAAGTAAAGGTCACCAGTTGAAATGAGAATTGAAAGTAGAGTAGTCTAAGGTGATAATGTCGAGTCAAGATAAAATGTTCGGTTGAGAATGAGAAAGTCCCTAGCTGGATCATGGATATTTTGGCGATGTTGTGGGTGAGATAGTTGGTTGGAAGTTATCGAGTAGAGGTGAATTTGAGTTAGCATGCAGTGTCTGTAATTATTGGATAGTTAGTTAGAAAATACGCAAGCAAAGTGATGACGTCACTGGCCGTCAGTGGATGCAAGAAAAAGATTTCCTATGTTAATCGCCCATTGGATTTTTTGTAAAAAATTATTAAAAATTGAGGAAAATTATTTCCCGATTTTAATCCCCATATTTCGGTATAGATATGTATTAGTTATCGTGTGCATGCGTTAGATTAAGTTGTTTTTGCTGTAAAATTGATAAAATTTAAATTTTAAATTTCAAAACTCTAGAAAAAAAATGGCAAACTTCCATATTCTATTCAAAACATAAATATTTCATTTCAAAGGATGATATTTACACAATAAATATCCAACTAATATACTAATTAAAAGGAAAATGATAAATATTCTATCATAATTTGAAGTCAAATTTGTTTTCAAATGTCTAAATAAAGTGTCTGATATAAGATACTCATATGTTGCAGCGGAATAGATTTAATATATCTGTCATCCTTGGCGGAAAAAAAAATTATCTGGCGAACATATTTAATTCCTTTCAAAAATCATGGTTATTTTAACAACTTATATTAAGAGAGCGATCAGGGCCGTAGCGAACAATAAATATTGGGGAGGGGGGGGGGGCAAAATATAAAATTAGCCGACTCAAATCTGGCTGAACTCCGACTGAACATGAATGAAAAATAATGGAGTTTCCATTGATTAGAAAAAAAATTTCATCTGTATTTACCCACTATATATATTTTACTTCAATGATGATGCACAAAAAATTTTTATTTTTAGATAAAAAGAAAAAAAATTACACAAAAAATATTCTTATACCTATTTCTTTCTTTTAAAAAACATATTAACAGATTACATTTGTGTAGCTCTCATCTCGAATAGTGATTGACTTTGTAGTACATTGTCGCAAAATAACAAGCCTACAAAAGTACGTTTTCTTTTAGCTCTGCAGTAAAGAATTTCGCAAAAGATTTCTTTAATGCTTTATTTCTAAAGAGAAAGCGTTATAAAGATTGTTTTTATGTAACCCTGTATATCGTCTAAATTGTGCCTTTCTCATTTAAAATATAACTTTTTTTTTTTCAGCTTAGTAATAAATACAATCAGGAAAATATTTTCCGGTAATATTAAAGTGCATCCAGTGAATAATACCTGCAACAAATATTGATTTACATGTTCCTAAAATGTATTTTAACGTGGATTGGATTGGATTTGGGAATAAGACCGACTAACTGCTGTAGGTCCTAGGCCTGAGGGGGAGTGCCCTCCGTGGGGTCTTTCTAAGGGTTCCTAGCCCATATTTACGCATGTTTCGGCGGAAACCACAGAAAACTCCGGACGGCTAGGCCAACGAGCGCGACCTGGGATGTATTTTAACGTGTCAACAATTCATTTCTTCTGACTGTACATAGGGGAGAGATTGAATTGGTTCTGCTCTCTATTTTGGCTTTATCAGATTCAAGACCGAGTTGGTTGTTATTGAAAAGCTCTGTGACTAAGTGAAACAAGAAAGAAAAATCATGCAGTACGCATTGATTAGTAACACTTTCCAACTGTACGTAATTGTTGTATCGAATAACTTTTATTATTCTTTGCTTACGTTATCACACAACAGACAGAAGGACTGAAAAATATACAGATAGACAAATTGATTTTAAAATTGCTCTTAGGCATTTTGGAAAGGGTTAAAAAGGCTTAACGCAAAAAAAAAAAAAAAAAAAAAAAAAAAAAAAAAATGCAGCCATTAGATTATAATTACAGCTTTTGATCTCTCTGAATATTTTAGTGTAGCCCTGTAAATCAGAAAGTTAATCATATCATATTCTATACAAAAGATTATTTTAGAGTATTAACAATAAATTTCAATATTTTTATGATTTTTACAGTAGAAAGACTTTTAAATATAATTTTCAAAAAATTCTGTCCTAAAACGTAATGCATTGGCATATTTTTTTTTTTTTTTTTTGTCCCTGTAAACAAACTAGTTGTACAGGACCTATTAATGTCATTCTAAATGGAGAAAATTCTATAGGGATAATGTTTATAAAAACAACACTCATAGAACACAATGCTTTTGAATGCTTTTGGGTGTCCCTGTACACAAACCAGAAGAGATATTCACTCCATTTTCAATATGGAACATCCGATAGTGAACTTCAATAAAATATATCAGTTTCGAGAAATTCCATAGATAATTAATGGAGTTGGAGCGCGGGCTTACAGACAGACAGACAGATGGACAGATACACAAACTGAAATCATATTCACACTTAAAAATGTTAGAAAGTGTTAAAAACATTCAATGTAAACGAAAGTAATATTTTAGCAATTTTTTATTAATAGCTCTTAATATAAATGGATATTATTCTGTCACCCTGTAAATCTAATGCTAATTATGCTATATTCTATGCAAAGCATTTTTTTGTGCAGATAAATAACATAATTCAATTTCCTAAAGCTTCGTGGAAAGTAATTAAAATTTGATTTATAAAAATATCTCTCATAGAACGCAATGCTTTGGAATACTTTCGGGTGTTCCTGTACACAAACCAGTAGAGGTATAAATTCCATTTTCAATAGGGAACATCCGATAGTGAACTTGAATAACATATATCAGTTTTAAGAAATTCCATAAATATTTACGGGAGTTAGAGATCGGACAGACAGACAGGCAGACGGACGGACAGGCAGATACACAAAACCGAAATCATATTCACACTTAAAAAATGCTAGAAAGTGTTAAAAACGCTTAACGTAAACGAAAGTACAATTCTAGCAATTTTTTATTAATACCTCTTAATATAACTGGATATTTTTGTGCCACCCTGTAAATCTAATGCTAATCATGCTACATTCTATGCAAAGAATTCTTTTGTGCGTGTAAATAACATATTTCAATTTCTTAAAACTTCGTGGATAGTAAAGTTATTAAAGTTTGATTTATAGAAATATCTCTCCTAGAACGCAATGCTTTGGAATTCTTTTGAGTGTCTCTGTACATGAACCGACGGTGGTATTTCCTCCATTTGATAGAGGAAACATCCAATAGTGAACTTGAATAACATATTTTAATTTCATTAAGATATGTCTACAGTAAAGGTTTGAAAATATGGTTTATAGAAATACCTCTCATAGAACACAATGCTTTGGAATACTTTCGGGTGTCCCTGTACACAAACCAGTAGAGGTATAGACTCCATTTTCAATAGGGAACGTCCGATAGTGAACTTGAATAACATATTTTAATTTCATTAAGATATGTCTAGAGTAAAGGTATGAAAATATGATTTATAGAAATACCTCTCATAGAACACAATGCTTTGAAATACTTTCGGGTGTCCCTGTACACAAACCAGTAGAGGTATAAACTCCATTTTCTATAGGGAACGTCCGACAGTGAACTTGATTAACATATTTCAATTTCATTAAGATATATCTACAATAAAGATATGAAAATATGGTTTATAGAAATACCTCTCATAGAACACAATGCTTTGGAATACTTTCGGGTGTCCCTGTACACAAACCAGTAGAGGTATAGACTCCATTTTCAATAGGGAACGTCCGATAGTGAACTTGAATAACATATTTCAATTTCATTAAGGTATGTCTACTGAAAAGGTATGAAATTATGGTTTATAGAAATACCTCTCATAGAATACAATGCTTTGAAATATTTTCGGGTGTCCCTGTACACAAACCAGTAGAGGTATAAACTCCATTTTCAATAGGGACCGTCCGATAGTGAACTTGAGTAACATATATCAGTTTCAAGAAATTCCATAAATATTTACGGGAGTTAGAGCGCGGGCAGACAGACAGACAGACAGACAAACCGAAGTCATAAACACTTTTCAACCTTGTTGGAAAGTGTTAAAAAGAGATCTTCAACGACTGAATACTTTTTCAACGAATCTTTTCCTAGTTTCAATTTTTTATCTGAAATGAAAGGTAAAGACTAACAAATCAATCGGGTTATCAGTAATTTAGCCGATAGGACTGTTTTAAATAAAATTCAGAGCCGAAATAAAAGATTTATCCGACCTCAAAATAAAGGCTATGTGAAAAAATGTCAATCAGATTATTTGTTAATAGAACGACTAGAGTAAATTTTACTGAGCTTTGGAGCACGGAGCTATAGTACATAAAAGATTTATCAAAAGAAAAAATACTTTTTCAGTCGGCGTATTTTGTCTGAAAATTCTTGTGATAAATAAAGATCATCTGTAAAATAATATAATAAATAATAATAATCGGATTACTTGTCAATAGGCCGATGTGCTTCTGTTGATTTTTAGAGCCAAAGTCCTAAAGTGGTTTTTCCAACGACGAAAATACCGACTAAGAATAAAAGTCGGCGTTTTCGTTTTAAAATTTCGTGATAAACAAGGGCCATTTCGAATGAAAATTTTCTTTGAGTATAAAAGCAATCTGATTACAATGTAATCGGGCTATCTATCAATATACCGACTGGAATACTTTTATTGAATTTCGGAGCCAAAAGTTAAACAATTTAATCGGGTTATCTGTCAATGGACCGACTGGAACACTTTTATTGAGCTTCGAAGCCAAAAGCAAACAAATTTAATCGAGTTATCTGTTAGTAGGCCAACTGGCATATTTTTACTGAACGTTGGCCTCGAAAGCAAAGCAATTTAATCGGTTTATCTGTCAATAGGCCGAAGGGAATACTTTTATTGATCTTCGAAGCAGAAAACAAAACACTTTAATCGGGTCATCTGTGAACAGGCCAACTAAAATAATTTTATTGAACTTCGAAGTCGAAAGCAAACCAATTTAATCGTATTATCTGTCAATAGGCCGACTGGAATACTTTTATTGAACAGGCCGACTAAAATATTTTATTAAATTTCGTCGAGTTATCTGCCAACAGGCCGACTGGAATACTTTTATTGAACTTCGAAGCCGAAAGCAAAACAAATTTCATCGAGTTTCCAACCTGGAATAGACTAGAAAATTCGGCTTGTACGAAGTTTAAAAAATTTAATTTGAAATAAAAGCTAATTAGAAGACGATCAATCCGATTATCTGTGGAAAAGTTGATTGGAAGGTTTGTCTTGAGTTTTAGAGCTATAATGTAAAAGAGATTCATCTGACGGTCAAGTACTTTTTTATTTTATACTTTTCGCTTGAAAAATTTCCTTAGAAATAAAAGCCGACTGAAAAAAAAAAAAAAAAAACTTCAATCTGTACATCTGCCTCTAGGCCGACTAGATTATCTATCATCAAGATTGGGGGGGGGCAGCCTGCCCCCCCGCTCGCTACGCCCCTGAGAGCGATGAATTATATGAAACAATATTTCGTACAATACATATTACGAAAATAACCATCTGGTATGTATATTTTCGTATTATGTTTTTAATCGCCAAATACAAAAAACGCCAAAGATGACAGAGTTTTGAAATTTAAAATTTTGTCAATTTGACAGCAAAATAACTCAATCTAACACATGGATACGATTAGCATATCTATACCCAAATACGGGTATTAAAATCGGGAAATAATTTTCCTCGATTTTTAATAATTTTTTACAAAAAATCCAATGGATGATTAACATAGGGAATCTTTTCCTTGCATCCACGGACGGTCAGTAACATCACACTTCGCTTGCGTATTTGAAAACAGGATCTTCGATAGTCTTAAAAAAAAGTATTTTGGTAAAATGAAGTGAATTGTTTTTTACTTTACCCATAGGGTCGAGAAAGTATTGTTTTAGGGTCAAATTTTCGAACGTGAGTTTTTGTTATACTTACATGTTCTGAGGTCCCCTGAATACGAAAATCATGTTTTTAGCGAATGGTCTCTCTGTGTGTGTGTCTGTCTGTGTGTCTGTTATCAGCATATCTCAAGAACAAATAGTAGCAGAAATTCCAAACTCGGTATTCTAAATGTGTATCATATAGGGATGCTACAGTAAGCTTTTCGTTGAGATGAAGCAAATGGTTCGTGTACAGGGACATTCAAAAGTATTCAAAAACATTATGCCTATGGGGGAAATTGCAGGTAAGTAGAATTTAACATCTATAGACTGCACCAAACCAAATGAAACGAATATATATTTTTTGTAATAGAGAGAGTCAACTGGGAATTTTTTTTTTTTTTTTTTGTGTGTGTATGTAGGAGCCTCGCCGCCCCCCCCTCGAGGGGAGTAAATTTTCATGATGGGTATCTTTCAAAAGAGTTCTCGCAATTCCTTTAAAACGAATGGTTGAATCATCGATCTGCGATAATTCAAAATAAAGTTATCGATTTTTTTTCATTTTTAACAAAAATTTTTTTTTTTTTTTTTAACTTTAATATTGAGAATAAATTAAACTTTTTTATGGATATTTAGTGTTATACTACTTCTCTAATATGGAAATCGTCTGTATTATCATACAAGATAACTTTTTTAAATAATAATTTTAATAAATTATTTTTTAAAAACAGAATTATTTTTTAATAACCGAATTAAATTCTATATAAATGTAGGTGCATCAATGAGGGGGGGGGGGGGCAGAACTAATTATCATATAAAAATTTCCGAAGCCTAATTTGAATTGTTTAACATAGGTTTACATAACAGTACTCGTTATCTTACCTCTTAATCTCCAACCTGTACTTATAGTATTAAATTTCAGGGTAACAGAAAGTCGTGTGAGTGATACACCAGATTATTCTTATTATGAGGACTTTAAATAGAGCACTTAACGGAACACTGGGATGTGTTGTTGCTGTTGTGTTGTTTTGTCAAACAACCTATATTTTTTGTCAACCAGCAGTTTTTTTTATTATCATTCATATTTATTGATCGGGTAGAATTTTTTTAATTTCAGAACGAAAATTATAAAATATCGAAACACATTTGATTTATAAACAAAAATTGAAAATACATTTAAATGATCACGTGGTAATCTTCATGATCTAAACATTGTTTTCAAGATTTATCGTTCACATTCCGTCATTTTTGACGGGGTTATATACTAGTATATATATAATATCTGTCTAAATAATCGTGCGATTTCCCCCCAAAATAACATACAAATTTTGCACATATTAACTGAAATAATATGTTAAATTTATAAATCATTTGTAGCTTTTTATGATAGAGAGTGATCCAAAGTATTTGTGCTATTTATCAGTTTGCGATCCTCCTAATACAAAGTCTTTGGGTCTAGGGCCCACTGGACATTGAACTATGCGTTAAACAGGACTTGAGATTTATATATTACATTTCATAATATGGTGAAAATATAAATCACTCGTAAGACAATTGCAATCAAATATAATAATTAATCAAAAATAAATCGCTTAACAAAATAAGTGTTTCTCGATTTAGTTACCTGGAAACACTCATTTTGTTTCCCTAGCTGTCTCTACAAATATACAAACGAGAGTATGAATCTTTTGCAATTGACGCAAGAAGTCAAGTCAAGACAAACTTTTACCTCGCAGTGATTGCGGATATTTTAAGCATCAGGGGGAAAAAAAGTGCGGACTTAGTTCCCCAGTTCTGCTCCAGTTTAGTGGACACAAGGGAAGGTTTAAAATAGATTTCTCTTAAGACAAAAGATTTTGGAATCGGCTGTCGGGTAACATTTGCTTTGAATTTGATCTGTGCTTTTCTTTTCATCAAGAACAATGTTGATGGATTAGATTCACACGTAAAAATCGGAAAAAAGAACCGATGCCGGATGGGGTAAGTACTCTTAATTCATAGATCTTGACAAATGAAATGCAATAAGTATGTGATAATTTAACTATTTAATAACACACCTTTATGAAATGCCCTTTCGTTAAATTTACTACAGCACCTTTTAATTTCAAGTAATTCAATTATTATTAGCAAAGGTTATTCGAGTCTTAACTATTTGGAAAAACCGAGCACTCAGTTAATAGAGTATTCAGTTAGTACTTAAATGTCACAAACCTTCACGAAATGAAATAAGTAAATAAAATTTAACACAGTGAACGAAATGCCGTTTTGTGAAATTTACCATTGCACATTGCACACATTAATTATCGATTATGCAATGAACTAATTTGGAGTAAATTTCCTAGAACTTAACTATTTTGAATAACAGAAAATTCAGTTAACAGAAAGAGCTCATTAAATACTTACGAATACAGATTATACGAAACGAAATGCTGCTTTAAGAAATTCGGTGTTGTGCATTCAATAAAACTTAAAATAGACTGTTTAGGCCGTTACTATTTCGAATAATGAAAAATTCAATTAATGGATAAATCAGTAAGTATTTAAAATCATACATTTTAAATTAAATGTAATCTATTTATACATATAATAAAATGAGATGTTTGTGTGTGTCATTGCGTATGTATATCCAGAGCTTCTTCGGAAAATGGCTGATCGCACAGCTATACACATTTGCAATTTGCATGGAGGTTCGTAATGACCTCTCCTGATGCACCTCGAAACCCGATTTTCGATTAGTTTTTTTTTTTATTATTATTAATTAAATCTATACATATAATAAAATGAGATGTTTGTGTGTGTGTGTGTGTGTGTGTGTGTCATTGTGTATGTATATCCAGAGCTTCTTCGGAAAATAGCTGATCGCACAGCTATACACATTTGCATGGAGGTTCGTAATGACCTCTTCTAATGCACCTCGAAGCCCGATTTTCGAATTTTGTATTAGTTTTTTTTTTTAATTAATTAAAATGTGAAAATAATAATCTTTTAATTTCTGATAAATTAGCCATTTATATTTTATCCATAATTTAAATGTTGCCAATTTTTTTTCGACAGAATTAAAAAAAAAAGTACATTTAGTATTTACTTAAAATGAGGAAAATAAATTAGAAAAATAAGAAAATAAAAATCAGAAATATCAGTCGTATCGTTACAAATAAGGTACCAAATGAAAGGGGCGATTTTTGTAAATCCGACGGATTAAACAGCTTATCGATCGGACAACTAGATTTTTTAAAATTAACTAAAGTATGAATTTTACGTGGCAACAGCAGAAGATTGTACGGAAACCGTTTGGAGGGGAAAAAAAAAATCTGCTACTCATTAAGTCACATGTTTTTGAAGTGGGATTAAAAATTGCAGTTTTCATTTTTTTTTTCATTTTTTTTTTTTTTTTTTTTAAATTTTCTCTCATGAACAGAAAAATATAATATACAGCCTGTATAACACATAAGACAAACTTGCATTTCAAATTTTATCAATTTTGGTAAATAAACAAAAAAGTTACATTTTTTTTGGAAATTAAATTTTATTCTAACTTCTAAATGATTTATGTGATACAATATATTAAGAATTTGGGTTTAAAAGTTTTTTTAAATAGATTATTTAAACTCTATGAACCATATTTTTATTTTAACAGTTTCATTAATACATCCTCCTGGGTGATTTTTTAAATTTTGGTGTTGAAGAACACCGAATGTTTTTCGACAAGAAATTTAATATAGCAACAGCCATTTTAATCTAAGTAGCGCACAAAAAAAAAAAAAAAATTAAACCTAAATAGTAGTCACATAAATGATTTATTTTACCGTGTTTTTATTAACTTCTATTCTTGTTTGTGTGTGTGTTTGTTTGTCCGGTACAAATCTTGCAATCGAATTTAAACTAACTTCCTTACTAGTTAGACATTTGAAACTTTCACAATAGCTCACAACCTGATGACAATACAATACTTCGAAGTCCGATTTTCGAATAGTTTTCTTATAATTAATTAAAATATGAAAATAACAACCTTCTTCTACGTTATAAATAGCCATTAAAATATTAGCTATAATTTAATTGTTGCCAAAAAAAATTTACGAATTCATTTTCTTTCGACATAAAAATAAATACATTTAATTAAACGTGAGCGTTAAAAAATTGTAAAAATTAAATTATGCATCTCACAAAAATTCACGTCATTATCGAAAAACAAGAAATAATAATAATAATACACCTCAATTTTAGATCCCCCCCCCCTTCTTTTGTTTAAATAGTATGTTTTAGGCACGGATGAATCGTGCTTGGCATGAAAGCTAATTCAGCATATTATATTCTCGCCAAAAAAGTCGCCAAACTTGGAGCCAAATCCATTACTTGCCTATTGGAGCTTTTAAATGCGTTTTAAAGGGAAAATTAAGCTATTTTAAAGCTGAAAATGCAGAAAATTGACATTTTATCAAGTTACTAAGCCTCTTTGAAAGAATTTATACAAAAATAAATACAATTATTTGCAATTTCGTAACAATACGCATTGATAAAGTGCTAATGTAGTTAGTTTTATAGCTATGATTCAACAAAAAATTTAAAAACATGGTTTATAAAAAGCTTTTTATCTTTTAATTGTTTATAGAAAAAATGCAGTTTTAAAGATAGCAAATTTATTTCAGCAAGCACTATTTTAAACCTAAAAACCATTAAAAATATAATCAGAATAGAAAGGATTCTTATGTATATATATAAAAAAAAGGTGTCTGATAAACTTATTAGCAAAATAGTCTTCCTTTTTTCATACAAAAAAAAAAAAAAAAAATCCGCCGCTAATATGTCGAGAAAAATTTAAAAGCCACCAATAAAGCGAAATAATAAAGTTGTGTAGCACGATAATGTTTACCTATTTATTTATTTTTTTATATCCTAATCACTATGCTGCCTTATCATACAAATAAATGAGCCTCTGTGTGTGACTGCACTTGCACGCTGTCGAACAGAAATATTTGATAAATTCAAATTAGTATTTAAAATAAATAAATAAAAATATGTTTAATGGGAAATATATACAGTAGACTCTCGTATAACGCGGGGGATACGTTCCGCGTAATAGAAAATCGCGTTATAGGAGACATACATTGAGCAGACGATTTCATTCTGCAATGGGACCAAAAGCGTCGGGGTTGCCATAGTAATGGAGCAATCCTTCCTTGAACAGGTTGAAAGTAGAAAAGATGTCGTCACGTGCTAGCAGGTGAGCCCATAGGCGTGCCACGAATTTGTTATCTATAATAATAAAGGAAGATGTCTGTCTGTCTCTCTGTCTGTCTGTCCGTCTGTCTGAGTATCTATACGTTCAGCCCCTATTGAACGCATAAGTACAAAATTTGACATACGGGTGCTCCGAAGCCTGCCCGAATGCACAGTGAAAACAGAATTTAAAAATTTTAATTAGTTGCGGAGATATTAATTAAAATGTAAACCTATGTCTAATCAAAAAGCGATCTCAATGACTGAGAATTCACCGCGATTGCATAAAAATAGATATTTTAACGAAGTTAAAAACAGAAAAAGTGGAAAATAAATTAGAAATATTAGTCCGATCGTTACGAATTTGGTACCAAATGAAAGGGGATTTTTTTCCGAATCTAAGAGTGCAAGTGGCTTATCTCTACAGCAATTAGATTTTTTAAAATTAACTAAAGTATGAAATTTAGTTGGCAACAGGCAGAACACTTAATTATTTCATTTATCAAAGATTCTTCAGTGCCAGGTGCTAGACATGCTGGCTTCCGGTCGGGAAAAAATGTTTTTCGTTTTTCGCCCACGTGACAAAGTAGTGGAAATAAAAAAAGCAGTTTTTGAATTTTTTCAATTTAAAATCGATCAAAAGCAGAACTTCGAAAATGCCCGTCATTATGGCTCACCTGTATGCAGTTAAAAAATCTAAAGTATAGCTTTAAAAATAAAATAAATAGACATATTATATTTATTTAAATTCATTTTTATTTCATTTGTTAATGACACCAAAAGTTAGTTTTAACAGAATAATATTGATTTTTTTTCCTTTTTTTTTATGAATTCGGTTGTAAAAAAGCAGTTTTGGAATTCTTAAATTTTAGACGGATTTCAATAGAAATCGTTAATCGCCCTTGATAGATTAGCGATTTTGAGTCTAAAATATATCAAAGATATTCATTATTGTAATACATAATACATAATTCAAAAGATATTTTAAAGTATTTTTATTGCAGGCTATTAAAATGATATAAGCCGTTCAAATTCTGTACGAAACTTTCGGAGAAAACTACGGAAAAACCAGAAAATTTTTATTCTTTTATATTTTACAGAGTTTCAAATTCTGATTTTCGCTCACATTTCGTACTAATAATTTTTAACGGTATATAGCCCGGAATTAAGCAAGTTTTGGAGAAAACCACAGATAAGTCAGACACAAATCTTTTAAAAAAATGTTTGTATTATCTTTGTATTTCAGCTTCTAATTAGCATAATTTCATTTTTATATTATCAAAAGTGGAATTCGAGATTCACCTGATTTACACGTTTTAAGGTGTCCTGATTAGGTTTTCTTTTGTATCTCAGCTACTAATTAAAATAATTTCATAAGTAATACATTATTTGAAAGCTTTGTTGATTTGGAATTGAACAATATATTACAGAAATTTCTACCGCCAGATGGCGCTGTAATATTTAAAATTTTCCATATTTCAAATTCTAATGAGCGAGGAAGTTGTTGTAAGTTCGAAAACGGGGATAAGGCGCCGCAGGCGCCACCGAGCGGGACTTAGCTAAAGTCAGAAATTTGAAAGGTTATAACATGGTGAGCGAACAGGCTGTTTCAGATATTGAAAAGGGAAAAGGGCGCCGAAGGCGCTACCGCACGGGAATTTACTGCGATTTCAATAAGCTATTTTCACGATAATCAATAAACTGTTATTAGACCTGAAACGGGAAAAAGGCGCCGCAGGCGCGACCGAGAGGGAGTTTCGTAAAGTCGGATTTTTCAGGGATCGCGAACCAGCTGGTCGCCGAAGGCGGCTAGTAGTATAAATTTTGACCACGAATTTGTTTATAGTAGGCTCACCTGCTAGTGTTTGCATATCAGAAATTGTTATGCAGTTTTTGGAAAATAAAATAAATGATAGATTAAGTGAAAAAATTCCTTTTTGGCGGAGATATGTAGATGACATTTTCTTATTAATTGAAGAAAAACGTATAAATGAAGTCGTTACTTTTTCTAATTCATTATGCCCAGAAATTCAATTTACTTTGGAAATAGAACAAACTAACAGTTTGCCTTTTCTTGATGTTCTTGTTGAACGCATTTCGAATTCACCGAGCATTTTTCAAACTTCTGTTTATCGTAAGACCACTTTTACAGGTCAATATCTAAATTTTCATTCTGCTAATCCTAATTCTTATAAAATTGCAGTTTTCCGAACTTTGGTCAATAGAGCTCTTCATATCAGTTATGCAGTAACGAGACACTTTTTAAGTTGGAAATTAAAAGAATTTTTCCAGGATTTAATAAATAACGATTACTCTCTTAATTGGTTAAAACGTATTTATCGTGAAAAAATTATCCGCTTCCCCTCATCTTCGTTTCTTCCTGCAATTTCCCCCTCTCCTCCAATGCAAATGAAAAATTCACTAATTAATAAGAACAATTATATTTCTATGCCATATTTTGTTTTTCCTTTAGAATTTATTTCTAAATTACTTAAACCACATAATATTTATAATGCTTTCCGGCCGATTAAACAATTGAAAAACATTCTGTTTAACTTTAAACACATAACCCCTTGTCTGGATCTAACTGGCGTAATATATTTAATTCCTTGTAAAAAATGTAAATATGTTTATATAGGTGAAACTGGCCGTACAGCAAAAATTAGACAACAGGAGCACAGACGATCTTTTAAAAATTGCAACCAAAATTCTAAAATTGTAATCCATTCAATAGAAACCGATCATATTCCTGACTTCGATAATATAAAAGTTCTAAATTCTGGTTTTGATAATTATAAATCACGTATTTTCCTTCAGAGCTGGCACACTGCCAGGCATCTCCACACTATCAATGAAGCATGCGCACTGGCTCCTCAATACTCGGTACTTTTTTAATATATATAATTGAGACGGTTTGATGTTTGTGTACGTTAAAATTTATTTGTTATTTTCTTCTATATGTAATATAGAGAAAGTATTGGATTCGTGAAAATTTTCGAACTGCGGTTTTCGATGGATTTACACGTTTTGAGATGTCCTGAACACGAATTGATAGTTTTTAGAAAATGTCTGTGTCTGTGTGTATCACGATTTTTTTGGACACTGTATCTCACGAACCAATGAATGAAATTTAACCAAACTTGGTATTTAGTTGGACCCTAACATAAACTGGTGCTGATTAGATTTGGGGATCAATCGCTCAACAGGTGGCGCTGTGATCGCATTTTTTTTTTCTAAACTTTTAATATGGCAGTATAGGACAAAATTTCGTATAAATGCGCATAATGAGAGTTATTTTTAACTTGTGATTATAAAATTAATATGAATTATTGATAATAGTAGTAGTTAACTAGGAAAATAATTTTGTGCATGTGGGGACATCGGTCCCCCCCCCCCCTTCAAGATGGGTATATTTCGAAAGGTCTCATCAATACCTTTAAAACGAATGGTTGAACTATAAATCTGCGATAATTTAAAACAAAGTTATCGATTTTTTTTTACTTTTAACGAAAAAAAAACTTTTAATTTTTTTTTTTTTTTTTTTGTTGTTGTTTAATATTGAGAATAAAATGGACTGCATTATCATGGAAGATAATTTTTTTTTAAATAATAATTTTAATGAATTATTTTTACTGAGTGAATTTGTATAGGAAAATATAGAAGAAAGTCATGTGGTGGCCACAACATACTAGTTTTTCATGTATATTGTACTTAATTCCTTTTAAAAGAAAATCTGCTTTTTATTTTGTTTTGTTACACTGGTCAGAATTAAATCGTAATATAGCGCAAATAACGGGGGCTATAAGACACATGGTTCAAAAACTAAAATATATAATAGACAAGGCCGTATCCAGAAAAAATTTTCGGAAGGGGCTCAACTTTCACTCAGATGTTGGTTGGAGCGTGTGCATTAAAGTTTGTCCCCCCCCCCCGCCCCAATCACCTTAACTTTCAAACAAATATAAGTTATTGCCTTAAAATTCATATCTAGGCATAGTAAAATGGTTATGCGCTATAAATAAGATCGGTTACAATGCCGCATGGCGGCAAACAATGGAATTAATATTCCTAAAATCTGAAATAGCAAGAAAAGATTTGATAATAATAATAA